>OX376657.1:7598306-7958476 GCA_947386135.1 Melanchra persicariae | reverse complement strand
GTATTTTACATCAATGTTATTAAAATAGCAAAAAACAACCGAGGACATTGACTTGATTGCGAAACTGGTTTTTTGAATGGCGGTAAGTTCCCCGGTATTCGATTGTTGTTGACATTTTTTTTTAAATTTCGACTGTCTGAATGTGCATGTTTGGCATTTTGACAATTGTCAGTCAATGTGCATTTTTAACGTTGTTTGAAAATAGAATCAATTATTTAAATGTCATTCCAATGTAAATAATTAAGTAGGTAATATTGTTTTTCTTACAATTAATTATTATTTTGTGACTAGAAAATGTGATTTAGTCTTTCTTCTTTGAGCTTAAATTGTTTTATTTATTTTTTTAATTGGTTATACTGAATATCAGTGGGAGTTCCCTAAACGTTAGAAATTCCCGGTTAATGACATTGCGGTTGTACTTGACCCAGACTTAGTTTGACTCAGACACATACCTAAGGTAAATGTGTTACAATTTACAATGTAGGCACGAGTATTGCCCGGGTTGCGGAATTTGTTCGAAAGAGTCACCGCGGCTTACGTAGTAACTATTCAGTAATCTGTGCCGCGGCCCTGGGGGTCTACTCTCTAAGGCCGAAGTCCGCAGTTTCGGCCTTAGTGTCGGGCCTTTTCTACTCCGTATACAGGACTTATCGTCAGTCCGTAGGTGATACGGAGTAGAAAACGCCCGACACTAAGTCCGAAACTACGGACTTCGGGCTTAGAGAGTAGGCCCTCTGAAAGCAAATCGCTTATGGAGAAATACGGATGAGTATCAGAGAGAGTATGACACTCCCTTCCGCTCCACCCAGAGCGGAAGAAGTAATTTGATGATTTCCCATCCATAAAAAAGGTACCTACGAGAATTGAGGGTGAGTTTTTTGATCGGTGGTTACTCATTGATTAAAAAATATGGGCAACTAAATTCCGTAAATATTCGTTTTTAAATCAACGTTTAGCTTAACCGATGGGCAAATAAATAACTACCTATTAGCTAATAATTAACAATTTTGGCAGTAAAACGTATTTTAACGAAATTTTTATTACTTAAAATATTTTAACCATTGGTTGAGTTTACTACGGATCAAAAAACTTGCCCTTAGTCCGATTCAGACATGTAAGTTAGTAGACCAAATGTGTGACTTACACGTAGGTAGTTATTCAAACTTAATTAGGTAGGTACAGTAAGTAACTCTAACATAAATTGTAAGCTAAAAACTTGCGCTACATTTTTGCGACCATCAAAATCAAAAGTTATTGTAAATCTTTTGTATAGTATGGTTTACATAATTTCAACATTGCAGTACCTAACTATTGTAAGTAGTTGATTGATTGTTATAGTTTCGCTAAAGTTTGCGTTTTATTGTTTCAGGTACGTTATTCCATCTACTTACTACTTGGAGACGTAGTTTCCATGGTGAAGAATATTAATAAGTAGGTAAGTTTAACTTTGAGTTTCTTGGAACAACGCAAGGGAACAATTTACAAATTGGCATGCAATCTTTGTTTGAAGCTTCTATGATTTTGATCATATTCCATTTTAAAATGGTGGAGGCGAGGTTTTTTGCATGAGTTATTAATGATGCAATTTCCTAACTGTGCTAGGGTTCGGCTGCAAGTTTAAACGAATGAAGCCCTGTATTTCACATGGAGCAATTGACCTTCACAACCCACTTACTTACGTTTTATCATATAAAATCAAATTTTCGAACTGTACGTACAGTAATACAGCTTCTTCTTCATTCTGAAGGTAAAACAAAAGAAAAAACATCCTCATCACATTCTACAGTAAAAACAATACCGACTTACGCACAGAATCGTGACTCTGGTAGATAATGGTAATTTGACGTCAAATGCTTACTCAAATTGCGTCAATCACGTTAGGGTTAAGGGCTTAATCAGGCCTCCGTGACGCATACCGAATATCTTCGCAGTATTGCACAAAGGAGATAGGTAGTGTGGCAGGCAGGGTGGCTGGCTATTACCTAATCATGATCATTTAACAATAATCAGCACGAAGCAGGCTAATTCTTTTTGGTGCATCAGAAAAAAATATCAGCATTTCCTTACATTTTCTCGAGTTGTGCGAACAATTACTTTCTGATTTTTTTCTTTGGTTAAGAATAAGTTTAACAATAAATTGATAATTTATGGAAGACTCTACAACAAATACTGTACCTGTGAATTGTCTCTGGTAGATAATGGTAATTTGACGTCAAATGCTTGGCCAAATTACGTCAATCACGTTAGGGTTAAGGGCTTAATCAGGCCTCCGTGACGCATACCGAATACGTACGTAGTACTCGACAAATGAGATAGGTAGTGTGGCAGGCAGGGTTGCAGGCTGTTAAATAATGAACGTTTATCAAAGCTGGCAAATTATTTTTGTTGCAACATTAAAAATAATGATTTGTTTCCTAAATTTTGTCGAGTTATACGAACAAAAATTTACTGAACAGTAGTTTTTTTTGTAGAGTTGATTTATGCAAAGATCAACTTATAAATGGATGGTGATCAAAAATTGCAACACTTATGTAAAAAAAAAAAAAAAAAAATGTATTTCTGATTCAGACCAAACAGTTTTTAATACTTTATAAGCCCTATAATATACATTATGCCCTATGGAATGATGGCCTAGTTACCAAGACGACAAAGTGCTACATCAACAACAATTGTCAAAAACACCCAAATGTATAGGATTGACCAAGTGGTGTCCTCCACTGAGTCAATTTCAAACATTTTGGAATTTTGACAATCTTTTCGCTGATATTTATAAAGCCGTTTTGTTTAGCCTAATGCATAACTGATCGCGAATTTCTTAAGGTCACATATCATTAGTAAAGCCTGTTCTCCATCTGGGAATAATACATTTTTCTATCGTAAAAGCATAAAATTCTATTACAGACGGCGCGATTGTTCCTATCTAATGGCATTAGAATTTCGGTAATTTCAAAGTAAAGCAACCAATTTATACTAACTATCTTGTAATGGTGATTGGTGACGTTAAAACTTAACACTTAGTTGCCCCATCAATTTAGAATTTAGAAAAGTATTACCTCAGAGGCAATTCAAATTCTTTCATTAATTTTCTTTATAAAAAACTCAACATGTAACTTAAACTGGACCATTACGTCATTACTTTTCGAACGGACCCACCTATTATCTAACGTCCATTTTACGTGGAGCTCTGACGTTTAAAAAATTCTTAGTCATTTGTTTGCGTGTTACGGTAATGTACCGACGACGTGGATCTTTTCACGCTGGTTGGTTTCTGTGAACAAATGTAGTTCGAATTTGGAATAGTTGTTCGTGGAACTGCGGCTGATAAATTGGCTCGTCCGTCGAGCGCCGACGCGCATTTGATAGTACGTTCGCTATAGATGGGTGCGTTTTGTATGAAGAGATAGAACACGCACGTTTATTTTGAGAATCGTGGAAACAATGTGTTTTGCTTTGTCATTTATTTTGCAATACATTACATATTTAATTAGTTACTAGCACTTCGCCTGCGACTTCGTCCGCGCAGATTTAGTAGGTAGGTAAGTACTTTTCTCTGCAAACGACACTCCCCACCCCGACCCCCTTTGAAGGGTAAAGGGAAATGTGCAATATTAATCGTTACGATCTTTATTCTTTACCTCTTAGTTATTTGCGCAAAGTATCTAAATCGAAGTAAAGCGCTTTTTCATATTATCCATTTTTACCCTTTTTACCCCGATGAACGGATTTGAAGATTTTTTCGTAATCAACCCCTGATTACGTGTTAAGATTCTTCCAAACAAACTTTAACACCCCCTAAAACCCATAGGGGGTAGTTTTGAAAAACATTATTCATTTAGGTCAGTGTTCGTGCCAAGTTTCAAGATTATAAACCCAAGAAATAAGATTCTTCCATACAAACCTGAACACCCCCTAAATCGTCTTTTGGAGATTGTTCTAAAAAGCGAATGATGAGAAACTTTATAACTCACTTAGGTTAGTATTCGTATTACATATATTTCGTATTCGAAACTTATTTGCCTAAGGAATAAGATTTTCCATACAAACTTCCACCCTATTTCACCCCATTTCGGGGGGAATTCAAAAAATCTTTTTGTTAGCTGACGTCTCCTACTCATAATCTACCTCCGTGGTAAATTTCATCTTCATAGGTCAAGCAATTTTCGAGATTTTCGTGATTAATCAGTGGGTGAATAAGTGAATGTAAGAGTGACCGCTTTTATTTATATAATACCATAGTTAAGTAAGTACCTTATTTAATGTTGTTCTAGTAAAACAAACACAGAAAATCACTAAAATGTACAAATAGCTCACCTGTCAAAGTGACACCCGGAGAGTTTATTCATGATTATTTATGTTCCTTTCATTAATATGCAGTGTTTTATTGACACCTATGGCAAACAATGATGGCCCTTAAATACAAAGTTAAAATTTAAATACGTCAAAGTGCACAACTGTATGAACAGCTATCAATATTAGATTTGACAGCTACGTGAAACTTGTGACGATTGGCAACATTGACTTCAATGTCGCACTGAGTAGAACCAATTGATTTACAAACTTGTTACTATGTAACTTTGAAAGTATGTATCTACAAGACTACAAATAAAGGTGTTTATTTGCTATTGCACTACCAGCGGCCCTACTATGACGTGTTTTAACATGTGTGAGTAGTTCGAGCGAGAAGGAGGGATGGAGCTATATAGGGTGTATAGCTCCATCCCTCCTTCTCACGTCATGGTCCCAGCTCTCATAAATTAATAATTTTAATAATTATTTTTATTTTTTTTTTGTTGATGTAGCGTTTCTTTTTTATGACTTTAATTTAACAAGTTAGCATGGGTATTGTTATCGAATATTTTCATTAAAATAAGCTTTGTAACATTATACCAGTCTTTCAAAAATAAGAGTAATATAGTTTAGGTACATCAGCGCACCCTAACGAAGCGAATGACGAACACAGCTTTTTACACATCATCACTTTTTTTTAAGTTAAAGTAATTTTATAGTGGCTCCCTGGTTATTGACACGAACAGGTGCAGCTATCAAATTAGTTAATAGCCCTTGGTTTCGGGTACCGCAGTAAAAACAGGTACCTTATCGAACGACCATCTTGTATTCAGTCTATTAGTCTTAATTATGTTTATTTTCGAGTTAAGCTTCGATCGAGGTGTGCCATAAATCGTACGTGTTTTAAATTAAATATTAGTAGCAAGTAATTAGGGAAAACAGACAAATTAATAAATTATTTTGGGTTTAAGTGGTTCCTGTCACATTGGTAGTTGTGTTTTTTTAACTTAGGATGTTGGTCGTTAGTCTCACGGTTGGCTTTGGCCGGAACTGGACAATTATTTACTAAAAACAATTCTTACCGAAAAGGAAACGCTTTTTCGTATTTGAACCAGGATGAATCTATTAGCTTAATTAAATTGACTACCTAATCTAAATCAATCACCCACGCCATTTGTCATGCTTGAGTCAAAGCATAGCGTTAGGCAATTTAAGGTGGAGCTAACAGGAAAAAAAAGTAAGGCTCTAATTTCTAATTAGTATTCAATAACAACACATCAAATCACGTTATGATATGACATCACTACAAAATTCACATGCATCCTAAACGCCTTCCAAGAATACTATACAACCTAATCACGGAGTCCTCAATCGTGAACAGAAATACCCGTCAAAGCATTGTTTACTGAATTTGATAGGATTATAATCATCTGCGTTCTGAGAAAATAATGTTATACCCGACGAACAGGAGATGAAGTAGATACATCAATGTCACTGCAAAGATTCTTGGAGAAGGATTACTGTTATAACCAGTTAGTTAAGAGTAATGGTCTAGCTGACTCACAGTTACAGTTCTCCGAGTCTTGATTCATCGGCAGGGTCAAATTTGATGGCCTAACTAACCTAAGTGGTCGACCTAGGTGTTTCGAAACATTTTTTGATTTCAGCGAAGTGATTATGTGACTGGTGTTCGTCAAGGCGAAAAGTATTATGCCTTATTAAAATTTAGTTTATTTTAATGGCCTGTGTTCTGACGTGACTTAGTAGTCTGGTATAATATATAGGTATGTACAAATTATATTAATTGCCAAAACTGGCTTTTCTACGTAAATCTAAAGCTTTGTTTGGTAACTTTTGTGTCATTATCTCTTTAATAGTTCTTCGTCTTCAAGGTTGAGTTAAATTTCTTTCTACATTAAAAGATCATTAGCTAACCGACATCTTCTAATCAAACGAAACCATAATCTAATTTGCTATAGTTTCTTTTATCATTATTACACTCGTGTTCATGTTTTATTTTATTAATTCATTATAGCAGCATAAAAAATAATGGAGGGCGTGAGGTCCATTAGGAAAATCACGAGGAAATTTCAAATACATTGAAAGGTTAAATCATTAGTTGATGAGGTCATAAAAATAGGCCAACTGGATACGAGTACCTACTTCGAAAGTATTCCAAACAACATTAAAAAAAATACCTGGGAGTTCCGTAATTTGTGTGCTCAACGAATGGTCTTTAGGGGCCAATTTCGAAGTAGTTATTATGTGGTTAATTGGAAAATAATGTTCGGTATTATCATGAGTTATTTTGGCTTGGCTGGTTGCTTACCTCAAGTGCGGAATGAAACTATTTATACACCGGAACTTTGAACTTAAATTAAATACATTGCGGTTGCGTGGCTAAGGGTAAGGGGGTTTCCAATTTATTTTAGTGTGTGTTCAAATGTTTTGAACACGAGGAACCTAAACTCAGATATATTATCAGCAACCCCTTACCTGATTCGTACCCGTTACCCGCGTGCTTTCAACGTACTGTATCGTCTTAATTTTTTGTTTACTAAACAAGAAAAAAAATGTGCCAATTTTTTTTGGAAATTATCTTACTAAGTAATAAGATTTTTTCAGTAAAATTCCTTTTTAGGAAAATGAGTTCGAACTCTACGCTATACCTTCAGTTTCAACCACTCCCAAATACAGATTGTATAAAATATTATTGCTTGTATTTTTAGACCAGTGCTGTCTAGGCAATTAGATTTCTAATTAAAAAATTTTAGGTAGCTTGCCCTTTGGCTGACATAAGTATTAGTAGACAGAAATTGATTAACAAAAACAAAGGCCTAAATACATCCCTCGTATTACAGTGGTCGTTTGGTTCCAAAGTGACAGGTGTATGACAAGTGATGACAGCTGTCAACGTTACCTACATTTATTCGATGTTTGAATTTTTCTTTTTATTACTTTTATTTATAAAATAACTCGACATTTTATGAATGTCAGCAAGGTGTGATATGAATGAATGTATCTCTCATGTCCAGTGTTATGTTTTTTCTGTGAGTAATATATATTATGTTTGCGGTATTACGTATCATGACGTGTATTGTCATACCTTTATTTCTTATTTGAACATGAGTTTTCTTGTACCGCTATCAATTCAGTACGTGCAAAAATTCCTTGCTGACTAATAACGGTACCTATATCATACTTGTTGGCACTAGTTTGATTCACTCGAACAAATTAATCACACCTACGTTAGAAAGAAAAAATAAATAACAATTGACAGCTAACAGATAGTTCGTGTTATTTATAAGAATCAAAAATGGCGAAGGCTGAATAAAATGAATTATGAATAGATTTGGTTTTACTAATAAATTGCCTATTATATTTTACGTAATAGACCTTAATATAATGTTAAGTATTATGTATAATGTAAGTACATTTATATCGCGAAACCTTTTTATTAAACGAGATTCCCAATCCGTCCATTATGCCGTAAATAAAAACAGATTTAAATCGCCTTCATGATACAAATGCGTACTTATTGTTATGATAAAATTTCCAGCGGTTTATTAAGCAATAAAATGAATTTATTTTCATTCCCATTTGGGCTTACTTTTAAAAGTACCAATCGTTTTTTCGCTCAATCATAACAACGTAATGACAGAATTGTTGAACCAAACTTGAGGCAATTACGTTGAAGATAAGGTTCAGTCGTAGAAACAATACGGAGGAAGATAAATATCTTTTATTGTTTTGCAATCACTTGATAAGATTACGAAAATTCGGCTCTCCCTCACGTTTTCGTGTTAACTGTTACACAATAGAACTGAATTTTATTTTAGGTATTTTTAGAAGAATCTACAAACTAGATCTTTTCAAACTTTTATTTATTTTAATGATCTGTGTTTTTTATTTATTTTAATCCGGCCCCGGCGACACACCGGTGCGTCGCGAATTAATCGCGAATTTAATGTTTATTTACCTATTACATAAGATTTATTTTTTTTCGGGAATTTTCACATGTCGGGGCCGCAGCGGTTAAAATAAATAGAAAACACCTGTGTTCTGTCCGTCTGTGTTTAAACTCCTACTGAAAATACTGGTCCGTGTTAGCAAAGGACAGAGATGTGTGGAAAAAGGATAGGGAGGCTTTTGCCCAGCCGTGGGACAATTTCTTGTCCCACAGCTGGAAAAATTGCCCTCTCTTTGACTTCTTTCCGCCATATAACTCTGCCCTTTGCTCAAACAACTGTGGACAAAACAGGCTTGATAGAAGCTCAAAGATTCTAGTGTTCTAAATGGGTTGCTAACCTCTATCTTTTTTAGTTGGAGAAATTCTTACAATAATTTTCAAAATCTGAGACATCTACCAACCGTTCTCGCAAAGAATTTCAAGATAAAACTTCGCAATGGTTGTAAAGTTAAAGAATAAGGCCATTTCATCCGGATAGTGGTGACATTCCTAATTTTCATAAAGCTTTTGTAGTTATCTCAAGTCCCAGAGAAAAACCGAGCGCCGAGATAAGAAAGGGACGTTAGTTTAGCGAATTTGATAAATGGTCCTTTTCATAATGTTGGTATTTTCAGGATTTTCCTTCAAGATTGTTTGAGAACTTTAAGTCAAAGCTAATGTCAAAATGCCTTTATTAATTTAGGATTCCAAGAAGCACTCACGGAATGTCAACAGCTATCATCTGAAGATATTTTAAGGATGAACATGTTTTTACCACTGTTATGTTGTTTATTTTACAATACATTATTGTACCATTTATTTTTGTCAATAATAATAATAAGGGCTATATTCCAAGTCATGCCCTTCAACTCCACTCTATCAAATGACAGTGATTGCTTATTACTTGTTGATATTCATCAGGGGTTTTTTGCTGGCGTTTTTTTTTTAAAGCCCACTTTGTCCCACTGCTGGGCAAAGGCCTCCCTCTCCCTTTTCCACACACATCTGTCCTCTGCCATTGCGGGCCAGTCGTTCCAGTAAGAGTCGAGGTTTCACGTATTGTTATCTAATATTACTATCGAATATTTCGGATGACTTTACTTTAAGTAATATAATACGGCAGATTAGAGCTATCTGGACCCATAACCTGTTATAAATTAAACGGAATTACTATTTATTATGGCTTCCGCTTTAAACTTACTTGAAATATGGGCCTAGTATCTCACTTTTATAAAGTTATTCGCAACTAAATGTTGCCTATCTCTTCACGGAAATATTGTATTAACTTAATTTGTTTTTATTTGTAAACAGAAACTATAGTTTTCTTCATCTAAAATGAAGTGGTGCGAATATTAGCAGCCACTGTAGATATTTCTCTGGCAGGATACAATGATGTATGGAGGTAGGAAAGTGTACCTTACATAGATCATAGAAACTTGGGAGATACGGTACCTTCAGTTATTTTCAACCTATTTAGACATCACTATAAATTGTGACCTACATATTCTAAGATAAGTTTGTCATGAAGATTTGCGGTAGAATATTCGTTAGATTTAGTAGTAAACAAAACCCAAAGATGTTCGTTAATTCTGGTCACACAAGTTGGTATATTTTTATGGCTAGTTACTTGCAGTGCTTTTCACTGTTCTGTGTCTTTACCTATGAGATTGGCGTTTTATTAAATGTGCCACTTTGAACTTAGATAATAACTAATAACTTCGGTTTGACTTCTCATAACTATATAAAAAAACCATTTTCGTCGGTAAATATATTATTATATTCCTCTCAAGCCAGTACCAACCTATCTAAAAAAATGATCTTATGAAAAAGCTGTTCATATTCATCAGTATTTTGTACTCCTAAGAAATTGTTAATTAATAAAAAGTCACACTGTATATCTTCCTTCCACAAGTCTCAACTAAACTCTTAGCTAGAACCGTACACTTACCTTCTAAGACACTGCATCTAGCACATTCTAAGCATACTTAATCCTCGCATGTTTCTTTACCGTATCTCACTCGCCTCGTACCTTCCACACTCCATGTTCCACCAGGGCACGCGAGCTAACACAATTAGTGCTAATGGAGCGACTTGTTTGTTTGTTCTTACTACTAATGCCAAAACACCGCTGTACCAAGGAACCGCGCTCTAAACACTAACTTCTATTTCTTGCGCAACCTTTTTAAGTTTTATAGGGTGTTCGGTTCTTCTTTGTGGGGTTAAGTTACCTTTCTGCTTTGTGGCTTGTACATAGGTACATTTTTTTTTATTTTTTTTTATTGATGCTTTCCATCAGGCGTGATCGAGGTCAAGAGCTAGCCCATTAGCTCTTGACGCTTGGTGGAAAGTGGTGGATGAGGTCTATGATGGAGCGAGCGTGCCTAGAAGATGGCTTGAGGCACTGATACTCCCACGCGTCGACGAAACACAGCAGCCTGGTTGACGCCGGACTCCGGTAGGAGGGTGGTCGCGAACCAGGCGGGTGTTAGCCCTACCACCGCCAGAGAAGGATTGGCCAGTCTTATAAGGTGTTAGGTGAGACTGTCCAGGATGCGACGAGCACTCGGTTCAGTTGAGTGGCCTAACCACTTTCATAATAAAAATGTTAATATTATGAATGTAGGTACTTACTCAGTTAATTTTATAAATGAGGAAATTAAAAATGAGGAAGTATCTCCGTTTGTATGATAGTTTGTTTCGTTTTTACCGCTGAACTAATTTTGATGAATTTTGGTATGGAGAAGAGGAACCAATCTACATACTAAATTAAGGTTCTTTGCGAAGGCCAGAGGATATTTTTACACTCTGGGGGTTATTTCTGACCTTTTATCGGGTACAGCCGCTGCCAGAACCTAGATAGCTATAGACATTTATAACGTAAGACTTTCTTCACTAAAAGATTAATCGGTGTTCAATGACTATGAGCTTAATAATCTATGTTGCCCTTTTTTAAGGATGGGAAACCATTAATTTTTAATGCTAGTATTCTGCATATTACAAACTTTACAATAACAAATCCCAAAGTTCATTTGAAATCAAAAGTATCGTAAAAAGTTTGGCCACTTTCCAGACCAGATATTTGTATGTGAAATCGCTGAGAACATCGCCTCTAATTCGAATAACAGACTTTTGTACGGAAAAAGCCAGTGTTTAATAAACTGTTCATATGATTTCCTCACTTTTTGTAGTAGACATTAACTGAATGAAGATTCGCAAGTAATTGGAACCTTTAATTACTTTCCTACCTATTCGTTGAGATGAGTGGAGTGTCCTCGATAGCTTAAATTTTGTATTAGATATAATTAACGACGCAATTAATATCTAAGGACTTTCTTTTCAATACTATGATGATAAAATATGTCTCAATGTATTTTCCCAATAAGCTATACCTACCTATACGTAGGTATACTATATTTCTACTACATAAAATCTACAAATACCAAAGCGATATCGTCGATTACCTATTCGTAAAACTGTAAAGCTTAATCATTTTCCAGAAAGTTGAACGCGCTTCATAAGGCGGGAACAAAATAAATTCAGTCACAAAATCCTTATTCAAAATGTCGTCACCTCACAAGTTCCAGAACAAATTGCTTAATGTTCGAGCTGTTAGTTCGAATTCGAACGCCTCGTGTTTGCTCGCCTCGGCAAACATGGTATTATCTGTTTGCAGTGTTTGCCAAACTGGCTCCCGCAGCGACTTCTTACCGAATTATTTGATTACAAGCTGGTGGTCGGTATAACAAACATTGGCCCCAACCTTTATGAATTCATTTGTTTTGTTATTGTAGTGACATATCATTTGTTTTGACTATTTCAATATTAGTTCTAGGAATTGGCAATTAAATCATACTAATTGGCCTTTGTGTTTGTTTAGTGCTACTCTAATTAATTGAGGTTTACTCGATGTGTCCGCAATCCACATGTTAGTAACGGTGGTGAGTCTCAAACGACAAGTTCCATAAATTGTGAGCATGCGTCTGAAAACCCGGCCATTACACGCTTGGGAGCGAATTTGCAATATCCCGATATCCCGTTTCCTTTCGCCCAAGGCTGAGCGCGCTTGTACGATCGATATTCACCAATCAACACGGTCAATGCTTAAAAATTTAAAAGCTTTTTTGCTTTGTGATTGGCTAAAACTATACCTATCATCCTTTTCTGTTCACTAGCAACAATAATTTATTATTGTAGAAGCTGCAATGTTAAACTATCCTAACCTAAAACTTGTTACATATACAGGAATCATTGAGAAGAATCAGTTTCTGCTCACCTATAAATCAGTTGGACAGTAAGTAATACAAGAAACACAAAACAATTATTTGGTACAGCTTAGCCGCAGGCACAATACATTATAAGCAATAAGTCCATCGTCTGTACGTACGGTGTCTGTACGGCCCTATTCAATATCAATTATGTTCACAGTTACTTAGAAACCATCATACTAAAACTGGTAGGACTACTTACAAAGTAACAACAGCCATCTAAACATTGTCACAGTAGTTCCATTCATGCAACATACCCGTTGGAGGCGTACCCAACATTTTGACAATGCAGCTAATGCTACTAAACAACAATAAAATATGTACCCAAGGCACAATACGCCTTATTTGACGTTCATAAGGCCCTAAAATGAATAAATGATGTCTGATTTAAATATGAATTGACTGCAACTGAATGGAAATAAAAATGTCTGTTAAAATTGGAGTCTTATGGGATTTTAATGTGGAGTTCAGAGTGTGTACAATAAATTTTGTATTGATATTGAACAGTTTGTATCAAAAGGTTGTCATATTAGGCTGTTGTTAGTGCCACACACGGCGTTTTTGTTCGGTGTATGTTCCTGAATTAACGTTTGTTTTACCTTAATGTCAATACTGGTAGCATGATGTGTTAATTTTTGTTTAGACTGTACGGCTTTCTTCATTGAATTGCTTTTTCTATCCATCTACTTCCTTACTACTATTTAATATGTTCTCAATACTCGTTCAAAGCTCAGACAAAATCTTTCTTTGTAATCATTTTCAGTTCTATAAAAGCTTATAAATGTAATTTGTCTCATCCAATCTTACTCTAGGAGAAATAAGATCCTCTAAGTAAAATGTTCGCGATCATAATATCAGTTTAATATCGCAATGATATCGATATTGCAGTAGTATACAATATGTACATACTAGTTAATACGTCTGCCCATTCACCTGAAAGGTATAATCCCTTGGATAGTAACTCACCTTTTACAGCGAGCTCAAGGTGGGATGGGTTGGCCTACTTTTAGCTCGATGGAGACACAGAATGCAAAAGTTCAATTGAAAATATTTCTTTTGTGTTATTAGCGATACATAATATGATTTATTTTTCAAATGGTTCTCTTTCTTGTGTTGTGTCCTTTGTGAATCCAATCAGTATTATTCCCTCTTCATTTCTTCTACAACAAAGTATTTACGAAACCAAAATTATTCTAAATAAGTAATTTGAAGTTGAGAATTATTCAAACAGTGTTTTCAGTCCATCCAAATGTTGTCTGATGGATATCCCTGTCATCTAAAACACCGAATTAAGTTTATGTAAAATAGTCGTTTTAATATTCATCTAGTTCCATCTAGTTTTGCTTCAAAACCTGTCACAATTTGTCACTACAGTAGTTTCGACACGTCCAAACATGTGACTTAAAATTCTCAAATCAAAATCGGGGGTTTTGTAACCCTTCCTAGCTCCTTTGTTTAAAGAATGATAGCTGACATATCATCAAAGTAGCTCCGAACTATTTTATAACCTTATTAAACTACAACAAAGACAATGGATCCGTGTTTGTAGTCTCAAGTGTTGTCACTTACCCATTCTGCTCCAATATCGCGAGGATATCCAGACAATTGCATTATCTTCGATTTTATCTACTCGGAGTTGTTATATTATGTCTGAAGTACTTCGAGATAGCAGTCTGAGGGTTAACTGTATTAGTGGAGAGGTATAGGACAGTGTGTTGGGTATATTTTTGGCCTTTGCTTTGTAGATAATGAGAATATTATATGTATAAATAAAGAATAAAAGGAACCACATTTTTGTTGTCCTTGGGGTCATTCTTAAAGTTTGTTAAGTGTATCTATAAATTCACCGATTCAGCCGAACGAAATTTATTATTTGCTGAAAGTTACTAACTTATGTCACCTTTCCAGCGCTTTAAGTTTCCTAGTTTCAAAAAATCGTATCGTCTATGCGATGTTTGTCTGCAATATTTCCCTAAAAAAACATTACCATTCATGTAAACTAAAGCTCAACTCAGCATCAATGCCAATCAATAAAGATTCGAGACAGTTTTACTCAAATTGGCTTCGAAAGGCATCAATCGAAGTTTACACAGACTAATACCTAGACTCACAACAAAATACCAGTAGGCTGACTCCCTTGTCCAGGCATGAATGAAATCTGCAACCCAGATCAAGGCAGGACCGCAGACGTCCATCTCTGAGCGTGGGCAGCTAAGGCTTATATCAGATGAATGGTAACATCCACCTGTAAGATGATAAGGAGTTGCGTAGGTCAGCTGACAGTCCTTTTAGCGTCAGATTCGTGAAGGATTAGAGATTTTGTTGCAACTGGTTTAGATCATGGGATGTGCCAAGAAATTAAAGTAATGTGTGACAATCAGTATATTAGAGACGTTAAATTTTATACTACGTGTTACACAGTAAACGCCAAAACTGAAAATTGGTAATTAAACTCTTTATTACAAACAGCCTACCTGAAATCGCGAAATAATCAACTGTTCATTACAACAACATAACAATAACAATATTAACCTATTGATTTAAGCACAATTGTTACTAACACCAAAATGCTAACAGAATTATGGACCTTACTAGCTTTTGCCCGCGGCAAATTTCACGACGATCCGTTCCGCCGTTTTAGCGTCAAAGCGTAACAGACAGACAGAGTTACTATCGCATTTATGATATTAGTAGGGATAGTCTGAAATAAAGTTTTCTTAATTTAATATCATTTTGTCGACTTCTGCGTACATAAAATATAGGTATGGGGCAGTCGACTTTTTTAACGATTTATTCGTTGCTCCCATAGTAAAGTAAAAGTTGTTCATAATGACGAGGACGATTATCACTTTCTAAGTTTTGCGTTCAGTGTAACGTTGCAGAAATTACGTTCGTATTACAAAATGGCCCATTTAAATTTGCAGAGCATGTCTGTGTAGTCGGTACGATACATCCATTTGCTTCTTTAAAATTCATGCGTCTTTTGGTACTACGTTTTGCTAGGTACACGTACGCACCAGGTGCAAGTAAATCACCCTTGAAACCTAAAGGATGAATGAAGAACACAAGGGTCGAATAATAAATTAATCACCAAAAAATTCTGCCTCTGTAATACCCTTATAAATATGTATTAATAACGATCCCTCAAAAAATAATTCAATTTGTTAATCGATAATTGCACCGAGCTCTGTAAAGGGGGATTCAGACGGGATGATAAAAAAATCTTTAATGATTGATGAATCCCTCGCTCCCGAAGTTCTACAGTTTGTTCTTATTTATTGGATTACCGCTCTAATCTCCAATCTTTTGTGAAATTTTTCCTCCCCTCGGTCTAAGTAATTAATTATGTTATTTGGGTATTATTGGAAGTTTAAGGGCCTTTTTGTAAGGCGCTAATTTGTTTGAAATACGATCATTTGAGCGACACTTTTACTTTTTAAGTAGTTAGATGTTTTAATGAAATCGCTTTTGGAATTTCCTTTTTATTTTTGCTGTTTATAATGGTCATAAAAGTCAGAGGTTTCGTGCGGGCTTTTATCATAGCTTTTATTTTCATTTAATAAAAAACACAGTATATAATTTCAGTCCAAAAGCGATTGTTAAATTAAAATTACCCGACCACTTTCTTTAATGTTAGCGAAAAAACAAATACATAAATTGGAACACCCAAAGAGTCTTTAAAAACACTCATAATAATTGGTGTTACAAGCTTCTTTACTTAATTGGACTCATTAAAATTCAACGCTGTTACATCGACCGTTAAAAGGCAGACCGCATTTAGGGGCTTTCAATCAAAACGGTAAAGCATTTCACCCAAAGAGGACTGGAGGATTGAAAAGAACGCCATATACGGGATACGTGTTGACTGTGCAAACATCAGATGGGAAATGAAATGAAACGAACGAGTCCCCGAGTGTCACCCCTACCGTTAGGGCTGCCACTTGTTTTTGTGTTTTAAACTAATACAGAAATAAATTTTATTGCTTCACGTCTCTTCACGTCTAATTTTAACAAGGGTTGCAATTTCTTAAAAATTTTGGGTTTCGTTTTTGGCTTTTTATTATTTGTCTTTTGTTTATTCAAATAGCTATTTGCATTGCAATTAGGTAAGTATCGACATAATGACTTATGGGCACGTGCTGTAGTTATCTATCTAATAATGTATAGATAAATAACTGTTATCAATAGATTTGGCATAACTGATAAGATTTAAGTGCGTCTATATCCAATGTTTGTTTTACTTATTTGTTTTGCTTCTTCCGCGTTTTATTTTACGGTTGATAAATAGGAAAACACACCTTGAATGGAGTATGATAAGGTTATCGAAAATTGTGTAATAATAATCTGTTGTCTATGAAAATATTACCATCATAATTATTTTAGCTTCTAGTTCAAAATTTTAAAGAAGGTTCTGACAGCCCTATCGTAAGCGCGTGCGTTGTGTTGCCAACCTTAGCAAATGTTTACCTTCTATTATCTTTGACGCCATCTGCAAGTTGGAGTGTCGTATACTTTGCCTCTTGCAGTCACGTCCCAAACTATTGATGTGGTCATCGTACTCTCCATTGAAAAATGCTATTTCTCATAACTGGCAACACAAAGTGTTTTACTACTTGCCCACTATACGAAGTGTTGAGAATTTTATAGTATAAAGGTGAAGATTAAAACTAAAGCTTTTATCTGTTATAAAACAGTGCAAAATTTTTGCGCAACGAATAATAACTTTTTTCCCCGCTACAGGAATTTAGCGCTCGCCTGGAATTAAACTCAAGAGTTAATTTTCCCGAGGAAGTTTTAATAGGTAAATAGGTCAACATAGAATCATAATTCTCAACGTTATTATGCGAAAACGCCTCCGTTTAGAAGCAACGTTATTTTTTACAAGGCAACACTTGACTTTCAGATTAGCCTGCAAAAGGGCAACCCTCGTTTTGTAAATTTCTTATTTTAATACGACGATGTAATTTATTACAACGGCTGATTTAGTTTGTCTTTAGCTTAGATCCGTGTTTTCTCATTTCCATGATAAATATTTTCTCAATTTCAACCCGACGTAAACCAATTACGTTTAATCTACATTTATAACCTCGGGCGATTCGTCTGTGTCGAACTTTATTTCGTTTAGGGCGTCGATAAACAAGTATTCGATGACCGGAAGGACTGGTAAAATTCTGGAGGATCTAAAACGTCCCACAGATGTCCATGGGCGTCATACCATCGGTTCCTCCAGCTTGATTGTCACTCTGTGGCTTAAAATAGGTTTAGATAGGTATGGACGATTGTTCATATCCTTATTACAGGCTATTGTGAGACGTTCAAAATGATTGCGAGTTTTAAAAAATTGGTACGAAAGTTCGCACAAAGTAAACGAAGGCTCTCTAGAACATTTACTCGCATGTGTGTCGCCGGCCTTAGGCTAATATAGTTTCGAGTTCGAGTGGGCGGTTCCCATTTAGGCTTTAAACAGATCGAGAATCCCCGTTTCTCAGCCGCAAGGGTGTGTGGGCAATCCGGCAAGCGATCAAAACGTTATTGAATTCTCTAAGCGCCCTCGGCTAGGTTAGAGTTTAACCGATTGGAAATCACGTAGCAATGAGTTTCGATGTATTGTTATTGGTATGTTTTATTCCTTACCATTTTTTTTGTGACTTTTATAAAAACGGTTTTGTATGATAAATTAAAATTTCATCCAGCAAGAAGAAATTGTATTGTGGAATAATAAGGTAAGGTAAGCCTTTTAATAATTGGGATAAAAAAAAGATGTGCTCTAGAATAAACTTTTGTGGAAATCGTACCTAATACAAGGGTTTATTTTTCTTCATTGGAGAAAAAATATGAGTAGAAAAAATGAGTAAAAAAATATGAGTAGAAAAAATACTTTAGTATTTTTCTATCCATACGCCAGACGGATAAAATAAAATACACAAACGATATTTTAATAATATTTTTGATGAACTTTTTATTAATCTTTGGTCTTTATTGCTTTGAATTTAATAAAACGTTTCTCATTTTTTATATAGGTCTTACATACAAATTCAATCGTTAGTGAATTATCGTTCTCCGAAAATGCGTAGGCCTCAAAGATATCTATTGCAAAGAATTTCTATATTCGGATAAACGGTATTCGTAACCAACCTAATCGTAAAAGTTCTTATCGGCCCTAATACATGTACGAGTATGTATTAGATATTGCCTTGAAATCTATGCGTAGTATCTGAGTTTATCCGTCGTTTAGAATTTGTTGGACAGATATCAGCCACAAACAGCTCGTGGTTCTGATAAAATGATAATTCGAACACGTTTAGTTAAGATTATAACTTGTTTTTTTTGCTATTTCCTGCTTTTTATGGTAAATTGTCTTTTTAATCTGAAAGTAGAACTTGCACTTAACTAGTTAAGATTAAAGAACATAAGTAAGGCAGATACCAGAGAATGGGCAGCAGCATTCTCTGTAGGTACATTGCTGCAGCTACACTGTGATCGCAACCCGCCAAGCGTGGCGATTTTGGCAAACCCCCCCATTTGGGGGAGGCCTATGTCCAGCAGTGGACGTCTTTCGGCTGACGTATTTTAAATATGTATTTTGTTAGGTATAAATGTTATGGGTCTTTGTTACCCGAAATAAACCATTATGTTATTATTATTATCATTGAATGTATTCTGCAATTGCATAAATATTTTATCTACTTGTTAAAATCACTCACATTTCTCACACTATGCAACCCTAGCAACAATTCAAAGCAAGCACACTCTTCAAATTATCAATTTCTCTTGTCACGTGTCATCACAAAAATAGATGTCAAATGTCAAAACGTTATTTAATTTAGAAAAAAAAGTATAAGGACGGTTGTCACATCTTGAGGTCTCCATCTATTTATGTAGTGGGCCGCTCTGACGTGAAGAGGTTATAAATAAGATTCGTTAGGGATGGCCCTTGGCTGTTTATGTAAATATAAACATGTAAACAACTTTGGGTAAGCTGCTGATGAGCTTGAGAGCAAAACTTTAATCAATACAGAGGATTTTTCGATCCTATATCGAATAAAATATTATGCTTCACGGTTTAATGACCTAACGTTATCTATTCCCAGATGCGCTTTGTCTTCAGTTTTTTTACAAGTTCAGGCAGTGATTTTTCCTTTTTTTTTTGCAATGACTTGGTAATCAAAATTTCATTTTCACATGAAACTAATCATTTATATTATCAGTTTATCTAGCTGTTTCCGTTCAGGGTCAAATTGTCCAATTCTCAAAATGTCTAATTCCCAAAAGATTGAACATTTTGGGAGTTGGGCAACTCCCAAAATGTCCAATCTTTGAACCTAACCTCAAAACACTAGAAAGTTGCCTAAAAGGCGTAGGCGTAGTCGGATGTATAGAGAGATCTCTTCCTAACCACTTTGGCGTGAAGTATGCAGAATTTCCTGAGAGCCTGTTCATTATTTGATGCTGATGCTTAAAGAGGAGATTATACCAACCGCCGTATCACAAAGACTAAGACGTTGATACGGCTTGTAGGTCATCTGTGTCTGTTTGTGCATAGTTATGAGGTTCATAATCGCTGTTGTCCAGTAGGTAGTGTCAGGAGATGACGTGCGACTACTTGTGTAGTAGCAAACTGTACTTAACAATTGACCTGCAATTTTGCAGTTACGGAACTTTTTCTTAATTATGTTCTAAGGGACTGTGTAGTTATTTTTCCAAATGGAAAGCTATGTACTAACATAGGCTCACTACACGTTGCTTCTATAATACCTATGTGGGGTGCAAATAAACTTTTAATTTCTTTCTTTGCTCAGTGCTTCCAAATATTGTCTCAAACAAACAAACAATTTAAGTTTCTTGATGTTCAATTCCTAATGGAACCCAACGCAGCGACTACATCAACTTTTGATGGGTGGTTTTGTAGAAAATCTTAGGTTCTTAGTATCTCAGTATCGGTTGCGTAACAAACTATATTGAGACGTGAGATTTCTCCATTGCAGCCTATACTAACGATAACTGTCAATTAAAGAAAACGGTAGTTTTAAGCTTCATAGACAATGGACCTGTTACCTGTCAATTATTTTATACCGTTGTATTGTAATGCCTACTTTATTAGGTAGAGGTCAACCACACATCTACGAACAATGATAGATTGCTATAATAAAGCTTTTAAGTGCCATTGAAACAGTGGGAAGGTCCCTCACGACCCGCAATCGAAAGTGTTTTATCGGTAAAAATAAAATACAGAATAGCTAGCGATTCCAAAGGAATATTCAAATATTATTAGTGGTCGACAAAAAGACGTATCAGACGATATTGGAGTGGTTAGATAATTGAATAGACCCACAAAAATCATCTGCCAAGTATTGGTCCTTAAGTGCGCCCACCAAAACCTAAGGTCCCTCGAGATTAAAGAGAAACGCTAAGTAAAAGCCAGTTTAATATAATAAAGAAAGTAGAAACATTTTCAGGATTC
Organism: Melanchra persicariae; assembly: GCA_947386135.1. Classification (NCBI taxonomy): domain Eukaryota; kingdom Metazoa; phylum Arthropoda; class Insecta; order Lepidoptera; family Noctuidae; genus Melanchra; species Melanchra persicariae. The sequence goes on along the minus strand of OX376657.1, from coordinate 7,937,514 downwards.
CGCCATCTCAATTTTAGAGTTCTATCGCGAAAATGTAAAAACGGAGCTGTTGTTGTCTGTCGTTTTGCCGCTATGTCAGACCTTATTTTCTAAAGGACTATTTGGCACAGGAATTTTGTTACGTTACTTCATATCTAAAGGAAAATAGAAACATATTTCAAACTGGACAGAAAATATTATTTTTAGTGTAAAGAATAAATATTAATTTATTAAAACTTTATGCTCTAGTAAAAACACTGTAATAGCTTTTATTTATTTAGTTATTGAAACATTATGCACACAAGGACCTACTTAATGCTTTAGGTATTTACCAGTAGTACTACTCGGGGGATTAAGAAGTTTCAACTCTAAAATCTCGTGCACTTACTCAAATCTATCTCAATCAGGTTTTGTTTCAACTAAAAGATAGATTCAAATCTAATACATTCCAATCACTCGAACAAATTCAATGCATTCATCTCGCCTATCTATCACACGCCTTTAAAACATAAAGCTTTCAACCGAAAACTAATTTACGTTAATTACTAAAACCTTACACCATTCATTTATAAACCGATAAATAATTAAAGCCGATAACATTTTATCGATTCAAATTAAGTTATATTTGGAATTCGGAATAATTTTACGGATAAATTTTTGAATTAAAATAAATTGTGGATTAATTTATTTTGTGGTGGGGAGCTGATTTATAAACGCTGTATAACGGTTGTGTTGCGTGGGTGTATCTTATCGGGGACTGTCAGAGGCTGCTACCGTCGCCGTGTCGCCTGTCCGCGTCGCCGGTGCATCGATATCTTACTCGTCATGTCCAAAGATAAGCAGCACACGCTACTAAATACACGGTTTATGAGCGTTTAGACGCGGATATATTTTTGGTTGAGAAATTACTTACAATGCTTTGTATGCGGTATCATTTACGTTAAGTTGTACGAGATTCATTTAGATAAAAGTATCAGCCTAAAAATAGGTTAGCAGTAATGAATCCCTCTAATGATTCAAAAACACTTCATGCAAAAACACGAGTTTCAGAGCACATATTTTCAGAGCTGCATCTAGACTAGATGAAGTAAATTAATTTCCGTACTCCGTTAATCAAGAAAGCGCCTAGGTTCATTATCCAGCTATTTTGTTTGCGTCGCGATCGCGTCGTTTCTCAACGCTCCTGAGACACTCACTGACCTTAAAACTAGGGCACTATCTCTGAAAACTATCTTATTCTCTTTGAAAATAAAAAAGGGAATTATAAGAACGTAAAGGATTACTTATCTTGAGAGTCGGCTGTGTCCAACGGGCGCCGCAATGAGCCCTCTTCACTCGCAGCGCTATCTTGAAGGATTCTCTCATTAGAAAATGTTAGGACCAGATTCTTAATTAACGATAAAGCGAGTTCCTAGGTTTCACGGTTAGTTACAACAAAATTATATAAGTACTTTTGAAATCAACAGACTGGAGAAACAAACAAAAATTGGTCCGCGTAGGAATTTAGTTACGACTACAAAGAAATGTAACAAGGAAATGGAACAACTTCCTGACCACATAAACAGAACAGGTCAGAGACAAAATGTTTCCAGTTTGTTTAACAACATAACAAGAAAGTTAGTTTGGTATAATTTTTCAGTACACGACGTTCCACCCACGTTTCGGTGGCGTGGACTTTATAAGGGCTTCAAACGTAGGCCAGTTACACCGCAGCACGATTATCTAACGCGATTACCGGAGTTTTATGCACTTATTTTTTATTGAAACAATTTAAAACCGTTATACTGTATAGGATATTATTTTAAGAAAATTTACGCCACTCGTTGGCGCCACATAGGCGAGAGGTCCTCTTCATTGAAAAAGTAACTTGGACGTAAACCTGACTTTGATGTCAATTTAACAAATATCAGAGAACATAATCGTTTTGACAGGTGCCTGGACGCGCGTCAGTGCCACTTCAAGAAATCCTCATTACTGATATTAAAACTAAACCCTCTCCAGAAATAACATTGGTCTGTGTCTACAGACCAATGTTATTTCTGGAGAGGGTTTTGCCAACTTGTTTTATTTGTTACAGTCGGCACTGATAAGTGGATGAGTAGGATGCGATTGTTGATCGCTTCCTAGTGTGTTGCAATCCAAGTGTTTAGCAGTAACGACGGTCACTCCTCGCCCTTATCTGGCACTCACGAAGGCTTCCCGTTAACTTATTTTTTTTATTACTAGCCCGTACTGTCCCACTGCTGGGCAAAGGCCTCCCTCCATTCCTTCCAATGTTCACGATGTTGCGCCTCATCATTCCAATTCGTAAGGAAGATATCCAGGTCATCCCGCCATCTCCTTCGTGGTCTGCCGCGGCCTCGTCTCGCTGTTTCAGGGCACCAATCCTGTAATTTGCGGGCCCACAGATTGTCCGGCATGCGGCAGACATGTCCTGCCCAGTCCCATTTAAGTTGGGCAGCCTTTCGAGCCACATCAACGATTTTCGTTTTGGAGCGCAGTGTAGTGTTTCGAACGTGTTCTGTTAATTTAACACCTAGTATACTGCGCTCCATAGCACGTTGGCAAACCTTGAGTTTGGACTTTTGGATCTTAGTCAAAGACCAAGTCTGTGCACCATAGGTCAAGATGGGGAGAATACACATATCCATCAGTTTACGCTTCAGTGACATGGGCAAAGTGCCCTTAAATGCCGTTAACTGCTCAATGGAAATGTTTTAATGCGTTTTGATAGTTACTTTTGCGAAACTATTTGGTATCAGTTCGAATCGTTCATAAGTATTGTTTAAACTAGGTACTGAAGTTGGGTAATATTGATTTTCGTAGCTTTAGAAAAAGATTGATTGTAAAGCTTACTTAATCTGTTTTTTTTTTGTTTTGGTGGGCTTTCTTCCTACCGGTTAGGACTACTTTTGAAATCCGGCTCGAAGGACCAAAATATCTCAGTGTGTAAATAGGTTGGATTTTTTCGGAGACTTTAATGTAGGTACCTGTCATTAGAAAAGTTATTAAAAGCATTGCGGTTAAAATTAAAATAGAATAACAATAAATTAATAACACACAAAACTAAAGCAAAAAACAGATTCGCAAAAAAACTCAAATGAATACTAAATAAACGGTCATAAAATTAATAATTCATGTACCTATTACGTATTTATAAATTCCATGCATTCATTGATATTTACGCGTAACATGGTCCAGTTGTTGCGTACAACACTAAACAAATAACATCGTGTGTGGTGAGTGATGGCGAGAGATGTCCACAAGACTGACCACTACTGGCCAGTGATGACCACTGTTCACTGTTGAACTGAGTAAATGTATGCTGCAGGTACTCTCTATGGGAATATTTGTATTTATCTTGCGCTTGTTGAGTCAATTACTCTAAGATGGTAAGAGAATTTCCGTCACTAAATGTATGAAATAGTAGACAGTACTATTTTATACATCTAGTGACGGAAATTCTGTCTTTGATGAAAACAATAGCAATTGAAACTATTTTATTTCCTAAGAGTAGGTAATTAATTATAAGTAGCTTATAGACAAATTTTATAAATATTTGTTTAGCGTAGGTACATACATGTTTTAAAAAAAACACAGTTTTTATGCATACACAGTTTTTTTAAAATGTGGAACAGCTCTAAGCTTCAGCGATAACAATTAATAATACGAAAGCTAACATTGCTAATTAGCTAATTAATAAGCAGGGTCAGGGATTTAAATAATAAACAATGTGCATAATTAAATACAAAGTTTACAGGCATTATGTTTCATAATAAAAAAAATTCAAGAGTATAAGTCAGCTAGGATTAGCTACGTCTAATTGCTGTAGTCTCCCATGCAGTGTGTTTCTTTAATTCATCTGTGACTCAGAATGAAATTAATTACGTCATAGTTTAGATCACAGGTAGGAATGTGTAAGGTAAATAAATCAAAGCATAAAGATAACAGTTTTTACGTAGATTACAGACGTAATATTATACTATTACCTATCTTTGAGTAGGATGTAGTGAATCATTTCCGTTCAACGTACTAAATAGTTTTCTTTTAACTGGTATCGGAATAAGGGGAAATGTTAGTCATCCATTTTAATTCTTAAGATTACTTCCTACAAACAAATGATTCAATGTGCGATAAGGCGTGCTACACACTGAAGTTAGTTTAAAAAAAAAATCATCAAGAAACATAAAATACTGAAATGATAGAATAAACAAAGAAATTCGTCATGTATTGCTTCATATATTATTATTTGGAAACTTCGTCGGCTCAACAACGTTAAGAATGCAAAGAAAAAATATTAAATGAAATGAATACGCGTTAACAGATTCTCCAATAGACTCCTGATTAATTTCAACAGAGTTCAGCGGTAGAAAGGCAGCAAAAACGCTGAAACTGAAAAGGAAAAATAGAATACAGGTAACTCCGTAATTGTTTAAATAACTTGCTCTCACTTAATTTCTTTTGCAGCGATCAAGACAAAGAAAATTGCATTTCGTATGACTTAAAGCAAATTGTTCTTGAAAAACTTAATTGCTGTACCTTGGAATTCTTACTGAAGAATTAGGTCGCGATTACATGCAGGTCTAACAATATAATGCAAGTTTCATGAAGGACTACAGCCCTTGGGCTCTGAGTGAGAATAAATAACTAATAAACCTCGATAAGACAAACTCTACGCACGAACAAGCGGAAAGAAACGTAGCAGAAGTTTTGGGTACAAGGTCACGGAGATGTTCTGCCAAGAAATGCTCCCTGAGGAATAAAAATGGACTGTCGAAATTGTTTTCGATTGAAGATGTCTCCTAAAGTAAAGTTAGGTTAGGGTTTTTATCTGCAAGGCAATGATACAGAAATATTGTGGGTGTCTAATTTTGCTACGTAGTAACATAACTATTTATTTAATAGGTGGTTGCAAAGATCGGTTTTGATACGACAAGTATGTTCAGGACGATTAAGGATGACAAAAGATCTGACACATAAGAAAATGTTAGAAAAATGATGTTTTTAACATCATTTTTTCTAATAAAAGCTAGCTTTCTTCGATAATTTTTGTCATAAATAAAACCAAAAAAACTCCATTTCCCTTTTACGATTACGATCACGTCTCGAAGGACCAGATACTTCTATTTCACATACTGCGCCATCCCTGTATTGTGGCGAGGGCCACTTAAAGAGATTGCTTCGAGACTCCACGCACCACATTCATTCTCACAAGATAGGATTCGGTTAATATGAGCATTCTTCGCAAAAAATATACTGCCCCTAGTGCCGAAATAAATATTGTTAAGTACCGTAAGGCAGTCTGGTGCAGAGATGTCCTGATATATCTTTGTTGAGGAGATAATGCTGCCTGATAATATAGGAGGAAAAAGATGCCTCTTTGTAAGGCCAGATTAAATACAATTGATGTGGTTTTGATTTGGCCTGATAGCTGTTGTTATTAAATGGGCGGCACCAGCAATCGTAAGAAGTTGAGTGATAAGTGGAATTGGTCTGATTACTGACTTAAGGTTTTTTGTTAATGTTAGTTTTTTGAAGGCGTCATCGTTTATCATCATTGTACGAATTACCCATATGGATATAATCAATTTCAATTAAATGGGTTGGTAAGTTTAGCTTAGTGTTTATCTAGTCTACAATTAAAAAACCTGCAGACCTGGACAAGGTAAGCCTCGAGATTAAGCTTAGGATGAACATGTCAAAGACCAAACTCATGACGAACAGCACTAAAATATACATTGAGAGTGAGGATATTGCATAATATATGTCAACACTGCGCTCCAAAGCCAAAATCATGGATGTTGCCCAGAAAACCGCTAAGCTTAAGTGGGACTGGGCCGGACATGTCTGCCGCATGTCAGACTAGAATGGCCAAAAGGAACCACCAAATGGGTCCCATTTTATGCCAAAAGACATTGCGGTAGACCAAGGCAAAGATGGCGGGACGAGCTCGACTCCTACCGAAAGGACTGTCCCGACATTGCAATGGACAGAGTTGTGTGGAAAAAGGAGAGGGAGGCCTTGGCCCAGCAGGGAAACAATATAGTCTAGATAGAAAATCAAAATACTTGCCTTTGCCTCCTCTCTATTATTAACCAGTACCTATTGATTGCCAGTATTGTCCTAGCTTTTATCTAAATTGATTCCCACTTTATCGTCCATTTATTTGCCTAACACTCGAAAGGCAACTCCTAATCTAATTTTAATTACCAACGAATCTACTGGCTCGATAATTGAAGTTCAAAAACAACAACCTTTCCTGTAATCACAACACTTGCTCAAATTAATATTGACTCTTCATATTGTTACTAAGGTTGGGGTCATGGTAACTATATAGATGAAAGAGTTACTTAACGATTTAACCTTTAATTATTTTTTTGTTAAGTAACAGATTTTACTTTTGAATGAACGCAAAACACCATTACGAACAATTATTATTACCAGGGACGAAACAGGAAATCGCGAAAAAATAAACGTCTGCCCCATTCATATAAATGTGTGAACTGAACTACACGGTTTTCTTTGTTGTTCTCATAGTAAAAGTTTATTTATTTATTTATTCACAAAATCCACAGCTCTTTTACAATTTGATTTAACATAAATAAACTAATGTTACAGCCATACGGATTTACAATTTTTAAACTAAAGATATTATATGCATCAGAAACAAAAAGAATGGATGATATGCTAACGCCATCTAAGCATATGAAAGTGTATGGTGTGGGTGGGTGTGTAGGAGTGTGTGTGAAGTTCATAATTATGAGTACAATGACCCTTTTCAGGTTTGTGTCACGATGTATAATTCAGTAGAATAAATAACCATTAATCCCTTTACACTATTCACGAAAAAAAGACCGATAAATTGAAGAAAGCCCGCTCGTAAATCTAGATCCAAAAGCATCATCATCCTAGAAACTTCCAAAGCGTTAGGAACTTAGGACCAAATCTTCAGTCTAGCCAAACGCGGCAGACCATCAGTATTTGTAGAAGCAATCTGCTCACAGTAAGCCGTGCCAAGCCGCAGGCTTTAGCCGTGTATCACTCTCACTGTAGCCGACGCCGACGGGCGGCTACTAGCGAAAATATTTACTTTCTATTACCTGCCGCAAGGCGGTGGCGACGCGAAATAGTCCTCTGAATAATTCCTGTGTGCTTACCCTCTGCGATAAGAATGGCGTTGAGACAAATCTTTGAGAAAATCTGAAACAAAAAAGGTAAAACAAAAAAATTTTGGATAGTTTAATAAAATAACAATTTATTTTTTCTGAAAATAAAATCCTTCATTTTGGCTTTGCTGTTGTCGGTTAATCATCATCATCGTCATCATATCAGCCGAAAGACGTCCACTGCTCGACATAGGCCTCCCCCGAATGAGTTGTTTGCCATAATCGCTACGCTTGGCAGGCGGGTTGGCGATCGCAGTAGCTGTTGCAATGTACCTACAGAGAATGCTGCTGCCCATTCTCTAGTGAATCCCTTAGTCGCCTCTTACGATAGCCACGGGAAGTGATGGGATGGTGCTATTCTTTTACGTCCGACACCATACGGATGTCGGGTAGATAGAAGATTGATTTTAGCACGAAAATAAATAAACTGGCCAGATTTGAAGCCATTAAGAACGCGTTTACAGATGGGTAGTCAAATCATTTTCTCATTTTCTCAATAAATGTACCGAAGTAAAAAAAATCACTTCGGTACATTTATTGAGAAACTGGACCTAACTAAAATTATATTCATAGTTCAGAATCGTACCATGCACATCTAACAACAATTCATGGGAAAAACATTTTAAGAATGCAAAGCATTTTACTTAATAAACATACTTTTGTGTAAAAAAGTAATGATTTGACTACCCATCTGTAAACGCGTCCTTAACCTTTTAATTGGGTGTCAATATCAAACCAATTGGTTCTTAATAGTAGACACGCGTGTGTTTAGTAGTTATTTAGCGAAGAGAAATAGCACAAAGATATTTTTGTTCCTATGGAAGTAGGTATATATGTCGCAGCCAATTTGCTTAATCAGCCGTTTAATTGGTTGCCTAGCCTTTTCATTTAAATGTGCCGATTTTTTAGCGACTTAAGTGACATCTTTTGTTCAATATCGTTTAATGACTTGCCCATGACACTTATGTTGCTAATTAAACGGCACAGTTCAATGAAAAGGCTAGAGTTTTAATGAAACGGCTGATTCAGCTAGTTGGCTGCGACATATACACACACTGGTCTCATTATTTCTTCACTGGGTTAAGAGGAATCCTGGCAACGCTACCGTGAGGTGTGAATAGCTCTTAGAGCAACAAAGCCTAAGTGCAGGCAGCATAGTAAGCATATTTTCAGAGCTTCCATACATTTCTACTCTTTCCCTAAAATACTAAAACAGTTTTGTTATTTTTGGGTTGGCATATTACAAATACGGTAATGATTGAATAAAAGATAACTTTTCGCAAACCCTATTTTTATTATGTATGAAAAGCTTTATTCTTATACCTACCTTGATTTTATTGTGTTAACTATAAATCGTTGATAATAGAATAAGCCAAAAAAAGGAAAATACACCGACAAATAGTTTTATCCATTTATAAAAAGCTTAAAAATTTTTATTACATTAAGGAACGCATTTCACCTTGGTTCTTATGTACATTTTGATCAAAACGTTCACGGTTTATTAAACTTTAGACATTTCTCGGCGTCACGAACACTTTTTACAGGCTATCACATCACAGATAGTCAGTGCTCTTACAAACAAGATCGCTGAAAATAGTTCACTTTCAAGAATATTAGTATGAAAAGTTTAGCTATTCTCTTCAGTGGTTCTCTATGTCCATTTTATAACGAGAATGTAAGATTATTTACGTTTACGCGGTACGGCTTTTCATACAAACTTTCAAATCCTTATTTTTCGAAATTAATGAACCGATTTTAATAAAACTTTGTACGCGTACGATAGATATCTAGGTCTAAATAGTTATCAGAATTTTTTTTCGAAAAAAGAGTTCAGGGGGAAGGATATAGTGATTTTTCACTTTCTATAGAAAACTTAAAATCGCTCTCTCTCTCCCTCTAAAGTCTTTTTCAAAAATGTTTTCTGATAACTATTTAGACCTGGATATTTAGCGTATGCATACCAAGTTTCGTTAAAATCGGTTCATTTATTTTGAAGAATAAGGATTTGAAATTTTGTATGAAATGACATACGGCGTACACGCTCTTAAGCTATAGCCTTGTCTGCGATTTCGATAACGTGAAATTCTAAAATAATCCTTGGGTAACATATTTCCGGGTTTCCGGGATGAAAAGTGAAGGGGTAGCAAACAGACAGACAAACATACAGAGTCACTTTCCCATTTATAATATTAGGATTACCGTAGTACGCAGGGGTGTCGCATGCGCGCTTCAAAAAAGGTCCAAGAATCCGATTCCGAACCACACGTTGGAGTGCCCCAAGTGCCCATGCACCTGCAGTGCGATTCTGTAAACATGTCGAAGTGAACACTTGGGCAGGGCGCACGACAGGTGAGTTGTCAAACCATACAAATAAGATGGAATGACACCTCTAATGTCGTTCACTCCGCCAAGGTGAACACCGTGAGATGTCGACAGAATCGACCGACTGTACTATGGGGGATCTGATGAATGCCACCAACGCTGCAATTGGCGTGGCCACCTACTGGACCCAAAAAATCTAAGGAGTTAACCATCGACTCGAAAAGAAGAAGTATTACTATGGATATAAAGCACGTAGCTTTATGCTTAAAAATATTTTACGCGTACTTTCGAAACGCACGCGCCATGTATCTAGGACGTACCGACATCTTGGAGACATTCCCAATCTCCCACCGAATACTTATCAACTTATTATCGATACGTATTATCATAACCAGGCAAATAGAATATGTAGGAGGTTTTCCAGACGTATTTACTTTCCAGCGTTGTCCTAGTTATTACGCGGAACGAATACGTGCCTCGCGTCGTTGAAATATTTTCATTTCTATTACCTGCCTGCGTGTATGTCCTCCTGGTATCTGATAGCTTTCCCTTTATGAATTTAATTCGTATGCTTGTCAAGAAAAAATATCTGTTACAAATAGAATTATTTCTTTGAGATATTATTTGACTCGAGTTGTTCCGAATTTTGTATCTCGCTTACTAAACCAATTAACTAAAATGCTCAGAAGATCAGGATACTCGTACTTCAATATTTTGTACGTGGGTAATTTTACAGCACACACTGAACTGCGTTTTTCTGTTGGTCTCTGGCCAAAACATTTTTGATAAGGCCTGATTCAGATAATCACATGATAATGCGCTGTAAGTCAAGTGCATATTATTGTGCCGAGCCGTTCTTACATTGAACTGTTTCAATTTCTCAATGAAGATAATGTTCTTAATATTTTTAACCTGGGTAAGAAATAGGTCCGTCTTTCCGCTACCTTACGGGCTTTTAACTTATCATTCCCTCAGATAATGATGTAAAAGCTGTGCACACCTATAAGTGACATGGTCACATTAGTACTTATTTAAGGGATTTTGCATGTAAGAATGTTTTTGTGACTTTGTTGTTGGAGTGCCATAATAAAATAAATAAAATAAAAATAAAATAAGATTCCTCAATTAGTCAGCAGGAAAAAATGCACTTTAGACGAAATATTTATTTACATTCAATAACATTTCTCGGAACACCTCGAGATTCCGATATTATCAGTGACGTTTTAGCCACTGTTACGACAACGATAAAAAATTGCGATAAGTGCCAACGAAATGTGTGTCAACGCGGCGAAAAAATACTAGAACAGTTATTTATGTAAGAGTTCACTATACTCGAAGACACTATTGTAAAAAAGAATCAAGAATATGTTGTTCTTTTTATCTGTTTGCAAGGGTTTTTTAGGGTTGCGGACTTTGTTCGAAAGAGTTACCGCGGCCCTGGAAAGCAAAAGGCACTACGAGGAGCACGGATGGGTTTTAGTCAGTAAGAGTCTGAAACTCCCTTCCGCTCCGCCCATTGCGGGAGGAGTCATTTGATGATTTCCCATCCAAAAAAAAAGGGCTTTTTAGGGTCAATATTAAATCAGAATTCCATATAGATCTTCAAAGTGCACAAAAATGTTCTATAAAACTGTTGATACAAAACAATACTACTCTTTCCATGATACATCTATGATCTTGACACGCCTATATCGCCTTTCATTTGAGACTGGTAAGGTGCCGATGGCTTGGAAGAAAGCTAACGTGCAGCCCGTGCCCAAGAAGGGTAGTCGAGCTGACCCAGCGAATTATAGACCCATCTCAGTAACTTCCATACTCTGTAAGAGTATGGAACGCGTGCTGAATAGTAAGCTCCTGGCATACCTAGAAGCTAACGATATCCTTAGTTACCGACAATACGGCTTCCGCCGAAATCGGTCCACTGGGGACCTTCTAGCGTATGCCATTCACATCTGGAGTGAGGCCATCGAGAAACACGGGGAAGCACTTGCGGTCTTTCTTGACATCTCGAAAGCCTTCGATAGGGTCTTTCACAAAAGCCTTATTGGTAAGCTTCCTTCCTTCGATCTACCCGCCGGATTGTGTGATTGGATTGCAGACTTCATGAGGGATCGGTCTATCCGAGTGGTCATAGATGGCTGTTCGTCTGGACTGCTGGATATTAATGCCGAGGTATATTAATGCCGGGATATTAATGGGATATTAACGGGATATTAATGCCGGGTGCTCTCGGCAACATTGTTCTTGCTGCATATTAATGATCTGTTAAAACCCGGTACCTTTGGGTATGCAGACGACAGTACTGTTGCTGAGAGATACGTGTCCAACGCATGAGCTGGTGGGTCGCAGATCCGGTCTTTCCGAGAGGCTATGGTTGAGCGCTTGAACTTGTCCTTACAGGCTGTCTCTGATAAGGGCGAGCCCAATCTGGTCAAGTTCAATGCTGCTAAGACCCAGGCGAGTCTTTTTTCCGCTAAAAGGAGCCAATTCCACCCAGCTCCATCTTTCCGAGGTGTAACCGTGCCGATAACCGACCAACTTGACCTTCTTGGTGTTACGTTGACATCTACTCTCAATTTTGGCACATTCATAGAGGCAAAGGCTCAAGTGGCTGCCAAAAAGCTGGGAATCCTAGCAAAGCGACGGTACTTACTTCACGCCGGAACAGCTGCTTAAACTTTATCAAGCGCAAGTTCGATCGTGTATGGAGTACCTACTGCTCGCATCTTTGACGGATCTACCAGATACCAGCTTGATGCCCTTGAGTCAATTGAGAAACGAGCCAAGAGGATCAATGATAGGCTCGTCGAGTCGAAGCTCCAAAGTCTCGAGCATCGACGCCGAGTTGCTAGCCTGTCCGTTTCTATTATTTTTCTATCGTTATAGTTTTAAGTCAAGAGTGAATAGGTTACTTCTAGGCAAGCGTGCTCCATCTTCGACCACATCATCGCTTACCATCAGGTGAGATAGTGATCAAGCGTGTGCCTATCAATAATATAAAAATAAATAAAAAAATATATAATATTATATAAAATTATGGCGCACTGGCTTACTCTTGAAGTTAGCTTTCAAACAAAATCGCTTGCTTCAACTGGTTTAACACAGTGTTAAACTCATTTAAATACCTAGGTAATCCATTAAATTGTTTCAGTGAATTGTGTCTGAATTCTTGGCAGGCTGCCTTAGGCCTAATAACAATATTTCATCAGATAGGCGGCTAGGTGCAAATATAAAAGATTGCTGATATGTACGATTACATGTGAAGTATTTATGTACTCTGATTCAAAAAGTTTTAATTTCGTGCTGCGTAATGCATGATGAGTAGTGATTATTTTTGGTACCAAACAACATTGACATCATTTTCTTATTTTGATATCATGAAGTAAAAGTCGGTAGACTCTCCCTCTCGTTGTGTTTTAGTTAACTGTGGAATTCGGTTAGGAGTCTCGGCAAGATGTGGAGTTATTTCCAAAAAAAAAGAGAGAGGTAGTTTATGAAACTTACGGTATATTTCATAAACTACCTATGAAACTACCGTAAGTTTCGTAAACTACCTTTCTCTTTATCAATGTCATACCATGTTGTGTGTGTTTTGCGGCATCATGTTGGTTTGATAGCTCCTAAATAATTTTCAGAACTTCTATCTAACGTTTCCGAATACTCGATCCTCTGGGACCTGTTGCCAATGTGCAGTATATTACAAATTCCTGGATCTAGGTCAACATACAATGTACATGAACCATCCCACGTTCCCTCTGTTTGTCTATCCTTCGTAGTAGGATAACCTTGATTTAATTCAGATCATCATTTGCGTATGTGGTTCGCGGCTCCTACATTTTTTTCCGTTAAAAATACCCGCTGAATATACAAGAACTTGGTTATTATTTCAAATGTAACGCGTCGCCTTTTTTGCCGCAATATAACCCCATCTAAAATCCTTTAGGTGATTACCAACCCGAAACATTTTCAGGAAAAAAAAACTCTTATGAGTATTTTTAAGGTTTCTTTTGCGAATATTTCGAGGAAGTTGTCAGTGTCGTCACGGCTCCCAGTCCCCGGATATTTCCATAAAGAAGCCTTAAAAAACAAATTGTTTTAACATTTAGAAATTCTGCGAGTTTCCGACTTAAACGGGTCTCTAGGCTTTTGTTCCTGAAATAAACTTTTTTTTGTTTCGCAATTTTTGTTTAGGCAAGATCTTTTATTTGGTAGTAAAGGCGTAACCAAATCGTTGTCGAGTTTATAAACAAATTATCAAATTATGTTTAAAATACTCATAAAACATAAATAGGTATTGGTTACCATAGAGAGTTCATTCATCAAAAATGTTTTAGTGTTTTCGTCATTTTAGTTTCTTTGTGAGCCAAATAAACAAACGATATTTATTAGACTGCCAATCAACTGGACGTATGTTTGACAGAGCATTAAAAATTGGGCGAAATGTGGTCTGACCTGAACACTGTCGTGTGTTTGAAAGTTTATGTTGAGTTTCAGTGACAGGTAGCAACTCTAGCAACCACAAGGTTTGGTCACTAAACTATGGTTCGAAATGATGTTTTCTAACAATATTGGTTTTATATTGGGTGTGAAGATATCCTGCTTTGAAGGGTGAGATACTTCGAGTTAAATTCTGATTTTAAGGCGCTGTGAACAGCAAAAAACTGAAAAATTACTGGTTTTCTAATGTTAGCCAAATCTGTTTAGTTTCAAGCAGCAGAAAAAATATATATGTTAATTATAACTATATTTCAAAGAGCTGTTGTTTTCGAAACATGATTAAAAATAAAATCCTCGATAGAAATGATGGTCAAAGTTACCTCTAACTTTGGCCTTTGAAAAAAAAATCCCGTATTACTAGCCTAAAAGCCGTAAAATTTATAGGTACTACTAAATAATGAATCGAATCTTAAATGCAAAACTTTGTTGTTTTAGATTTTTAATAGCTTAACTTAGTTTTGAGTAAATCGATAAAATACTTCATATTTGGTAATAAATTGCAAGCATTGTGTCGTCGTGCTTTATTTTTCTTTTCTATACAGTCCGAGAGTGACCGAGTTTTTGCTGAAACTATTTTATGTAAGTAGAAATAAGCTAGACCTTTCTCATTTACTAAATAGGCCCAATTTTCTCCGACATTCAAGAAAAGGTAGTTAATACTCACATTGCCCACATAATGTACACATCTACTTAAGTTACTCAGGCGGTCCTTCGAGCCGCGTGAGGTCCAATCTCCTCGAACTGTAAGTGCAAACAACCTAATCTGATACTTACGCTTGTTTACAAGAAAAATCACAACTTTCCCTAAACACATACGATTCCCAAACATGGTCGTGATCACCCACTTAGAAGTTTTGTAAATGATTAGTAAATACGGTAGTTTATTTTGAGGCCCTGCGGGTGGCTCAAGGGCTTTGTTTAAATGTCTATTCTTATTCCTAAGTGTAATATCCTCATTTGTATGGGAATTTAATGCAACAGGATGTCGTAATAATTATAAGCTACTTATCCAAATCCAATTTCTTGAATTTTCACCTGTGTGCTTTTTTTCACACCATTATAGTTGAAACAATCATGATGTAGTGAATCTTGTTTGTGTTCATGCTAAAATTATTATTTCTATTATGTAAATGAAAATGGATGGTTTCTATTCTGAGAAACACATGTTTAAGTCTTGCTACCGACCATTAGATACCTCATATTCACATAAAATATATTCACCCTTACAAAGAACAGCTGAGACACAATCCATCAACTTTATAAGCTCAATTTTTTCTACTGGTATCCATCACCCTTCCTGCATTACACTGGAGCTCAGCAGTCGATGTCATCAGCTGTCTCATTACAGTTGCGGGCACGTACCTAACAAGACGCGTGACAGACGTGGCTCCTTCGATACTCGGCTTCGTAGGTACTCACGTTATAGCTGAACGAATGTAATGTACCGACAGAAGGTACTTCGGGGCACGTGGATGACCTTACACGTATGTTACGTTTTTATCCTGTTTTTGATACTGCTTTGTTGAATGTTACAGATTATTTTCGATAATAACCTCTGAACTGTGGCGGCCATTTTGCAACACATTTTATCTACATTCAGCTATTATTAAAGTGATTCAATTTAAAAGAAAAGTCCATAATATATAAATTCGTAATTGGAAAACTAAGAGTACTAACTCCTTCGCGTCACCTGGCAAGTACGATGGTAATTTTTTTTTGGTCCAAAACTCCACCTTTTCCACGC
Organism: Melanchra persicariae; assembly: GCA_947386135.1. Taxonomy (NCBI): domain Eukaryota; kingdom Metazoa; phylum Arthropoda; class Insecta; order Lepidoptera; family Noctuidae; genus Melanchra; species Melanchra persicariae. The sequence goes on along the minus strand of OX376657.1, from coordinate 7,921,806 downwards.
CATTCGTTGTTTCCTAAAATTAAGTCTCAAAATTAAGGTTCTCACTTGAAATGGCAATGACTAGAAAACAGTTTTTTGTACATACTTTAAATACATTAGAGTAATCTCTAATTGATATCCAGTTTTACAAATTGAAGCTCTTCTTTTAGTGGATATAGGTGTGCTAAGAGAAACCTGCACACTATGAGGAAAATTGCTTGACTTTGTATACCGGAAAATCTAACATGGAAAATGCCGGGATCGATTAATTGACACGTTCTAAGAAATAAGTTTAATACTGTGTTATGTAAGGAATATTATTATGATACCTATGGTTGACAGTTCTGTTGTATGAATTAAACTAACTTGTTTAAACAATGTTTGTTTCGTGCGTTTGTGACGATCTGTTCTATGGTAGGCGCCAGATAAACTTGGAATTAAGTTCATTGACCTTTTCCTAATGTTTTTTCGTAGATACCTGAACAATAAATTATGAACCATTTTTCATTACTAGAGAACGTAAACTTCCTAACTTCCAGTCAAACTGGAGGCAGCTGAATACTAATACTTTACAGGGCATGTTAGTGGTGATACATCGGGACGTTAACTTTTGTAAGGCTTTTCGTGTAAAATGGTAGATTATGCTAATGTAGTTTATGGATCATACGAAACTTAGCCAAATTAAATGAAAAGGGTTACACGTTACACCTTTTTTTATGATGAGAAATCATCAAATAACTCCTTCCACTCTGGGCGGAGGCGAAGGGAGTGTCAGACTCTTACTGACTAAAACTCGTCCGTGTTTCTCCAAATGCCTTTTTGCCCTTGGCCCTGGAATAAATTCTATTGAACATATTCCGCAACGCAAGTTACTAATGTCAATTAGGTGACTAATGTCGATGACCCGAAGTCAAAAGAACCAGCAAAACCATTATCTAATGACTCAGTCCATTGATTTTCATTTTAAATAAACAAATTGGCATTCAACATTCCAATGCTCACATAATCCACTCAATGTTGGACTTTGCATCTTACTATTTTAACAAATAATTTGGAAGTACATTTGGCATTCACCAACGTCTGCACAATGTACCGAGGCATATTTTTATCACCAACTGTTTCACTGGGTGAGAGTTTCTTTCTATTTTTATATTCTGCGTAAACAGTGTAAAATGTTACAGCGTGAAATTATAAAAAAAATCTGTAAATAGAATTATATTTTCCCTTTGAAATGAATCCATGACTCAAAAATGTTTTTCAAACTAACGACTAAGTACGCACTGACACTAAACAAAATAAAATAAACAATACTCAAAAAAACAGTGGATTACTGGCGCGAAAACCCATGAGAAAAGCGACTCACGTCAAAACAGTCCATGGGACTAGCAATCATGCTTAGGATACTGAAGGAACTGTCACTCACCCTGTGCATATGGAATCGCACCATCAACAAATTTTTTCGTATAAGTTACATGTGCATATGCGAACATATTCGACGAACACAGTTAGCATCTTAAACGAGTTGCCATACTGAACATGGAGCCACCAAGAAACTCATCACCAAATCCCATGACCACTGTGAATGATATTTCCAAGTTCAAAATACCATTTATGGGTAAGCAAAAATGTATAATTCCATTGCACTGTATTGTTTTCGCATTCCCCTGTTAATATTTCTACAAAGCAGATTTTTTCTGAATAAAAAATTGTTCCGGTAAGGTTTTGTTTATTGTTATTGAATGGCTCGATTTTCAGACTAGTTTTGAATATACTATGACATTTACAAATTCTATTCTGTGTTTGTTAGCCTACAACAAAACATTTGATTTCAATTTTTATTTGTGATTATGAAAATGAAATTTAATTCCTGTTTTCTGCATTTCATCTTTAGCATTATTTTCCTTATTTTTTTACTTAAAGACGTGCCCAATTCTGACGTCATCAACCTCAGTAGAATTTCTTTTATGAGCGTCAAAGATCAAATACTCATGTTGAATTTTGATGGGACCAAGTCATACAGAATTGCAATTTATAGTCGTTTGAATGACATCCATAATTATGTTGTCCTTACCTTGTGTTTGTGGCGCGACCCAATTTAAAATATAACGTCACGTCTTAGAAAAACATTATGTGACTAAATTCGAAGTGGGCTTTCGCAGAATTACTATTAAATTGGATTCTTGTTTGAGTAGGGTCTGTACTTAACATAATTTAGGTAATATAACTTGTTCCAAAAAGTGTCTCAAATGTTTCATATTACTATACTGTGACGTACCCGTCAATGTACATAAGTAACAACTTCAATTTTACAGTTCTTGTATTACGAATTTTTTACTAGATAAAAGTTTTTTATTTAGCTGCGTGATATTATAAAATCTTCTTGTTTTGTACTTTTGTGCGTTTCTTCACTAATCATCAGTATAATTTTCGATCTAAAAAAATTATCGTACTCGTAACAACTTTAATGAAATGTATTGTTTTATGACTTTGTAACTATTTATTTACTTCTTCGTCTTCGAAGTCCCTTAACTTGCATCTATTGTATAAAACCATGACTATTAAAAGCCAGACCTAATGTGGGTTTATTCATTTCTTTAAACATTATGTACAGTAGTGGTACATAACAAGGCATTCTGCACCAGTTAACCTTTGTGTTAAGACTAAGTGATTTTTATGATGAGACCCATACAGAATTTAGTTTTAGTTGTGTAAAAATATTTATTTGTGTTTTAAATCTCAACAACAATTTTCTTTTGTCTGCAGGACCAAGAAGTAAAAGAGCTGCCGGTCGTCCCAAAATGCTGTCCAAGTGGCCAGAATCTGACTGTCAGATTAGACGATGGGATGATCAAGACGGTCTGCTCGCGGTCCACCCTGACCTTCCAGCCGATCTTCCACCAAGCCAACGAAACCCACATCTTCAGTTTCGACAGCAATGTCTACGAGACCATCGTCGGAAGCCCGTGTAAATATGAAAAGTAAATATAGATTTCATTTTATTTGTACTGTTTTTGGTGAATATTATGCTTTCCTTAAAATTAATTAATTACTTATATTGTCACAAATTCATTACTTATGATTAAATAACTCACAGTGTTAAATAATTTGCCAAGTACGGAACCGTACATAAAATAAGCCATAATATGGGTGCTTCAATATGCGCCTCCATATCAAAACGTCTTATTAGGAAAACGTCCTTAAAACAAAAGAATGGGAAAAGTACAGTCATACCGCACATAAAATAAATATAAAATGTTTATAGTTAACAAATAAATACCAACAAATTACCTACTTTTCTTCATTGTAAAATTTATAAGTTGTTATGGTGTACAATAAAGAGTAAAGTTTTTTTCTTATCGCGATCAATTAATAAAATACAGACATTGATACTAGCTTCTGCCCACGATTACGCAAATACGGATTCGGAGGCGAATATGCAGATCTTGATTTAGATCTAATCTCGTCGTGATCAAGAAACTGAAATTAAAATGAACTTTCTAATGGCTGAAAAAACCGAACAACTCGCGAATAAATAAAAACTTACCATCTGCCTAGTCAAACCGGATTCTGAAATTAAAATTAACTTTCTAATGGCTGAAAAAACCGAACAACTCGCGAATAAATAAAAACTTACCACCTGCCTAGGCTTTTCCCAACTATGTTTGGGTCGGCTCCCAGTCAAACCGGATTCTGAAATTAAAATGAACTTTTTAATGGCTGAAAAAACCGAACAACTCGCGAATAAATTAAAACTCATCAGGATTCAGCTGAATACCAGTACAATGACCTCTTAAGAGGTATTTCGTTTATTCTGTTAAACATCGTATAATGTAAGCGATATTTCTCTTGTGATATGATAGATGACTATTCACTGTACAGTGGTCACACAATCAGTTATCTCATATCATTGAAGACCTTTGCTATCATAATTACTATTTATAAACGAAAACTGAAGATATTCCGTCTAATTATGATAAAATTCCATATCCATTGATAAAGAAATGCAATCTCAATCCTGTATTGAAGGAAATGACTAAGAAATATTGAATTGGGGTATACCCAATTACGATAAATTTTACTCAATCTTTTATATTCTTGTACAAGAGTTCTTTTTTCTGGGGACCAAAGCTCATTAGAAATCGTAGAACAAATTCTTTCATCCATGAAATTGCGAGTGTCTGGTATAAAACGATGTGTAGTGGTTAATTCATTAAAGAAAAGTGCTTTATTAATTTGATCTTGTGAGGTTTTTTGTACTCGTTGGTTTTTATTGCTCAGATGACCCTATTTTCAATATATTTTTAGCTGTTTTATTTTATTTACATGCCAAACACGAATTGGACACGCATACGAAGGGTTCTGTAGAATAAACCGAAATATGTTTGATGTTTTTTTGGTTTATTCTTTCCCTTTCATTTTATTTGCTGTCACAGTGGCGTTAGAAATACACTCATTGAAAATTTATGTCAATTGCCTTTTTCGGTTTATGATTATACGAGTACAGCCTGCTGACTGCCAGAAGGACGGACAGCGGAGGCTTAGCTTTCGGGCATGGAACCTTAAAATATCTAGTTCCCCTTAATCTTAAACGCTACAAAATTGTTTTTAACTCCATCCAGATCGCTGACGAAGTTACTATAGACTTCGCTTACATCTCATCGTACAGGTATCATACAATATTTCAACATCCAATATTGTCCTCAGATACAAATTGCAGCCGGACGTCCACAGCCAGGACGAGTTCTATCTCCTGGTAAACGGTTCTCTCTTCGTTCCCTACTCAAGACCTCCACTGTTGGGCACACGAGACTACTGCATGGAAACCTTTTGGAACGAGTCCGTGCCAGCGGGGATAACATTACCCGTTGTTTGCTTTACCTCCCCCCTGGAAGACACTAAGACATCGTCTACACTTATAGCATATGCTACAGGTTTGTACTTGTATTTGGTGATAGTCCTTTAGCAAGTCATTAAGTACTGAAAGAGATTTGACGTCGGCGACGGGTGTCAGGTTTAAAGAGTACAAAGGAATTACCTAATATAAAAGAGTCATCTCAGTTCAAATCAATAATATTTCATATTGTTTCTGTTATCCAAATCACATGCAGATGCACAAGCATATTTTGATATAGTACTCGTATAGCATTGAATGCGGATTATCAATGATAAAATGGAGACGTCACATCTCAGATTTCGCAATCATGACAATATAATTTTATATCAATAACGACGCCCATAGCAACAGCAAATAATAATACTACAACTTATTTGTTGTGTAAACACGAAATAACCAATTTACTATATCGACTCCCGTGGGAGAATCCCCAGCTGTATGTTTTTCGTCCAAAGTAAATACTAACTGAGTTGATCATTAATTAATTCCACTTTTTGTTGTTGGCAACAAGAACAAATTGTTAACTTTGTTGCGAAGACTCTAGTTACCGAGTTACTTAACTATTTAATCGTTGTTCTAGTCCCCAAAAGATTTTGAGAAGTTCTACAGCCTTTTATAATATAAGTTATTTGAGAGTTGATACTATGAAAGCTTTTATTAAAGGATTTGAGGCTTGAGGCGAGGGTAAGGGTTACAAGAATTTTAAATTATATTTTAATTAATTATATCTCGTCATTTAATTTAAACACGAGCGCTTTTCATTCCTTGTGATCTTTAAAGACTACAAAATACAAGCTGCTATTGACACAATTTGTATTAAATACTTATAACATAATAGAACTGTTCTGTTCTGATCATGTTCGGAACTGAAACGTGGTCGCTCGCAATGTGCCTCATCAGAAGGTTACCCAAAGGGCAATGGAGAGGGCAATGCTCGGAGTTTCCTTGCGTGGTCGAATCAGGAATGGTGATATCTGCAAGAAAACCAAGGTTACCGACATAGCCCGAAGTGGCGGTGGGCAGGGCACATTGCTCGCAGAACAGATGGTCGATGTGGTCGAAAAGTTCTGGAGTGGCGACCGCGTACCGGAAGACGCAACGTTGGAAGGCCTCCCACAAGGTGGACCAATGACCTGGTGAGGGTAGCTGGTAGCCGATGGATGCGAGACGCACGGAACCGGTTGTTGTGGCGACACTTGGGCCTATGTCCAGCAGTGGACGTCTTTCAGCTGATATGATGATAATAATCACATTATTCAATTCTAAGTTATAACCTTTGAGAAGATTACACATGCTTGCACATGCTTTCCTAGCATTATAATCCATAAACCCTCATCGATAGCCATTAAAAGTTTCAGTCCACATGCCTTTTTTTGCCTTACCAAAATCTAAAGCGTCATTTCTTTCCCAGGACTCCTAATATCGGTACCGTTCCTGCTAGCGACGGCCTCTGTGTACCTTTTCATTACGGAGTTGCGGGACACCCATGGCAAGGCTCTTGCCTGCCACACCGTGTGCTTGGCGCTTGCCTTCACTTGTTTAGCTGCCACACAGCTTGCTGGACATGCCTTTCCTAAAGTCGCGTGCACTATTATGGGTAAGTTGAATGGTATTTATGTCGCACCCAGTTAGTTTAATCAGTCGTTTAATTGGTGGCCTAGCCTTTTCATTCAATTGCGCCGATTTTTCATCTTTTATTCAATATCGTTGAATGACTTGCCCATGTCACTTAAGTCGCTGATTAAACGGCACAGTTCAATGAAATAGCTAGGCTTTTAATGAGACGGCGGATTAAGCTAGTTGGCTATTTATACGATTTTTTTATTGAAATCTTATGGTTAAGTATTTTGAGAGAGTGAAATTTAACTTAGGATTGAATCAGAATAGTCGTATTTCTTACTATTACTATAAATGTGATAGTTTGGATGGGTGGATGTTTATTTCTTAATCACGCCAGAACGGCTGGACGGATCTGAATGAAATTAATTTCTGGGCCAAATTTCATCAGCCTTTGTGCTATTCCAGACTTTCTAGTCTGGAATAGCACAAAGGCTGATGAAGTAGCTACTTTTAATACAGGGAGTACGCTCTTTTTGGTATAATTTCCAACATTACACGCATTACAGCGAAGCCGCTGGCAGAAGCTGGCTCTGAAATAGGTAAAAAAAACCCCGACAGAAAACCTTTAAAAGTAACAAATAATGTGTATTGATATTTTAGTTTACTAAAGGTACGATACTTTGGGCCAAGCGTCTTCGCCTCGGGAGACCGCAAATTTTTGTATTTCCGAAGTACCTATATTATTAGCGGTCCCCGACACGATCACGCCACTTTAACTTATAACACCCCTCTTTTTGGTCAGGGGTTAAAAAATTATGATATTATGTGTCTATGGCCCATATTCCAAAAAAAACGTAAACTCGAACTCCAACTCCAATATGAGCACGAAAATGTAATTTTGAGTTTGGTTTTTTACCCGTGAAGCGCGCAAGGTGACTTTTGTCAGCTAATGGTATTTTAAAGAGCTTAAACCAAATTGCTTTAGTACTACGTAGTATTTTCACATGCCGTGAATTTCTAATTGACGTTTTCGTTCTCGAGACATGAGCAAACAAATGCAAAAACTTCAATTTATGACAAGCTCCGATGGAGTTGGAGTTCGAGTTGAGTTGGAGTTTATGTTTCGGAATATGGGCCTATGTCATTAGGCTTTATAGTCTAGACGAGTTCCAATATAATCTTCTTTAATTAAGAGATTTCTTGCGGTTGAAGACCATTAGTGAAATTACGAACGGGCTTTTGTTTCACCAAAGGCTTAGTAAACATTGATTTCGTACAAGTGTAAAAGGCCTGTCTTAACAAATGGGTCTCCCTTTAAAGTACCTTAGTATTTGATGTCTTCTAAGACAGTAAAATGAGCACGAATGTACCTATTTATATTGTGCAATGTCTCCTGGATTTCATTTTATAGTTAAAAATTAAGATCCTTCATAGTACCTACTTGAAATTCTTCTCTCAAATATTGTAGAAAATAGTTTATTAACATAATATATTAGGCATCTTACCATAACTCTCAGTATATTCGATATTATTATAATGTTTTTGTTCCAGCGTACTTGATCCAGTTTTCGTTCGTATCCTGCTTCTTCTGGCTAAACGTGATGTGTTTCGATATATTCTTGAACGTTCGGTAAGTACTTAAATGTAATGTCGTTAAATGTAACATTATTAAATGTATCGTTACATTTATTACTCGTACGTACTTCGCGAGCTTTTTCATCGTCGCTTTTAGCGCTTATTATGTTAAGTGTTTACGTGTAAGGCGTACGTAATTGATATTTTCTAAAATTCTGTCGAATATCATTTTGTAACGTGACGCTTCAGTTATTTTCTTTTGGCGATACTACTTATCGAAAGCACTCGGCTTTTAAGCGAATATCTTAATTTGACAAAGGAGTTATATTTCGCCATTATTTTCTTGGGTAAAGATTTAGATCTTTAGATCAGTTCAATTATAATCTGTACGGAACACTATTTTAAAGTTTTGGTGAGTCTATTTCTACAGTTAAACTACGAAAAGAAATAGAGCAAGATCCTAAAGCTTCCAGTCTTTACTTGTTTTCAATATACATAATTATATAGAGTAGCGTTAGTATTTATAGGTACGTATTTTGAACGTATGCATACCTACCTGATTTCTGTAATTTCATATCCAACAATACTTATAACATCTTCAATTTCGCAGGAGATACATAAACGCATCAGTAACAAGACGCAGTATGAGGCGAAGATTTGCGTGGTATTGTGTGTATGCTGTGCTCTTCCCGATACTGCTGCTGATAGTGACAATCACTATGGATCTGTCGCCAGCTGTTCCCAGCACGTATCTGAAGCCTAACTTCGGAGTTAAGGGGTGCTGGTTTAAGAGTAAGTTGAATTTTACATGTATTTTTTATTTTCAAAGTGTTCGTAAATGATAATATTTATGTATTACGTGCTGACGGATCTTGTCCAACTGTAATCGAGTTTTGTTTTTTGAATGCCACCTGATTATTGGAAACGCCGTAAGTTTATAATAAATCGCGTCTGATTGTAAACTTTTTCTACTCGATAAGACACGCATAATATTGTAAACTATCGAATTTACATGGGATTTATTCTATTCGAATTCATCGGTTCAGAATGTATTCAGAGTTAAGAATCTATTCAAAATTTATTTAAATTTTAAGGTGTTTGCAATAGTCCGGTGACATGTCTACAAAAGTCCTAAAAGGGTTAGGTACATTTTTCGAGCACCTGCTTCAATTTTATTCTCATTGTCATTATTGTTGCGTTGAAAAACTTGGGACCAGATACTGACAGTTGATGTTTCCAGACATTTTTACAGCACCTGAAAATACGTTTAAAGATGATTATTATTTTTTCGTTTATGATGATCAATAGTTTGTTTGTGAAGAGTTCGTTCATTAGTGAAATCGAATTACTGTCAGTTGCAGAAAGTTTATTCGATTTTCAAAAAGAAAGCAATGAAAGCAAAATATAAAAATAGCAGCTTTAATATTTATTTTAGGAATTAATGTATCTGTCTAGCAGAATGAAATGAAAGATATTTTATTGTAGTCAAGACAAAAAATAAAATCCAGTAATACTCTTTGTTGTTCAAGTAAACTAAACTCTATTTAAAATATCTCTTTTAAAGTTTCTACAAAGAGATTTCCAATGTCTTTCTTTGTAAAATCAAATAATTCTTTGTGAATATCATCATCATCTGCCTAGCCTTTTCCCAACTATATTGGTGTCGGCTTCCAGTCAAACTGGATTCAGCTGAATAACAGTATTTTACGTGGAGTGGCTGCCTACCAGACCTCCACAATCCATTACTAGGTAACACGGTAGTTCATGCCAAGACTGGAGTCAGATTTACTGGCTTCTGACAATTCGTATCTTTGTGAATATTACTGATTTTAACGAAATAAATTGTTTCACAGCGGATGAAGCAGCGTTGCCATACTTCTACGGACCTGTGGCCCTGATCCTGTTCAGCAATCTTTGTATATTTTTCTTCACATCACGAGCCATCGCCACGCATTACGATAAACTTAAGGATGTCACACGTAAGTAGTTTTATTGTTTTAGAAAATACTTTCATAGTGCCTTGTCCATATGAGCTTTGTAGCTAAGAGAGCGTTCATACTATGCCATGACGACAGATTAACGTGTCTTTTAAAGCGTGGACGACAGTTAATCTTGTCGTCCTATAATGTAAACATCTCCATTTAAATACAGAAGCCACGACGCTCCAAGCGACACGATAATCTGTCGTCACGACATAGTGGGAATGCGCCTAAGTGTGTCTACAGTTTGTCTCTAAGAAAACAAAAATACTAAAAACATGCACTTATGCCAAATACTACTTTTGTTCTCACGTAACCATCCATGCATAAGTCAGACACCTTCTTTATTTGCTTAGAATCTATTAATTCAGTAGCAAGTAACATAACAAAAATAGTTACTCCTTGATCTTCAGTAACAATTAAAGCCCACAAGATTTTCATTAAAAATGCTTTTTCAGTTTAATTGTCATCCATTTTATTTGATTTGATATTGTGTGAAAATAATAGCGTCGAAACAATAAGTTTAAGAGCATCATGCTTTGTTTATGATTCATAAAAAGATTATAGTTAAACTTTTATTGGTCATAACTAAGATAATCAAATCTTCGAACAATGAAACGGATCTTCAGTAAATATTTTATTGTTTGCAATCAGTATGTGTTCATCGCGATATTTTTCAATGTCCTTAGAGATAAGCTGTATCTTGCTGCAGACAAAACAAAAAAATACGATTCGTCTTATCTTTATATTAATGAATGAACCTTGAAAGTTTCATAATATTGGTTGCGTGGTGCCTTTTTAACTTTTGTTTTGCGAAAAATTTATTGATAAGCAATCTTGTCGCATCCTATTATCGTTCCGTTCTTCAATTTATCTTCAGTACAATTTCCTCCTAACAAAATTGTACGAGTATATCATCTACAATAAAAAGGAACAGTAAAAATACTGGTCTGACTTATAGCAGCAGTGGCAATTGCCATCGGTCATTGTCCTCCTCTCCAGTAATATTCCTCATTGCTGAGGAGCGTGACTTGTTACTTAATGTTCTGTTTTGGCATGCACTCTTTGGCTTAGTTTGTTATTTAGTGCCCGTCTCGTTGACTTATCACCTTCGGTGATGCCAAAGACGATTGCAGTCGGTTATCCTCATGTAATTATGATTACGGATACGATCGTCAATTACCAAGAAATGTGGCATGTGCCATCGGCTACCCGCGAACCTCACCAGGTTATCGGTCCATTCTCTTTGTACATTGCAACAGCTACACTGCGATCGCCAACCCGCCTGCCAAGCGTGGCGATTATGGCAAATCCCTGCAAACGGTGGTGGAATCAATTTTACAAAATTAATTGCATTATCTACTTCGTCGAGCATCTTATGGTCTTATTTTTGTATCATTAAAAGAACCGACTATGCTTCTTCTTAAAAACGACGGGCGTAAGGCAATCACAATCTCAGGATGCGTTACGCTCGTCATAAATATAATCATTGTCACAACTGAACACATTTTTCCCTTTTTAAACAGCATTAGACCTGACGCACTCCGACTTCAGTACGTCAGACGACTGGGTGCGGCTCGGCACGGTGCTGGGGCAGCCGCTCCCGGCGCACGAGCCTACGTCATCGCCGCCCGTGGAGGCGCCTACCAACTTCAACCAGAGGCTCAAGAAGTACAAGAAATTGTAAGTGAACGTAGTTGAGAATAGGCATCTTAAAGTAGAAGAGACCTATTTATGAAGAAACGAAACAAGTGTGTACGTTTTTTTATCGGCAAGAAGCGTTGCTTTTTGCGATATTGTGGTGATGAGAGTCGAGGTAATTGCAGGGACGTATAATTTAAAAATATCTCAGCTATGTCTCGACGACGGTAACACTCCCAGATGCCCGTAGTGAAGGTTGTCTCTTACCATCAGATAGGTTATCTATGGGTCTTTGTCAACAAAATTGATTTATCACAAAAAAGAAGGATCCTGTAACAGTTGTCAATTTGAATGAAAATCATAGGGTTTGTTTCTGGATTCAGTGTTTAGCGTATCAAGTCCTATTTTAACATCAAAGTTTCACAGGTTTCCAGATTAAAGTTGAGTTTGACAAATCAAAACTCAATTTCAAATTCTTAACTAAGAAATCTGGGGTTTGTTTGATATTTGTTTTGCGCGTTTTGTCATACCTATTAACTTAAATAGGTTATTATATAAGGCTAACTACGTCGCCAGATTAGACTAGATAATTATAAGGCAGGGAAACCACAAGATTTGCTAGCGTATTAATTAATGGCAATCATATATATAATAATATATATGATTGCCATTAATAATAATACCGTGAAAAGTCAATACTACTGGGTTTGGTTACGGTGCAGTCGCTTTGACCGCAAATTAGTGAAATTAATTGTCACCTAAGAAGACATGTAAACTTAATAAGCTTCTGATTACCAAATAATCTGTTTATGTAGTTAACGTAATGATTGCGCTAGTAACCACATAAATGAAAATGGAGGCAATTTAGGGCTTCTAGATACAACCATAATTCTACATTACGTTGTTAAGATCATCTGTGGTCACGAAGATGAGCATTTGAACAGTTAGGTACATCTTTGTGAGATATAATATAGGTACATATAACTCACCAAGCGCAATGATAGAAGTCAATTTCATCATGAGTGTCATTGGTGAATCCAGGGGGGCTAAGGGGCTTAATCCCCCCTCCAAAAGACTAGATTCCTTTGGTAGTCTACAACCTAACGAAGTCATTGGGGAATTTACGAAAAGTAATCCAAGGAGGCATGTGATGCGTTAAGCAAACACCCTCAACAGGTTCAAGCCCCCCCCCCTCCCCAAACTACAATCCTGGATCCGCCCCTGAAGAGTTAATAATAATAATAATATTATTAACTCTTCATGGGGATAGGATTTGAAAGTCATGTTTAAGTAGGTTCGCTGGCAGCCCAATCATATATTATATGTTTCATTACAGTTTTTATTTATAAAATTATAGCAATCAATCAAAAAATCTGCCTCGCCTTTTTCCAACTATATTGGGGTCGACTTCCAGTCTAACCGCATGTAGATCAATACTAGTAATGGAGCGAGTGCCTATTCGACCTCCACAACCCATTACCCTAAAGACCGGTATCAGATTTTCTAGCTTCTGAAATTCCTAAAATTACATATTTAAATATAACTTACTCTACAATAGACAAAAAAAATCTAATTAGTCCATCAGATGGATTTCCAAAAAATATTAGACACGTATTTTTTCTTTTTTCACGAAACAAAAAATGAAAAAGATACAGTACGATGAAAACTCGTGTGACGTCACTTGTATATTGTATACTTTTTACGTATACGTAACGTCACCATCCCCCACTCTTGGTCTTTGTTGCGTTTTATCTACGTCATTTTTTATTGATTTGATAAAACAAAAAATACGTGTCCGATATTTTTCTATAATCTAACTGATGGACTAAATATAATAGAATCATATATTTTTTAACCAGGAATCATCTCTATTCTTCTGCAATGTTCACAGTCAAATGCAATATATGAATGTTCCGTACCAGGTTCCGCATGTGTTGCCTCCTGTCCTTCATCATGGGCTTGTCGTGGGTGCTGGAGGTGGTGTCGTGGGCGGCGGGCGCGGGCTCTGACGTCATGTCCGTGTGGTCAGTGTTCGACCTCGTCAACGCGCTGCAGGGAGTCGTCATCTTCGCCATCTTTGTGCTGCAACAGCCCGTCCGTTCTCTTGTTAAAGTATGATTTTTCTTGTGTTTAAAATATATATTATAAAGGTGTAAAGAGATCTGAACTTCAAACAATGATTTAAAATCTTTATAATATAGTGACAGAACATATTAAGACTAAAATTTAAAATAACCGTGTATTTTCCCAACAGTCCTCACACCTCTTCTCATCCTGCAAAAGGAAAAAAGACGGCTCAGAGGTATCCGTCGTGAGTGAACGAAATAGCATCATAGGAGCCGGCAGAAGAGACTATGTGTGAAGTGAAGTGAAGTGAATAACAATGATCTAGTGAATGACATTGAATAAGACTCGGTTGGTGAACAACTTGACAACATTCAAGGTAATACACTCGAGACTGATAATGGTAACAGTATTATTGGCTTTGAAGATTTAGTGATGAGTGGTGCTCCAGAATTTGAATGCGGTAAATGTTATACGGCTGCTTTTTTAATTAGGTGTATATATTTGTTTCGAAGTTATTTTGGCACTGAATTAGTCACAACGAAATGTTAAACTTTACTTATGTACAGGAGCTTTACGTCATTGATTGGCGTTAATATCAGTTTGAATCTACTCTAAAAATTATGTGATTGAAGTTGTTTTTCTCCTAAATTGAGATTAAGATTTGCTTTCAAACCACTCTCATTAAAATCTTCAAAGCACTGCGGAGCGACTGTGAAAGGTGTATGAACTTCATTCATGATTTCATTCCTGTGATAGCGCCTTAAAACTTGTTTATAATATTATTTTGCAAAGTTCTATGTCTTATTGTTTTGCTTGAATTGTTTGATAATATAATTAGCTTAACGTTGAACTAAGAAGTAACGAGCTGTTTAAACATTATTTAAGAGTTTAAGTTACCGTTTCTTAAGGCTGGGTCTGGTTGATACAACGATTAACAAGGCTTATTCTATCATTTAGGTTACTTATTTTTATGCAATTGTTATATTGATCATTCGAGTTTATTTTAGGCAGCCGTGGCTAAGATCTGCCTACCCCCAGCCTAATCGCTTGTTAAACGTATGGTTGTTAATACTTAGTCTAAGAAAATTAAATATTTTTATAAAGTACATGACCAAGTTAATGATTTTATCTAAGCATTAGCTGATGTGACCTCAGCATCGGAACCTTCAATCTTGATAGACGAAAATGTGTAGTGCCATACGATAGAAAATAGTGAACTAATAAAGTGGTGCATTTTATTTCCTTTACGAGAGCTAGTCATAATGTATAATAAATGAATGTCATAAGCAAATAGGTTATTTAATTTATTTTCGTAATTATAGTTAAGGTGGACATTTTTGGACGTGTACAGTTTTGTATCAAATTCTTGGGTTCGGCTGGCAAAGAGTAACTGTTTGAGAAATGACATCAACGTTTTATTTGCGATAGTGATATTTTATTGTATTTTGTTAAAACCTTGGAAAATAACCAAGTTTACTGAGAAATATATATTGAAACTAAGTTTAGAATGAAATACTGTGAAGAGATCTCACTGCAGGCAAAATAATAACATGTAATATTCATGAAAAAATATCCCTATCCTTGTGTTTTCTAGAAACTGTAAATAATTTATTTTTAAATGCTCAATAATAATGATTTATTATGAATGGGGACAGGAAAATAATATGTTGTTGTCTTAACATGCGTAAAACGTATATTAAAGTAGACTCAACAGTCGCGTCACTTTGGCGCCGTTTATGAAGTCACCTTCAGGGATTGTCCGAACAAATTGACAAAACAGGTAAAAATAATTTGCAAAAGGATAAGGTAAGACGTTTGTAGAATACATTTCTAAACGGTTTGTATTCTACACATGTCTTTGCTTAAGGAAAAAAATAAAATAAACTCAAGATAAATATATTTTCAATTGATTATAAATATAAATCGACTTTAAAATGATGAATTCTTTAAAATTACAATTCACACTGCAATTTAATTTTCTGAATGAGAAAAAAATATCTTAACATTTTCTATGTATCGATACCAAAATAAATCAATTGATGTCATTTCTAACAAGTCGAGGGTCTACCGCTATGAAGCGAGGAACAGAAAAGCCTAAAGCAAATATTTCGAAATCAGCAAAATTAGGGAATGTTCACACTCGACTCAACATCGGAATTCGGCTGAATATTCTGACGGAATTTATTTATCGAACAAACTTTTCTACCCATAAATTGTTTATTGATTTGGAACTAACTTGCAAACGTTATCGGTACTAAATTATAATATTCTGGATAAGACTGGTCGTATGAATAATGAAACGGGAATACGTAATAAAGTTATTAAAGTACCATTACGTGTAGATAAGGAAAAGTAAATGTAAGGCTTGACGGGAATGTTGAAGGAAGAGATATAAATCGTGGTCGGTCGGGAGCAAATGTTGCGCGTCATTGTGTGACGTATCTTTTAAAACATTATGACGGTACGCTTTCAGATTGCGCGTGATGTTTTTTTTCAAATAAATTATGAGAACATTTGGAACGAAAGCCCAATTGATAAAATGATATGGCCTATTCTGTTGATATCAAAAAAGTTTTTGTACATATAAAAGTAAATAATAGATAGTATACTTTTAATTATAATTAAACATACATGAACAATCCTTTAACCCACAATATGACCGCAACGTTTTGTTTTCAACACCGTGATCGATATTAAGCCCTTCTCACCATGTTTAAATTTTGTTAGCTTTGCTTACGTCAGTCAAAATTTTTCGTGTGGAAAAAAATTGAATCAAAATTTAAGGACCCACGACAATAATTAGTGTTGTAACTTTAAGTACATTTAATTTGTTTATTCACCATCTGTTATGTTCGATTATGAAATATTGAATCTTTATAAACAGTAAATAAATAAAATTATGTAATTAATGTATAGCTATGAGTTTGTATAAAAAGTGTATTTATCTTAAAGGCTGAAACACGTTTACTGTACATTACAAGATGGGTGAACCGTGAACTGACTTCTTAATTGTACATTTTATACTGTAAACGTTGGCAACGAGATTTTAAAGAATCCAGTTCATAAGGTAGAGTGTAATAACGCAGCGTCATGTAACGTATGATAAATGTGTTTTGTGCGTTAAAGTTAGCGTGTATGCGTGTGTAACTATGTATTATATTAATTGTTAAATGTTGATGCGGAATTTTTAAGTGAAATGACAATTTAAAAGTGTATATTTGTCTATTTTGCAAAACATGACGTTAATAAACAAGCTTTATATAAAAATTTGTTTTTCTATTGCAGTCCTGGTTATTCTAAAGCCGAAAATAGATGTCCTATAATTTCAATTCAAATAGGTTTCCAGCTTGAATAAATTTGGCCAAACTTCAAGCGTAATACGCTAATAAATATCATAAACAACCCCTAAACAAACTTGGCCAATTACGGACAACTTTACTATTTGTATGGATTATTTCTGCATCGCAATTAGTTTGGGTCCTTTGTTTGATCTGTCGTCTCAATTGGCATTTGTAATAATAACGGACCACAATAGAGCTGGAGGTATCCTCCGCAGGGAGGGAGGGCGATCAGTGGCGGATCCAGAAGTGTCGTTTGGGGGGTGGGGTTTAACCCCGCTGAGGGTAGGTTTTAGGAAAGCTAACACTAAAATAACAAATAATACTTTATTTTGCTTAACGCACAGCAAGTCTCCTTGGCTTAATTTTTTGTCAATGACTTTGTTTGGTTGTAGACTTGGTACTGTGGCACCACAGGGCTTATCCTGTGATCCACTTATCAAATGTTAGAAATAAAAGACTGTGAGAATTAATTCAATACTTATTACGGCCAATCTGGCTTGAAAGGTAAATAATATAATACATGACTCCTATAAAAACAATCTCTGTTTTTTTTAATTTATAACTAAATTCAAACTTCTTTTGCTAGACGCTTCCAAGGTTCCAACGACTAATTTGACTGCCAGTGACCTGGAGCTAAGAAGTTCACAGTACCAAAGATATCTTGATATTTCTTGGGTTTGAGCCCTTTAGCCCTCCCCCACCTAGATCCGCCAGTGAGGGGAATCGTTGTGCTTCCTCCAGCAGACGTTAATCTTGCGGAATTCCGAGTAAATGCGGATAGATCCATCGTCGCTATCCGTTCGTCTCGATCCCGTTTCGAATTGCTGAGAATTATTTTTCGCATTACGAAATCGACTTGGATTTGTGGAGTGGTACTGTTGAAAAGTCGACCGATGTAAAGTTTGAAATGTTATCAATATGTACCTACTTACTTTGAATTCTTTTTAGTGAACGTTTTGTATTTTTCTGCTGAATCATAGGTAGCTGTTCCAGCAATGCACCGCCGGAAAATGAAATTCTAAAAATTTGAATATATTGGACATAAATGTACATACTTAAATGTAACATCTATTTAAAATTGCTTGAATCATGACTACCGCACAACAGACATAAGTATTTTACTTATATGAAACAGGCAATCAGCCTGCTTTGGAAATGTAGCTTTCGCCTTTTCCTTATAGCTGCAACCTGGGGGTCTTCAAGACATGAGTAAGTTAATAAGTTAGTTACTACTAGGCAAGCGTGCTCATCGGCGGCGGCGACCTCTTGCGTCGGGCCCTGGTTCAATCCATAGTCCGGAGCGAGGAGGCATAGGAAGCCGTCACCTCCTTCTGCGTAGCAGTAATGCTAGTGAAGGAGGCCGCGTGAGGGAGAGATAACCTTCACGCCCCAGCCGCCGTAGCATAAGGAGACGCCCCGGTCGTCGGGAGTCGTAGTCACAGTCGCATAAAAAAAAAAAAATGTATCCGTGCATTTAATTAACTGAAAATGGTAAGTAAAGAACCTCACACAATCTTCAAAAACTCTATCAATAAAACACTCACTAAACGTCAAATCTAAGAAGCTTCAAGCCAAGAAATATAACACCAAGTTTAACATACATACAGGTGCACACAACCTTCGTAACAGACACAAACAATATCTAGATTTATATGTTCCCCGTATATTACGTCACTAGGATATTGCCACTAGAATTTCTGTCGTACCCGTCACAGAAAAGATAAGTTCAGAAGACCAGCTTCTTACGACGAGCAAATATACACCCACACATGGTCACGCGTCTACTTACAACGAGTGCAAGCGTACTCACAAACGACTGTCATTTGTGTGCCATCTCTGTGCATACGCGTCTGTGTTCATGTACTTGATTTCACTGTTGTATGGAGTCGGTTTTCTATATTATGCTGTTCTGTCCTATGCCCCCGGTATGTGAGCGACAGTTTCGGTACACTACACTAAAAGATCTTGCAATATTCGTTGTACTTAGACGATATGCTGCTACTTTATGCTTTTTGATATAGAAGTGAAGTTTTACGAATTTAAAATTGCAGGGAAATGGTATGACAAGTTTAGGGAATTTTTCATTTCGACGTAAGTGGGTTGTTGTATTCTTCAACTATTTTATGAAAAGGTCACTGGCTCAAATATTTCAGGGCGCACTATTGTTGGGAGGAGTTATCTGAAATCTTGAAGAGAACAGTGAGAGATTTGGTTGGTAGTTTCAGCTTTAATCATAATCATAATCATAATCATAATCATAATCATAATCATTTATTTGCTAATATGGGTAATTACACAAAGTTGTTAAAAATATAGCACAGTCCAACCATATTACACCTTGAGGTATGCAAATCACATGCTCTATTATAAAATTACTTGCTAAATAATTTATATCTAAAAACACAATTAAAATAACAATGAAACTCAATAAACAAAACTAATAATAATGTCACTGGAAGAATTAAAATTAAATGTCATCAAAATGTCATAAAAATGAGAATGTTAAGATATTATTATTTGCAAATAAATGTCAAAGTAAATGTCAAAGTAATGTTAATAATAATTAAATAAGTGCACTAGTCACATCAACAATATGTCCTTACATCCTCTTTTAAGTAATCCTGAATACTATAATAACATTTACATAGCAAGAATCGTTTTAATTTCTTTTTGAATTCATCGATGGATGATGTTTCTAGTATGGTTTTTGGCAAATGATTGTATACACGCGGCGCCATACTGAAAATGCTTTTAGAATATAAGGCTGTCTTGTAAGATTTGCAACAAATTTTATCACTATGCCGCCTACTTCTGTACTTATCAAAAAGATGTTTGTTAGTTCTTGCAAAGCTAGCAATCTCATAAATGTAGACAGATGGCAATGTTAATATATTATGCTTGATAAAATATGGTCTGCAGCTATCAGTCTGGTTGATATTAAACATACCCCTAATGCACCGCTTTTGCGCCTTGAATGCCATCTCCTTATTGGTGGAATGACCCCAGAATATAATACCATACTTTATCAAAGATCCTACGTAGCCATGGTATGCTGCAAGTAGAGCAGAGGTGTTTACCGTTTTTGCCAGCATATGTAAGGCGTATGATTGCTTATTTAATTTTTTATTTAAAATATCAACATGTGTCTTCCAATTTAAATTATAATCAATTGACATGCCCAAGAATTTTGTAGTTGCTATCTCATTTATTTTGTTCCCTGTATAATGTAAATGTCCCTGTTTAATGAAGAAGGAGTTCATGATGACTCCTTTTGTAGGAATAACAGACGTATTTCGACACCTGAGCGACTTATTATAATGCATATCTACTAGTAAAATTGTAACTAACATATAAAAGTTAAGATATATTAAAATCGATAGTGTCACTACGACCTTTTTCGGTAGTACCTACACCAGTGCGATTCTGTTAACAGTTCACCGTGTTAACATAGGTGAAGTGAACATGATGTGAGCTGTCAATCCATACAAACAAGATGGAATGACAGTTCACTTCAGGCTGTTGACAGAATAGACCGGCTGGCAGCTGATAAAATCTACTGTTCTTTTTTAGAACATGCGTAGACTGTTCTAATCTAAATTGAGTTTTCTATCATCCCCGGGAATAATTGAAGCAAACAAAATGATTGAGTTCACAAAATTTATTAAATTCCTTCTATAATTTTTGTCAATCTGCATAAAATCAAAAGCCCACACAAAGACCAATTTCACACCCAATTTCTCTACAAACATAAACACATCTTGCTACTGTATCGCATAATAAACATTCCATGAAATATTGCTTCCCAAAGGTTTTCCATCCAGGAGGGGTAATGGTGTTGCTCTGTTTATGGCCAAGTGTGATTGATGGGCTCTTATCTGCAGGTGCACGTGGCCCAGCATGGCCCAGGGCGGCCCCACCTTGAAATATGGGCCGTGCATATTTGGGGGATTAAGGAATAAAAATAGTGAAGGGTGTGCGTTAGGCGATATTGGCTTGACACTGTTTTTATAGATGTAGGTATGCATACTAGGGTTGTAACTGAATTTCGCCTTTGCAAAGACGGAACTTTCGCCAAAAAAACGTTCGGTTCTCGCCTCGTTTTCAAAACGCTTCAAAAAAAAGAGGAGGTTCTTAATTTGGTTGCATTTTAGATGAGTTGTAATGGCCTAATGCGGTAGAAACATAACACAAAGTTTTTTTTTTTTTCTCCCATGTCACAGCCGTAGCCAGCAGTGTAGTGTCCAACCGAAGGTTGATTTCTAACTGGAGTCGAAGCCGATTCATTCGCTATTGCTACGACCTTCAGCCGAAGCTGAAGGATATAAACTCTAAGAAGTTAATTCCAAAATTGACTAAAATTAATAACATGTTTAATTTTAATACTTTAATCAACTTTATTTGATCTAATTGTTGCAACTTCTACAAGTTGATCAGATAGGATTGATCTAGAGATGAGAAATACATTGCAAGTTCTCAAAAATAATATAATATACCTGCAAACTTCGACTTCGGGCCGTTGTGTCCGAAGCCGAAAGTTTCGCTGATTTTCGCCTTCATTATGAAAGCATCACTAATTAGATACCTACGTAAGTTTATGAAGGTTATTGATATTTGACGTGTGGTCTAGGTTAGTACTTTTTTACTGGAAACGTCTGAAGGTTACAAAGAATTATGTGCTTTATTACCTAATTGCTGGTTGCATGTTGTAGGTCAATTGGTTTACAAGCTTTTTAAATAAATAAGGAGTGGCGTTTTTCCGTTTCATGCCATAAATTAGTTTTTGCTGTAGAATTGTTCATGCTAAGCTTTGACTCGTGGCTTAGTTCATTTGCTGCTTTTGAGGCTACAATCTTGTATTTTTAAAAGCCTAAACCTCACTTTGACAGATCTCTCTAATCCAAAATAGGTTCTATCATTATTAAGAAACCTATATTCGATCGCTTTTTTCATCTGCCAAAGCTGTTCTCTGAATGCTCTTCATACACTTTCTTGCTAAATTATCCAACTCCAAGCTTACTTCTCATTGAACCCTTCAAATGTGTTCAAGATCTTATTAGAAATCCCGATTTCAAATAACAATATAGTTGCTTACTTCTTTCAAATGTATTTCAAAATCTTAGTACTCTCGACTTTCTTCCCCCATACACTTTCTTGCAAAATTATCTAATCCCAAGCTCACTTTTCAAATATGTTTAAGATCTTCTTAGAAATACCCGGTTTCCAATAACAACATAGTTGCTTCCTTCTTTCAAATGTATTTCAAGATCTTATTACTCTCGAATTTCTATCCCCATACACTTTCTTGCTAAATTATCTAACCCCAAGCTTACTTCTCATTGAACCCTTCAAATGTGTTCAAGATCTTCTTAGAAATCCCGGTTTCAAATAACAATATAGTTGGTTACTTACTCCTTTCAAATGTATTTCAAGATCTTATATAGTACTCTCGACTTTCTACACTTTCTTGCAAAATTATCTAATCCCAAGCTCACTTGTCATTGAACCCGCAAATTGATAAGTGTATCATTTGAATCAGTCGAGAGTGGAGAGCCCATTGCGAGATAGCTCAGCATCACAGATTTGTTCCCGTTCACTACATTAGCGATGGAAGCAAGCAGCTGTCGCTTGAGATAAATGGCCGTACCACGAGCTTGATAGGGTTCTCTTATGATTGAGTTGTGTTGTCTGGTTCGTGAATGAAAATGTTGTAAAATGAGAATAGATAAATTGAATGGAAATTGGTGTGTCATGATGTAAAAGGTAGAAAAAAAATATTTATCATTAAGTCACATTAAGTCCTCCTTTGCAGTTTTTTAAACTAGTTCATAAAGTTATAACTAATACATTGATCCTGGATGTCATTGATGGAATTCAGAATTAAAATTAGGCTATAGCCTTAATTTTACCATTCTATTCTTATACTTCCATTGACATCACATCAAAAAATAAATCTCCCCACCGAAAAATGAAGCGAGCGATTATCTGCGCTTCAAACTTTCTCCAAATTATGATTAATACGATCGAGTTAAAGCAGTAAACGGTTAATCCATCAACTAGTAGGGGCCTTCGCGAACGTGACTTATCTCTGTGTTTCGCTAACATCCCTCATTCGCATCGATTCCTTTCGCTTCGCTACATAAAACGTGATCGACGGAACACACGAGAAATTCGCTTTCGAAACATTGCATCCGAGGGCTTCTCATGCCTGATATACGGAGCTTTAGCTCGGTTTGTTTGTGCTTATCTGAGGAAGTAAGGGACTTTATTGGATTATGGGTAAGTCATGATACCTGGGAAGTATCTGCGTCAGCAAGCATCGTGGTCGTTGGGGCAAGACGACTGCGCGGAGGGAGGTAGTTTGTTTCCGCAGCTGAGGTTAGTTGCATCATAAGTTTTGTTGTTGTTGAAGTTTATATCAAAGATTTATAAAAAAAGACCTAAGCGTAAATTAATTAAGTGTCTTGTTCACTTTAAAAAAGATCGAAGTGAAAGAGAGAAGAAAAAGAATCATAGAAAGATTTTAGAGAATTAAAAAAGAGGCATCAATAAAAACGTAAAAGGAAAGTAGCTCGAAGTTTTTAACTGGGGCAAAAGGAGTGTATCTAGTAATAATAATTTGCGTAAAACTTCACAACTGATCGAAGAAACCTAACAGAAGTAAAAGTTAATAAACATAGTGGTAGTTCTGGGTAAGTTGAAATCAGTCAGTTGTTGAGTTTCAACACCTGGCCGGGGAGCGTCGGGAAATGTAAATAAAACTAGTTTAACTTCACTGTATAATGTGCCGTAAGTGGGGAAAGTAAGCAAATAATTGACTTCGTCGGAAAGCTCGAGTGGGAACCCTTGGATAAGAATGTTGCAACCATTTTTATCTAAAGAGGGAAAACTGCGTTATCTCATGAGTAAAGTTTAGATAAAGGCCTGTGGTTTTAATGAAGTTTTTTAATATATTTTCCTAAAACATGACTTTGATATAGATCTAGGTCCTATCATTCACAAACAAAAACAAACATATTACCTATAATACACACTTTCTCACTGAGAAGACTCTTCGAGAAGGAGTGGGCTATAGCCAAACCTAATCGTGGTAGTTATAAGTGTATTGGTGCTTGGCGGATGATATTTATATTCGATTTTTTGGTTCAGTACTTGCTGGTTTCCTCTTGATGTCAATATGTATAGAACTCTTGCGTTACTGAGTGATTGCGTGACTGAGTGACTGGCAGGCAACGCACAGCCGATACTACTGGTCGTAAAAGCTGAAGTTTGGCATAATTTAAGAGAGGATTTCCCGAAATTCCTGTGGTAATGACGAAACGGGATATGCGCGTACGAAGTCGCGGGCAAAAGCTCGTTTTAAATATAAAACAGTTGCTATATGCTGGATGTCCTGCGCGTCCAATATAACAATGCTTTCAGGATGTTGTTGAGGCTACCTCGTTATTGTAGCGCGTCGGAAATGTTTGCGCAAGCCCGTACCGACGGCTTCTATGCAGTTATACGAAAAAAAATGGCGTCGCTACTGAGGAGAGTGAGGGACAGTCAGAACAGCATCCTGAAAACTGTAGCCGAGAGCTTTGGTTCTCCGATTGTGCAGCAGTTTGTGCGGAGGTTGATTTTTACTAACACTAGGCAATAAGGTATTTTTGTATGTTTACTAACACTATAATATGGATGTTTGTGTGTCCGAAATAAAGATATGATATGATATGATATATTAAGATCTACTACCATATTGGTAAAGCCATCTTAAAAGAATATACTGCTGGCCATTTCAATCTTCACCAAAATTCAGATTTTTATTTGTCTCGTTTATTTCTCGTTAGTGTCTACAACCGCTCTCAAGTTGATGACAGTTAAGACCTCGATCTCAATTTACTTGCTCTAGTTGTTTAACAATTAAATATAAATCACAATAGAGACCATCAAAACTATTAAACATAGTAATTTTCATATATTACTTGCAGGTCTCATCAATTTTAATAAGCAATCTGATATGAGCACATGATGTTTGTGACCTTACGTGTCTATTTGTCGGATATTGACCTTTATTGTAGCAAGCATAGTGACTGCCATTTGACATTATTTCAAGTTAATGAAAATGTATTGTTGTTATGACCATAGTGAACCGAACACGGCTTGCAGATAAAGTAAGTGTGAATAACTGAGTTTTGGCTGTCATAGTCTTAATTGTCATTCATAGTCTAAACATACAATTTTCAGTCAACTAATCACCATTTAAATTATACAAGGTGTTCCAGAAGTCCGTGGTCATCATTTAAGGGTGATGTTGGGTGGCTGATGTACGTTAAGTAAGAAAAAAAAAATAATACCAAAAATATGAGACTTTTTTTGTGAAGCTATTTTTTACTTAATGTATATCAGCTACCCATCATCACCTTTGAATATCACCACGCAATTTTGGAACACCTTGTATAGATCATCGGTTTATTTTTTTTGGGATTATAAATGCGCGGTTTATGTAAAACAGCGCGAGTGTTGCAACTTCACCCATGTTTTGACTATGCTTTCTTTAGCAGTGGCCGCCGAAGTATGCTTCTTTGGCAAATGTTTGAAATTCTTGAAAACTACACAATACATGCAAATGCAGGATTAGTAACTACTTTTTAAGTAAATTGCGAGAAATCAATTCCCAATTTCCAAAAGCTTTTAGCTTCTCTAAACAAGGAACGCCACTGTACTTTGTAAGGTAGACCGTGCAGTTTCCTCCAGCAGCAGCCTCAGTGTCGGGATTATCGTATTACCCTCCAAGATGCGTTGCAGCGATCTATGCGGAGGTGGAGTAAGCCCTGTAATAAGTGTTAAGGTTACAACTTTAAAGCTTCAACTGCTTTAAAACCCAGATTAACTTTGAGAGGTATTTGGAGTAAAGAAAAGTTCCTGGTACATTAAAACACTTTTCTCAAACTATCATCATAATACTCGTAGATATTTGATTTCGAAAATGTTACTCCATCATCAATACTTTTACTGCATCCAAATAAAACTCCTTATTAAAACTCAAATAGCCTCATCAAAACACAAATACATCAACAGGTAAGCAAATATTGCCAGCTCTAAATCGTTCATTCCTTAATATTTCCCGAGAATGATTGCTCGTCGCTCTACCCGGGTACCCGACTACCCGAGTATCTACGGTGACACGCCATCCATCTTGCTCATTTTTACTTCGAAGCCCGTCCATTCCGATACACAGTTAGATTTTGATTGGATGGAGCTCCACTGAATAAAAAGGAGCCGGTAGGTACTGGGAAAATTGTTTTTTGAAGCCGTATGGAGCTGTCGCCAATTTTACGGCATTCAAAATTTCTACGAGGTTTTTTACAGTGTTTGTTGAGCTGGGAATATCCTTTGAGGAAGCGGAGTAGGTTCTGTTTTGTTTACTTGCGAATTACTGCAGAGAGTGCAGTGTTCTTTTGAAAGAAAACGACTATTACGCTATTTGGTTGCTTAAAATGGTTTGCTTAATTTTTGAGACCGAAATGTTGATGTAGAATTTGTTTGAAAGAGTCACCGCGGCCCTGGAACGAAAAGGGCATAAGTGGGAACACGGATGGGTTTTAGTCGGTAAGAGTCTGACACTCCCTTCCGCTCCACCCAGAGCGGAAGAAGTCATTTGATGATTTCTTATCCATAAAAAAAGGAAAGTCTTTGCACGAGTTTTTGACAGGAAGCATATTAAACTACTCTCTAGCTATCCTATTTCTAGTTTTAGGTTAGGTTTAAAACGAAGGATGCACTGTGTATGTCTAGAAAGTGAAATTCTACTGAGGTTACTACTAATTTAGACAAGTGTGTAAGAAGAGCCGGCCAAGTGCGAGTTCCACTCGCGTGCAAAGGGTTCAGAACGAATATTATTTTTGTAACATGTTACTTTAAGACGATATCCTTCTCATAGATTTTACTGTAATCTATCGGTAAAGAACTATTTATCTGCATTTTTTCAAAATTTTGGGTTCAGCAGTTTCTGAGATAAAGGAATGGGGGAATGGTAAATTTTTTTTTCATCAAATTTTTTGAATAACTTCAAAACTATTTATACAAAAAATTAAAAAAATACGTTATTAAAACCCTCACACTCAGACCTTTCATTTGATTAGTCACACGGTACAGTTTGAAAAACTTTTTCTGTAGTTTTCTACTTGGTCCCCCAAAAGTAAACGCCTTGCTCAAATTTTTTATATGCGCGTTCGTGTTGTAGTCACAAAACTTCATGTGGACCAAATTTCAACAGAATCGGTTCAGTAGATTCGGAGAAAATTAGCTGTGACCGACGGATAGCAACCGAGTGATCTTTAAGGATTCCGTTTTTTAAGCATATTCTGTACCCTAAAAAGTCATGCAGCAAGAGTATGATGCTGAGTTTACTACAAGTGGGAAATAAGCCAAATAAAATAGCAAGTACGGTTACGGAACGATAACACTTAATATGACCTTTAGTCAGAATACCTAATGGATGTTACCTGCGGCACTGGTATCTTAGGACGGCGCAAATATTATTGGAGCTGCTTGTTAGATTAGCTGTGACCCAAATACCGTTCGGTCTACCTAATGTACCAACAGAATTCCAGGTTTCCCTTTATCTTAGCTTAAGAATAACTACCTATAAGGAAAGAAAGATGACATTTCGACAGCACATGTCAATCCCATTTATTTTGTTTTTTTTTTGAGAAGGTGAGAACCTTCTCATTCGGTTGTTTTTTTATGTTTGTTACCTAATACTAATAACTCCATCGTTTATGGTTAGATGAAAAATTCTTCTTTTATGTGAAAGTATATACCCGACTGGTCATATAAAAATTTCAAAAAAACACTACAACACACAAAGAAAGAAAGAAATTTATTTTATACTTTGCAGTGTTTTTATTTGGAAGTCGGTTGTATTTTTGAGTAATTTTCGCATGTCAATCTCGTCCATTTTGGATTTTTTGACAATCAATAACACTGCTAGAATGTTTCTTTGTCTACACCCCACGTAAATTTTAACTTTTTGACACACTTTCTAAAGCCTTCGGCTTCTTTTAATTCCTAATCTGCAAAATAACTACCAAGTTTTCGGGGAGCCAAGGTAGTTCCGTCGCGAAAAATGATGTGTTTTGTCATACATTATTTCCTGCCGTTTTAAAATTTTCTAGTCCATATCGTGCCTCGTACAGTAAATGGGCCAAAGAGATTAAGCTTCTATATGCGAGCTTGTAACTTCATTGCATGCAGGATCAACAAATGTAATCAACGATAATTTAATCGATGGCCAATGGCGACCGGATTACTGCCCGGATTACTTTTAAAAATCCCGGTATAAACCGATTAATGTGCATAAAATAACAGCAGCGTGTTGCGATTCTACAGAAAAACAAGGCAACTGGTTTTACTTTTGTATAAAATTCTGGGCAGACTGACAGATAGAGTTACTTTGGCGTTAATAATAGTATGCGTATTTGCGAGTATAAACCGCTTTTAATTTGGAATCAAATCTCTAAAAAAGTTGCGTAACTTAGCGCTGTGTTTTCCATTCCCAACAGTAGTTAACTTACCTAACCTAGTTCCCCACAAACCACACAGACTAATAACGACACACTAAGCTAC
Organism: Melanchra persicariae; assembly: GCA_947386135.1. NCBI lineage: Eukaryota > Metazoa > Arthropoda > Insecta > Lepidoptera > Noctuidae > Melanchra > Melanchra persicariae. The sequence continues at coordinate 7,893,163 of OX376657.1, read as the reverse complement.
TAACATAATATGTTACAGCTGTAAAGTCCATCAAAATATTGACGCTAAAATCAGATTTTCCTGGCATATACCGTGATTACGCAAATAGGCTTGTGAAATTAGTCATTAAGTTCGATCGTGATACGGACACGTCCACGATTGTTATCGAACGTCATCAGCTGGTGTAATTAGTAGTTAATCTAATGGAACTTGATTGAAGTGTTTGCTTTTTACTGTTTTCTTGGAAGTATCAGGGCGGGGGTGCGATTTTGTTGAGGAATTTAGAGTTTTTTTTTCCGTTTGTTGAGTGTTGTTTGTTTTGTGATAATTTCCTTTTGAGTAACACTTGATACAGTTAATTCTTCAATAACATTTTGGTAGATGTGGCGATGCGCGTGGTAGGTTTATAGCCAGCAGTGGATGTTTTTCGACGATCCACGTTGATGATTATATTGATATGGACAATAAATTTTGTCATTCCGATCATTTTTAATAAGTCGACGATGCAAATTGAAAAATGATATCTAAATATCTTCTACAATTTCCATGAGTTAATTACATTCTACATTCTCACAATAATATAGTAGTGTAAGGAAAACGTTTTCTTTTTGTCCTCATTATTCACTTAACTAGATCGATGTATCTAGGATGATCTATCCATCAATGTTACCCAGCAACGTTAGAACACATACCCTAAACATAAACACCGAACTCATCAATCTATTCCGCATTTTTATTTTCGCCGATCACGAACGCGTCCATTTCACAAAGTCATTATAAAAATGAATGCGTCCAGTGTCGTTCGCGATTATGTACCGGAAGTTGTTCCGGGGGAGGGCGCTGACGTCAATTTCCGGCGTGGGCGCTCGCGCCGGAAGCTGCGAAAAACACTTCGCTCTCCATACGATTATAATGCAGTCACTGGAAACCGGAACGACGTAAGGGAAATTAGATTGACGTTTGTTTTTAATTATTTTCGTAGTCGTTTGATTACTTTTTACGTCATAAGTATAATAAGATATACTGCACATTCAAGTAAAATGTGAGCGGTAAAATAAAACCTTCAACCCCCTTTTAATGTCAAACTTTTTTATTGCTGAAGATCTCCTTCTGAGGTCTTTAAAATCGGAATGATGTCGTCGTCGTGAGCCGCGGTTGCTGGCAGAACCGCGCGCGCGAACTAACTTACTGCGAGAGGCGCCGCTTACGAGCGCGCTCCGCACTCTCAACCTTATTGCTGATGATGTGGATATAATCTGTTGCGCTTTGGGTGAATTTACAAGAGCAGATACATATAGAATTTGTTATGGTAATAACAGTGGAACTATGTAAATTTTAAGTGTGCTACAATTATATCGCATTGGGTCTAGCCTGTAAGGATATTTGTATGTTTAGAGTAAATAAATAAGAGACGTAAAAGCGCGCGGACTTTGGACGGAAAACCAGAACGCGTCGTCGCCTTTTGGTTTCGCCGAACAAATGATCGCGTAGTTGCGCGATGACCTCTTTCTATTATGACTAGGCTACGCGACGCCTAAATTTATTTTGAGCACATTGCAATTGTACGTCGAAATCTCACGTCTTTTATTTTTTTAAGGATATAAAATGACTCCTTCCGTTCTGGGCGGAGTGGTAGGGAGTGACAACTCTTTCGAACAAACTCCGCAGCCTTATCAGGGGGTCCACTCTCTAAGCCCGAAGTCCGTAGTTTCGGCCTTGGTGTCGGGCGTTTTCTACTCCGTATCACCTGCGGACTTACGATTAGTCCCGAACCCGAACTAAGAATAACTGTCAAATCGTGTTGTCATTAATTATATTGTGATTTTGGATACGGCTGAATAGAGTTCAATTAAATTACTTTTTAGTTGATATCATTTTATTTAGCACCCGCCTTTTTTAATTTATAAAATAAGTCCATATAACCGAAAATTAAGGGCTGGTAAATCCTTGTGTTGGCAAGGGTTCTTTGTCAGAATAGTTTCTATCATTTTGCTCTCTAGTGCGTAACTACCTACTTACGAGTACCTAAGTCAAGTGACTGAACTAAATTGAAGACTAAAATAATATTGTTTCATCGTACGTAGCGAATATTTTCGTTCGTTTTCAAATGACATTTTGTTATTTTAATATAATACTTACAACATTGCATTGCCATACAACGTGGCAATGCTGCTAGCCTTTTGGGTACATTACTAGTGGCCTGCGATGCGGAGGAATTTTTCGACGCCATGTTTTAGGTTACTTCTAGTTTTAGTTGCAATAAACAGTAAATGTTAATTTGTTAATGAAAGTAAATATAATACTTTCTATAATAAATAAATAAAGTTACATGCGTGACAAAGATGGATAGCTTCGAAATAAAAAATATGTACACCTGTACATATTTTATGTTTCAAAGCAATCCATCCAGGTGAATAAAATAGCTTACGTATGATAAAAACGTACTTTTTCGTGGAATGGGAGGATTCCAAGTCCCACTTGATTGATGTACCAATTTTCTTAAAGGACATTATGTTTTTTTAAAATTAATATTATATTTATTCATTTTGTAGGATATTCTAATTTCATTTGTGGAGTGCTACATTTCAGCGGCTTCACTTGCTTAAAAGCCATAAATTGTTCTATGGGAACCTTCATATTTTTACCGTGTTAAAAGTCTGTGATGATTTAATCATGCATCTTCATTGCACACTTTCTTTTTACAACCGTTAGGAATTCCTGATCCATAATCATCATCAACATTTCAGCCGATAAACGTCCACTGCTGGGCATCTCTGACATGGTGTCACCATACCGACCGGTCCTGTTCGTCGCGCATCTCGCAGATTCCCGCGGCCTTCACCTCACCATCGGTCATCAATTCCTGATTCATTGCTTCATAGTTATGTTTAAAAATTCTTCTGCTTGACGACTCAAAAATACGTAATTAAAATCAACTGTTGAATTGTCAACTAAATTGTGTGAATTTCTACCCCTAAGGTCAATCCTCCGCGGCCCTGGAACGCAAAGGGCACTAGGAGGAGCACGGATGGGTTTTAGTCAGTCAGAGTCTGACACTCCCTCCCGCTCCACCCAGAGCGGAAGGAGTCATTTGAGGATTTCCCATCAATAGAAAAAAAAGTCAATCCGTGTGCCTGATTTGGTCTAATTCCGTTCACCCGTTGTGGCGCGACTAAAACCAAAACATACAGACTTTCACGTTTATAAAGTATTAAATATCATTTAAATGTACAAATTAAGTTAAACTACAAAGGTGACTTACAAAAGTGTTGTTAGTATTCCAAAGTTAATGTCTGAAATAATTTGGATTGCTAAAGTTCTAAATTAGCTTTAGTCAGGTAACCAAAAACACATAAAGTAATAAAGAAAGTCCACACATTAATGAACTATGGACTAGGTATTACAAAAAAAAACATGCCATTTGCTCCTAAACCACCCCGAACATGTACTTTCGATTAAATTGTTTCAAGAATAAAAAAAGTATTTATTTCATGCTACACAAAAAAAAAACAAAAGCATAATTAGATTATAAACAGCTTAGCAACGAGAAAAAGAAAACGATTACAAAATATATCAAAATAGTTACGCGGTGGTGCCAACATAAAGAAAAAACATGCTAAAAACAAAGAAAGTGACAATTGTGTCACATACTTAGGAAAAAAACAGAAAAGAAACGACCAAAGACTACAATAGTATCAAAGACTACAATAGTGGCTAGAAACGACCTTAGTACGGTGTGCGTTTCAACTTTCAAGGTTGCCTCAAAATGGGAGTCCAGCTCAGCATGTGTCAGGTAAATATACCTGACACTGATATTCTGCTGGATCCTTGTGCGGACGTCATGCTGGATTTGTGGAAAACTAGTAATAGTGTCGGTGTGTTATGTGCGGAGTTGATGTCTATTACACCAATCTCCATTGGTAGTGAAGTTTCGGTCAGGTTTTGCAATACTCCGCCCAGAGCCGAAGGAGTAATTTGATGTTTGGACATGGAGTTTCTTGTCCGTTCTTCTCCATAAGAATCTACCCTTGCGAACGGACAGTAGAGTCACTTTATATTATTTTTAATGTAAATGATGACGTTCAAAAGTGCCGTTTAATGGCCTAATTGAAATAAACGTTTTGACTTTGACTGACTTTGATTACCAACCCAAATAAAAAGGTAAGGCTAGGTTCGATAGAGGTTTTCCTGTAATATCAACTAATATTTGAATGTACCTATTCTAATCTAGGTAGATACATGCATGTAACTTTACCTAGATTAAAATATTAGGTAAGATTAAACATAGGTAAAGGTATGTTGATAAGTTGACATTACAATTTAACAATCTGTGTTACCCCGTTGTATGTTGGAGTCGGTTTCTAGCCTAACCGGAATCGCCTGAGTACTAGTTTTCGACATGGTGCGACTACCGATCTTTGACCCCCATAACCCAGTGAGGGTGTTACATCACCAATCGATCAATCGTCGATCAATGGTAGAATGAATTCGTCGACGACGCTTGGCAAGACTGTTAGATTTTCAGGCTTCAGAGTCGAGTTAATAGTGTCTCGGTAAGTAATGGATGGTCACCTATCCATAGACCGACCTGGGCGAGCGTTGCTTAACCTTGAAGATCAAACTAAACGGCTGTTATTATTTAGCTACGAGCTGTGCTAACATTAATTCCCTAAAAGTAAGGTTCAGTTGAAAACCAGCTTCAGGCAAATTCTAGTTGTCTGGACTTATCTGGAACATCTGTGAGGCAAACAATGTTATTGATTTAAAAAACCACCATTTTGGCTAAAGCTAAATTAGAGGAAGAATCCTAACTTATGAAATAAAAAATGCAAAAGTGAGTCAGTTGGTTTATTACCTTTTCCCGATTTAACGGCTGAACGGAGTTGGATGAAACTTGTTACACGGGTAGACCATATCCTGGAAAAGGGAATAAGATACTTTCATCCCGGGAGTTTGGTAATGGACTATATTCCCGGGATGAAAAGTATGTCGTGATATTTTTCCACGAAAAGAATGTCGTGATATTTCGTCGGGCAAAAAGTAGTCATAAAATAAAAACAACGATATCTCCTAGGCATTAACAGCAAAGCGTGTTTGTTTCAAGAGCCTTAATTGTGCATAAATTAAAATACGATTTTCACCTTTGGAACCATAGCCTTCCTCTCAATTGACTTTCACACCTTTAGCATAATTACGGACGGTTTAATACCTTCAATGTTTCCCTTTTATGCGCGGATTAGCATGAAAATAGGAAGTCAGCCGGAGTAATAGGTACCTTTGTAGGTAGCTCGTATTGACTGAGAGTTAGTCAAGCTTCAATAGGCACATTATGATAAAATCAAAATGTTATAATTTTATTTTAAAAAAATGTTAAAAATACTTTGATTGTTTTTTTCGCTGATGGCCATTTCTATGCAAGATTTGAAGTAGTTATGAAAAACTAATTCCCTTTGAAAGGCACTTCGTCAGTCAGTCGAGTTATTCAGGACTCACCTATAGGAATTTAATTCCCGCAGCGTTAATTTTCTTTCCACATATTTTTTACACGATAGGAATTTAGATGTAATAATCTGCCATAGTCTGCGTTATTCACGGCCTTTAAGAATTTGAAATACGCAGCGTTCAGATTTTCACATTCCTCTACCGGTACAGAAAATTTCACAAAATCTCCAACAAGGAGTAAGTTTAAATTACACTAGAAATTACTTCAACTTTCATCTCAAATGTCGAAACTTTCCATTCATCCCAAAAACTGCAACAAAAGGAAAGTAGGAAGTTCCGTAAATGCGAGGGACATCTCTTGACGTGCGCCTCGAATGTCAAGTGAGCTAATGCCATTTCCGAATACCGCCTCAGGTACCACCACGGAGTAGAGAGTCAATGGAGTTCAGATAGCTTTGAAAATTTGCGATTTTAGACCAGCATCAGCCTAATTGCGTTATACACAAATGAAATGATCTACGCTTTGGAACGTGCAACTGCAACTGCCACGCTGTAGATAAGATCGGTGAGCGTGTATTGCTGCAGAACAACTTGCGGCTCCTGACGCTAGCACGGCAGAACTAGCTTTATCTATTTGACTGACAGACCTTGGGCTCTAGACAAGTGACACTCAGTCAACGGTAGCGTAGCGCAGTCGATTGTCAATACGTCAAAAATGTATATGGGATTGACAGATGCTATCGAAATGTCACGTGATCAAATTCCTACATTTTGGCAATCGCTAATTGAATGACACATTGTCTTCACTCTTGAGCTTATTATTTTAAGAAATATAAAAGAATTATAAACTTCCATCAATTCGTATTCTAAAAAAATCTCAACCATTTATGCAAAGGTGGGTTGGCTAAATCCTATAATTGATTGTACATGAAATTTGGCTCCAAAAATATGAATACTTAAATCAACCTGCCTAGCCTTTTCTCAGTTATGCTGGTCGACTTCTACTCTTAGTATTTTGCATGGAGCGTCTGCCTATTCGACCTCTAAAACCTAGTATACTGGGTTACATAATATCCCTTGGTAATTATTATCACAGACATCCATAGTCTGTGCTGGACCACTTTGTGCTCGTTACACTAAAGAGCAAAATGTATTTCAATGCAAATATTCTCTGTATGCTTATGGCAGGCAGGCATTATGCTCGTCATTTCCAAAGCAAACTACAAACGAGTGCAAATGGCAAAGGATTTTTTTATTGATTTGATTGGCAGGGTTGTGAAATAAATACTGGTATTCAGCTGAATCCGGTTTGACTGGGAGCCGATCCCAATATAGTTGGCAAAAGGCTAGGCAGATGAGGGTTGTGAAACACATATTAATGTTAAAAAATAAAACAAAATTGTAACGGTACAGAAAATTATTAGACCTAAGCTTAAAATGTCTAATCAAAAGATTGTCAAAGATCTAAAATTGACCGCTACAGCTTACAACAGACGGACAGGACTAACAGCTTAACGTGCATCCCGAGGCACAGAGGAGTGTCCTTATGTAATTTATGATGGTCAACTACGGCAAGTGATGGTTAACCTTGAAGTTCGACTCATGCGGATTTATAATTTAGCCACGAGCTCCATGGACACGGTCCTGAAAAAAAAACTTTAGTACTCCATTAGCTCCTTATTCTGTGAACATGAGGGCTTACGTTTGAGCCGGTTTTAGGCCACCAGCAGATTTGCGTATGAAAATTATAAAGGAAAAGTGGCAGTAAGCTCTGGATTATTTTAGGTTGGCCATGTTGTTTTAGTGTCTAGTTTGCTTAATACACCACCTGATTTAAATGTAGTTTGATGTTAAAATAACCAGTGAATAATTCAAGGTTTCGTAAATGATTTTGGTAGACATTTCACAAACAATTCTAATTTTGTGCGAATTCTGAGTAATTCGTATAAAATTTGTATAATTTCATGTTTTTTGCCCATTCTGTTTATTGCGAAATAGTTCTAAGTACATTTTTCTCATCATAGAAATTTATTTTGACTGTACTTTTGAGACGTAAGCGTTATTCAAGACTTTCATGTTTAAGTCAATAATAAGTTTCTAAAATAAAATAATAGGTACTGAGAATTCCTATTTTTTATTTTTAGATCACTCATATTTGGGTCGACTAGTTATATCATATTAACCGGTCCAGGCCCGACATGTGAAAATTCCCAAATAAAAATAAATCTTATGTAATAGGTAAATAAACATTAAATTCGCGATTAATTCGCGACACACCGGTGTGTCGCCGGGGCCGGAGCGGTGAAAATAATAGAATAATCATATTAAAAAGCCAAATAAAAAACGGATTATCTTATTGAAATGACTGTTCACCTTGCTCTTTCATCGAAAGTGTGGTAGTTCATCGAATTTCGCAATGAATAATTGGGTCAACAGACCCCTGTACCGATCAACCTTGCGATAGACAATAATGATGTCATGATATATGATGACGTGATGGTAAAAGCATTGAACATGAAATTGAGGTGAAATCACTTTGTACTCTGAACCATTAGTTGAACATTTCAATTTCAGACTAAAATTGCTGATTTTGTAGGTAAGTACTTTCAAACGATCTGGTTTTGATTATGTTTTACTAAAATTTAAATTGTTTGTGTTCGTTAAGAGACATTTATAAGAGAATTTCTTCACTAATCTCTTAAGAGACATTCATGGGAGAATTTATTTCAAACTAAAAAAAATACATTATTTTAACTGATTCCACCCTCTTTAGGCTCGGTCTTCTTGTTCTCAAAGTGTAATGGTATAGTGGAGCAGTCACATATTTGTGGAGCAAGTTTGCAGCGTGTTTTTTTAAACTTTGTAGAGGAGGTTGGGCATGGCGTGTCGTGGGTGACAGGTCCCTGTGTCACTTTCGTCTGTTGTTCCGATCGACACTCGAACCATTCGGCCTATAGCACCATATTATCACAGCTTAACACCTCATCTCATATAATATACATTACATACACAATTATTTTTCGATTTCTCCACTAACTGACTAAGAGATTCTCCAGAAAAGATACGATTTGCGGTCCAGCACGGTTTGCTTTGCCAAGCCAATATGCAAATGGCCGCCATCATAATTATTATGGTGAAAAACTGTAAATGATGGCGTATTGTTTTCGTAGATAAAAAATGCTTCCTGCATAAGAAATAAGAGTTGTGATTATAACTGTAACATATTTTGTAGTTAATTGTAAGATTGATACATGGTATATTAAGGAATATTGTATTTGTGTAATATTATTAATTCAATTTTTGTTTTGTTTTGTAATGTTGGTATACACGTATTTTATTTGGATAAAATTATGACTAGGACAATGTTGATTTTTATTTGCTTTTTAAATTGTATTTAAATGATTTTAATACTATATAGTCTAGTTATTTAATTGTTAGTGGTGTTTTAAATAATAAGTTACCTGCCTTGTTTATACTCACGGGGGGACGCCAGAAGGTCACTCAAACGGTGGTTGCTGAAAATCAGCGCCGTTGATTGTGGGATTTATCCAGGGTCGCGGCATTATGCTGAGCAACGACCGATTCTTGCTGGGATGCGACGCACAACTTGAATTTAGTTATATTTTGAGAATTATTTGTATATTTTTATTGTACACAGTAACTGTACTAATACTGTTTGTGTTTACTTGTTTATATTTTGCCAGTGTCAACTTGTCACTGTCAGTCGACAGTTAGAGCCGGACGTCATGCCATGGACAAAGCTAGAACGATGTTCTGTTTTGTCTATGGCATGACTAAAGACTCGTGCCCGGTCCTGATATAGCCTGGTGGCAGTGATACGGGTTTTGTAGCTAACTTTGTTTTAATTATTTTAAGTTATTTTTGTGCGTCTTTTCTGGCGGAATAAACGCTTTTTCTTTCTTTCTTTATTTTATTTTAGTTAACAAATAACGCACACAAACGTACGGAGGTTTTAATACCACAAGCATTCTCTTTGGCTGACGTCTCGATAGTTTATTTCCGGAAACCGGTAGTTAGTCAACATACCTGGAAATCAAGTGTTTAATATTTTATCTAAATACAACCTTTAAAGTTTTTACAAGTAACCTACGCTAATATTTGAGCACAAAATAACTTGCAAAGTCGGCACGCAAGTCATCTACATCATAATAATAACCAAATATTTACTTACGAGTCTAACAAACTGGTTACTCAGACGAAGTGGAGCAAGTTACTTAGTATATCTACTGCCATGTATCTTTATTTTATTACTGGAATTCATTCGGCAGTTTAGCAAAAAAAAAATATAAATTTCGGTCGGGTATTACGATGAAGTAAGTGTTCGATCTGACAAGAAATAAATTATTTTATTTTATATCTCTTTTTTCTAAGAATCCTCACTTAAAAGCCGAGTTGATTTTAAGAATTGCGAGTCACTTAAAGTTAGAATAGGTATTCGAATAATCAAGGCTCCCAGTGCCATGCGTTTTCATGATTGTCCTATGCATACCTATAATATCAATGTTTTAGTATCTGCGGGAACTTATACCTCAGCTCGAATGGGTGCTGAAGCAGGCGCGAAATATGATGAATGACAACACGATTTGACAGTTGTTCTTAGTTCGGGTTCGGGACTAATCGTACGTCCGTAGGTGATACGGAGTAGAAAACGCCCGGCACTTAGGCCGAAACTACGGACTTCGGGCTTAGAGAGTAGACCCCCAGAGCCGGACGCGAGAGGTCGCCGCCGCCGACCGCCTCAACGAGGACACGGCGGTGCTTCACCCAAGCAGGGCAGACTTCCACCGTTTCATCCTAGCATACTGAGAAAACTACGAAGGGTAATCAGTACCTACATGTTTTTCTAAGGATCTCACAAAGAAAACACAACCTTTCACGTCATCAACCAACCAGTTTTAAGCATCCACCATCAAAATTCCGATCAAAAGTAACCTCCAAATGCCTGCAGTACACTGCACAGAAGTACATAGTTTCCGTTTAAAAAGTCCCTGTAAGCTGGCGTCGGATCAAGTGTAGTCGAGCGACATAACCCCGTCTCCCGTGTTGGGTTACGTATGGTAGTGAGTGACGAACGATCGAAGTACCTACTAATTGTCGGGTGATCGTTTCAATTTTTATTGTCTGGATCGATTGCTTGTAAGTGGGTTGGTGAATTTGAATGTTTTTGTTGGACTGGAGCATTTTGGGTGTTTGTGATCGGTTGTTGGTCTTGAGCTTCTAGAAAAAGTTACTTTCCATCAGCTGCCATGGCTGAGTATGGAATTGACACGCCCCTGAACCGTTAAGAATCTGAATCGTCAGTGCACACGAAGCACAAAGTGTGGAGCTGATTAGGGCTCCGTAGTCCCCCCCCCCCATAACAATAGCCACCAATCAAACAAAAAAAACAATAACCCTATTGCTTAGCAATAGGGTTCCTGGCTGGAACCCTATTGCTAAGCCTTCACTGTCTGACTGTCCATCTGTTCGTCCGTCTGCTGTCTGTCAGCGGGCTGTATCTCAAAAACCGTAATAGGTAGACTGTTGACACGCACTTCGTCGGTTTTTCAAAACGGGCAGAGTAAAAACAGAAAAGTACCTACTCATACCTAAACAATATAACTATTGGATTAAGATTAAGCTAAATTATAATTATCATGTACTGAGTGAAATGTAGACAATTTTTTGTAAATTACTGAAAATCCGAATGAGAAAAGACCTGACAAACTGAATTCAAAACTACTTCGAAAATAATCAAAATCAACACTAGGTATGTACTTGAGTTGATATGACAGAAATTGAAGAATGGCCTCCGTAGGTATTCTTTTAAAGTAGATCACTAGTACTAACCTAATAAACATGCGAAGGTTCTTAGTAAAATCAGGAATGTTTCTGAAGCAGCCGCGTGCACTGAATTTGCTACAGTTTTAGTATCAGTGTAATTTACTCAACCTGAATGATCTTAACTTTGTTGTACGTGGGTGGCATTCTTTTTGCGTGAGTTTTTTTGCAATCCACTGGTTTAATTTTCGTCGTCCTTGATTTTGAACTTGAGCCGGCCCTCAGAGTAAATTCAATCAGCCGAGTACGTACCCAGGAATGTGAATTTAAATACTAAATTGCACAGAGTACTAAAACTAAGGTAACTAAGGTTTTGTAAAGGAACAGAATTTGTTGAAAAATGAATTTTAAAAGCAAGTTGCATTAGGCGCTGGACACACAGAAAAGATGTAAGACACGGGCATATATCTCTTCCGTGTCCCTTTCATACATGTATAAAAGCGTCGCGACGCAAAACATATAGGAACGACAGGGCGCGGACACGACGCTTACTCGTATGCGCCCTATTGTAAAAAATACAGAAAGGACGGGGCACGGACGCGAGCGGACGAGGGACGGGCGAGAACGGGAGTGCGGGCGGGTGCACGCGAGTACCGGCCGGCGTACTCGCGCGTCGCTGTCACACACAATTACACCCCCACAGTTAACAACATCTTCATCTTCGGAAGAAGACATCCTGTCAAAATCGGACGCTTGAATGAAGTTGGTTGAAAACCGTCATCTCTCGCCGGCACCCAGCGTCACTTTCGTGACTCATCTTTTCTGTTTTAAAAAGTCGTGACTTCGTCGCCCCGTCTGTGCCCTGTCCGCGCCCCGTCCTCGTCTTACGTCTTTTCCGTGTCTAGCGCCAATCATGACTTGTGTTTAATTTGTGAGGCGTCGATAGTTACTCGGAATATTACTATTATTACTTCTTTGGTTATTTAGTGGCTCGGTATTTAACATTGAATTTGTTACATTTTTAATATCAGTGCCCCTTGACGTGTGACCCTTTTTTAGGGTTCTGTACCTATAGGCCAACGGCACCCTATTACTAAGCCTCCGCAGTCCGTCCGTCCGTCCGTCTGTCTGTCAGCGGGCTGTATCTCATAAACCATAATAGGTAGACTGTTGTTTGAGAAATTTTCGCAGAGTGTGTAGGTAGGTATTTCCTATAACAATAAATCCTTCCATGCGCGAATCCGACTCGCAATTGGACGGTATTTTTTTAACTACCGCCTTCTCAATAGTCTCAGCCTGAATGATCTTAACTAGATTGAACGTGGGTGGCAATCGTTTGCGTAGGTCTAAAGCTTTCAGGTAACTTGAGTTTGATTGTCAACATCCTTGATTTTTCTATTTGAGTCTGCTCTAAGAATAGATCATTTTAATCTGCTGAATACGTGACGAAGTATAATTCTCGTAGTTTAAGGTAGGAATTTCATTCAATAGGCCTATGCTTATTGAATGAAATTCCTGCCTTAAACTACGAGAATTATACTTAGAATCTATATTATAAGTCCTTTTGAACTAAACCTAAAAACAACCTAAACATGACGTCCAAAATTTCCCCCGCATCGCTGTCCACTGGTAATGTGCAAAAAGACTGGAATCAGTGCCACGTTACATGGCATGTTTAACGAGCATTTACATTGACGTGGTCGACGATGGAGCACGCTTGCCTAGAAGTAACCTGTTCACTCTTGACTTTGATTCCCAGATTTTTGCTATAGAAAACACAGACTCCAGCAGGGAATTCCACTCCTTAGCCTGCTGTACGCACAATGAATGTGTTTCCAAAACGTTTTGTGTGTAAAGTTGGGACGTCCATCATGTACCGGTGGCGCATCGCCAAGTTGTAAATTGAGCAATTCCTACGCACACTCCCCGAAGTTAGAGTATTGAGTCGAGTGGAGGAATTTACTTAGAAATTAGGGGTGAAATACTAAATAGCACAGAGTATTCCTAGTTCCTAGTAGTAGTGAGCAGGGCACATTGCTCGCAGAACAGCTGTTCTATGAGGCCGAAAAGTTCTGGAGTAGCGACCGCGTACCGGAAGTCGCAGCGTTGGAAGGGCTCCCACGGCCGATGAAGACCGATGACCTGGTGGGGGTCGCTGGTAGCCGATGGATGCGAGACGCACAGGACCGGTTGTTGTTGCGACACTTGGGGAGGCCTATGGCCGAAAGACGTCCACTGTTGGATGTCTTTCGGCCGAGATGATGATGATTATGATGATGATTCCTAGTTCTGTTGATGTTTAGAAAATAGATTTCCACTTATTTACACTCACAGCATCTCAAGCCATCTTTTATCAATCCCAAATGTTGTTTATTTGGCGATCAAACAGACCATTAAATAATCTATTTACAGTTTGGACAATTTATGTACATCCACTACCAAAGAACATTAGTAGCTGTAAGCTTCGCAGTATTTTCTTCTAAATAAAGGACTTAAGAAGTGTTTTCTCTGAGCTCTCTGTAAACTATCTAGAGATTTATTTATTTAGAATAGTTGGGATTGAATGGGCACTAAATATACAGTATAGTGAGCAGTCTAAATGCTTTCAGTCTGAGAATTTCTGATTGTGAATTTGTGAAAGTTACACAGAACCTTTTTGCTTAAAATATAATTGGACTGCCAATTTAATTGCTTGTAAAATGTTGTCTACGTGTTCATAAAAGCGAGTTGAAATTTTAGTTAGTTTAAAAATACTATGGACATTGGCAAAAATGTTTACTTTTTACAAATTTGCACTCATAAGTCTTTAAAATACATTTGTAACGAAAGAAATCCACGCTGGAAAATCACCAAACTATTTTTCACACCAAACAAAATATAAAATTAAGTATTTTGTTCTGTTTTCCATAATGCATTCACCAACTTTGCCCTCACCATGCATCTCAAAAACGGATAAACACATTTTAATCCGAACTCGACTAACACTAACGTTAACATCGTGAATGTTCGCTGACGTACAGCCGAGTCGCTTGTACACTCGTCAACTTATTAATTCTGTTTTCAAATACACTTCTAATAAGTCAGGACACAAAATACCTTTTGAAGTTACGGCGTTAAGTAGACTACTACATTGGAAACTCTATTTAATCACTTGAAAACAAAGATCGCTATAGCACGAACCTTTAACCAATGTCTAATTGATATCAAACAAAACCCTTCCTAATATACTGGGTAATTTATAAAAAAATATATAAAAACACTGTTTATTGTGTAACTAAGTGTAATTTTGTGATAATGACAATGAGACAATACTGAGCTAAAGCAGATCCAGGGCTTAAAAGAGTTACCGCGGCCCTGGAAAGCAAAGGGCACTACGAAGAGCAGGGATGGGTTTTAGTCAGTAAGAGTCTGACACTCCCTTCTGCTCCGCCCAGAGCAGGAGGAGTCATTTGATAATTTCCCATCCATAAAAAAGCAGATTCTATTTTGCCTTGGTCAACCAATAAAAGATCTACAACTAAGCTTTATATTGTTGTAAAAAAAACTCCCTTACAATATTGCATTTTTTGTGGAAACAGTGGCGATTTTACCGTTGACAGCTGCTGTGTCCAGCTGGACATTGGACGAACTTTCACAAAAAGGGAATTAGGGTGAAGAACCTATTTTATCTAAGACTGTACCGACATGAATGTTTTACATAAAGCCATTCATGCACCGCTCGGCTTTTCACGCAAACTCTGAAGCAACTTTATCTCAGGAGTCGTGCGTGCCTTGAACTAAATTTTCTTCTCGCGCTCATTTGCCCAAACTACACCATTGTTTTGTGCCCCTCATTTCCATTCGAGGAATAAGTAAGGATGTTCAACAAGAGTGGCTTTGTAGAGGAGCTGTGTGGAGCCAATGTTGGTGCCATTGTCGAGGATGTATTTGTGGTTTTTTTGTGGAAAAACTGACGTCAATTTTGTGAATTCTTGTGAATACTTTGCATTAATATCAACGAATTTTAAATGAATAAATAAATCATATTTCAAAAGCTGAAGTCTAAAATATTGAATATCAATAGAAATAAATACTTCGTAAAGCTTTTAGGTCTCGCCTGAAAATTGTGTCTTGCGACAAAGCAATAGTTTTAAATTTTGAACGACTGCTAAACCGAAATTGCAATTTTGTT
Organism: Melanchra persicariae; assembly: GCA_947386135.1. Taxonomy (NCBI): domain Eukaryota; kingdom Metazoa; phylum Arthropoda; class Insecta; order Lepidoptera; family Noctuidae; genus Melanchra; species Melanchra persicariae. The sequence goes on along the minus strand of OX376657.1, from coordinate 7,877,790 downwards.
TTGCAATTCTTATACAATATCAGCATGTTATAGATCCAATCCAAACATGAATGCAATGAATGCAATTTGAAGGTTTCCACCGAAGAAAACTCATCCAACTTGACAAACTTCTTGATCCCCCACATTGGTCAAAACATCGCCAACGTTGGTTGTTTGCCACCAACGGCCAATGCAACGTTGAGTTGTAAAGATGGTGGTAAAATGTGACTTGGAATTGTTTCACCCAGCATTCTAGTTTCTGTTTATTTGTGAAACTGACCTCGGAGCGGACATTTTCGAATTAAATTAGCGTCTCGAAAATTTTCCCAAGGAATGAAGTCGAGCTTGTAATATAATTATGTAGAATATCTTCCTGAGTTAGACAAACACAATTGTTTGTGTTATTTTGTTGGTAAAAATGGAAGTTAAAAATGTTGGTGAATTCTGCTTTAAGTTATAGATCCAGGATACGCGGCAGGGCAGGATAAGCATAGATTCAGCACGAATTTGTTTCTCTCCTCTATTTTGTTTAAGGAAACTTAGTTTTCCAAACTGTTTATTTTATGAGATCCGCGTTAAGGTGTTAGTATTTATGTTCTAACATGTGTGGTGTGTTTACAAATGACAGCCGGGATCAACGGCCTAACGTGCTTTCCGAGACACGGAGGACCTGGAGTCTCGGTATGTTAAGATAGTCACCCATCCACAAACCGACCTCGGCAAGCGTTGCTTAACTTTGAAGATCGATCCATGCGGCTGTATTATTTACCCACGAGCTCCTCACGTCTGTCATTCGTTATTATCCCTCACGTGTAAACATCCTAACATCACACGTTGATCAATAACAATTAAAACTTGACAATTGAAATGGATTTCATAAGTTAAGGCAAGTCGAAAGTTGTACAAGGACGGCTAACTTGCTGACATGTTCTGGCAGCCTTCTCGTGTGAGTATAGTTTCACTTACCTCAAGTACACAGGGGAGGGGAAGCAGTATGTCAATTAGTTAGGAATGGAAGATTTATTATGCAAAGAAGGTGCATACCCATATGCACCTTCTTTGCATAATAAATCTTCCTAAAATTGCCTTTAGATCAGTTTTGCCCTGAATTGGTTCTACTTTGTGGTGTTTGGCCAATTTTGGATGGGGACCACCCCATCAGTGACAGCTAGGTGTAGGTACTTTATCATAATGAGCAGTAACGGCTCCTTGGTTACTTAAAGCAAGTAGATATACTTGCCTTTAAAGGTATTAGCCAGTCGCAGCTTCCTGTTATCAATGGCTTAGGATGGGCTATCATCATCCGCCTAGCCTTTTCCCAACTTTATTGGGGTTGGCTTCCAGTCAAACCGGATTCAGCTGAATTACCTGATGGGCTATCATAACCGCAGATAAATCTATAGGTATCTATGCTAGTATAATAAAGCTGTAGAGTTTGTTTCTTTGAACGCGCTAATCTCTGGAATTATCAGTCGGATTTGGAAAATTATTTTTGTATATGATAGCCACATTCATAGGAAGGCTAGGCTATACTAAAGGCTACAGGAACGGAAAAAAGCGGGATATGCGCGTACGAAGACGCGGAAATAATCTAGTATGTAAATGATACTATGCCTAGAAGATGGTCAGTGGCATCCTTTTAAAATTCTAACTTGTAGTACTGACTGCTAAACTAACTGCATTAATATTGGTAGTTGCCTGATTTATCAAACACTCGAAGATAAAATTATAGGGGAGCCTTTTAATGAGTGTTTGAGTTAAGTTAAAAGAAAGATGAAATATGACGCATACCATAAAAAAACCGGCCTAGTTCGAGTTGGACTCGCGCACGGAGGGTTCCGTACCATTATCTATAAAAAACGGCAAAAAAAAAACACGTTTGTTTGTATGGGAGTTCCACCTAAATATTTATTTTATTCTGTTTTTAGTAATTGTTGTTACAGCGGCAACAGAAATACATCATCTGTGAAAATTTCATCTGTCTAGCTATCGCGGTTCATGAGATACAGCCTGGTGACAGACGGACGGACGGACAGCGGAATCTTAGTAATAGGGTCCCGTTTTACCATTTGGATATGGATCCATAAAAAGAAACACAATAAATGACTAAAACAGGTCAGGAAAACTGTGAACTCCACTATCCTTGTTATTGATAAAAATTACTTGGTAATCTCTCGATTTCCTGCTTAGTTAGTATCCTATGTAAAAGATCTGTCTCGTACATGGTGGTATCTTGTTAGCCCGAGCCGGTGATAGCTCAAGTTGGCTACAGCGCGGATTGGCCCGGATTATTATCTTAGCGACAACACTAATACCGTAGACATTTTAATTAGCTGCCTTGATCTACAAGTCTTAGTGAGGAGCCTTTCAAAGTATTTATAGTAGGAATATTATTGAAGATTGAGATGGGTCGTTCTTTTGAATGTTTTTTCTAAAGTGGGTGGTGTCTTCATTGCGCTTTCTTGTAAGGGCCGATTAGTCAATAAATATGTTTATTTTTACGTGAAAAATAATAATGGCGGTTTGGTATAAAGTGTGTCATACGTATCGTATTATATTTATTTTTTAGTTGAAAATTATCTGACTATTGAAAAAAATGCCCTGGTTATAACCATGTAGATGTTTGTTTTTTTTAAATATTTATCTACAAGTAAAAAATAGGGATTGATTCCTGTTCACTGAGAGTTAATATTATCCTGTCGAACAATAAACTACCACCAACTCTTTTTAGGGTTCCAAAACTCTTTATGGAAAAAGGGAACTCTTATAGGATCACTCGGTTGTCTGTCTGTCTGTCTGTCCGTCCGTCAGTCATAGCCGATTTTCTCCGAATCTGCTGGACCGATTCAGTTGAAATTTGGTGCACATAATTTTCTGTGACCCTAACACGGACGTGTAATGAAAATAAACAAATTTTTAAAATGGAACCACTTTTTGAGGGGAAAATTAGAAAACTTAAAAAGCTGTAGGTACTGCCAGCTGTACCGTGTGACATATCAAAAGGACGTCAGTGTTTCAAATATATATATTTTTTCAAACTTTAAAATAAACGTTTTGAAGATAGTCAAGAAATTAAATGAATTACCATGTCTTCCATTATCTCCAAAACTAGGTCCTGACTCTAATATTTTGAAAACAAATATTGGTAATATAAAATAATGGCGCTTTACCTAAGTATAGATTACAGGAAAACCTATAGGAAGCTTATAAAATTATCATATTGCAATAATGAGATTCGTTCGTGGGTTGTGGAGGTCTGGTATAATAATAAATGATAATAATTTGGAATTTCCAAATGCCCGGGCTTGGAAAGGCTAGGCAGATGATGAATAATGATATTCGTACGGAACACTTTGCATGCGAATCCGACTCGCAGTTGGCTGGTTTTTTTGAGAAAAATGACCATTTTATTATTTTAAGTTAAGGCTCAGTTTTTATACCTCGTGCGAAAGTACCTCTGTCTGTATGTCTGTCGGTCTGTTACGCTTTCAAATAAATTGATAACAGAAACGAAAAGAGATAGTTTCACTTTGTTATTTAAGTTACAACGTAGCAAATTAAAACCTTATCAGTTATCACACATCTGTTCATACAAAAATATACCTACGCCAAAAAGCTCCTGATTAACCAATTACCATTGTTTAATTAAACATTATCCTTCTTCATACCAACCGGTGTTAAAATTAATACCTTTATAAATACGCGTTTGTTTTCCATACATACTTCAAGCTAATTATAATTTATGTTTCATTGGAGCTAATTAAATTATAACGAATGTACGTGACAATGGGATTGTGATAAAATTAATAACATTTCGAACGAACGCGTTCAACTAAATTAACTCTCCGTCACTGAGTAAACATGCTGTCACAACTATGCTCCAGTAATGATAGTGTTATTCATAAGGAATAAACACTGAATTTCAACCCCTATTTTGTAAAGGGTAGGGGTGGAAATGACTTGCATAGTTCAGGAAACATGATGTTAATTTGTCGCCGTCGTACGAACTTATAAGCAAAGTTAGTACTTGTTATGTTGGGTATTCATTTCGAAAATTACGATGTGATTGAATAGGTGAATTTGTTTTTGATATTTGGTTGCGAAAGAAGGAGAAGAGTCTTGTCTAACTAGCTATTACGCTCGGCGCGGCGTCGCCTGTGTCCAGGGTCCCATCTATATCTGTACCAAAACCTTTAAGTACTGAAGTTCATCAAAATCAGTTCAGCGATTCAGGCATGAAAACGAGACAAGCGAACAAAGAAATCACTTTCGCATTTATAATATATATAAGTATAATATATATATTTCGTAGTCATTCATGTATAATATATATATGAATGACTACGAAACTCTATAATTTTGTTGTTTCGGATAGCATTTTGCTACAAAACAGTAATAAAATAAAACAAATTAATACTTTATCTATTAAACCCCAATTCTCCACTAAACCAGCACAGTTCCATAAAACATTTACGAATAATTCAACAAAAACAAACTACGAAACAATCCCTTTCAATCCTCGTATTATAAACTCATGACTCATCATACGAAAATCCGCCAGCGTACTGCATTAATAGCCGACCAAAACGCGTATTCGAGCCAAAAACGCTTTCGTACCACGAGCCGTACTGTAGCGTTACCGAATTATCCGCGACAACGCAACGGTGAAATTGAAACCAATAAAATGCTGGTTGAAGTAAAACGTTTTTCGTGTAGCAACGTGCACTGCCCCGTAGTTTGACGAGGGTTGTCATAAGTCTTCCTTGTACAGTCGGCTAAAAAAGTGGTCTCACTTGAAGAATCAAAAAGAAAAACAAAAGGGCCACACTGTTTTTAGGGTTCCGCACCCAAAGAGTTAAAACAGGACCCTATTAATAAGACTCCGCTGTCCGCATGTCTGTCACCAGGCTGCATCTCATGAACCGTGATAGCTAGACAGTTGATATTTTCACAGATGATGTATTTCTGTTGCCGCTATAACAACAAATACTAAACACGGAATGAAATTAATATTTAAAGGTTTTTCTTAAAGAAAACGGAAGCCTTCGTGCGCGAGTCCGACTCGCACTTGGCCAGTTTTATTTCTATCACACTGTTCTAGACTCGCACAATTATGAGACTTTTAAGTCAAGAGTGAATAGGTCTAGGCAAGCGTGAGCCATCAGTTGAAATAGTGGTCAAACGTGAGCCAACCAATAACAAAAAAAACAATTCATGCTCCTGTGCCATTATGGCGTACCGTGGTGACGTCTCCCGTTATCTTTTTAATTTTTCGATTGTAGCCTCTAGACAAAGTATCATTCTATCAAAAATAACTATTGTGAAAACTTAAAAATATTCCCAATTGACTAGTATTCGTACGCGTTAACTAGACACCTGGTTAGACACATTTCGAATGACGTTTTGATGTTTTAATTTAAATTGAACAATTCGACTTCGATGAAACCAATATAAACACGATAGCATCATTTTACCAAGTGTCAAGTTAACGCGTACGGGTAGTACGTAATATTTGCGAATATACCTATAAATAATACTCATTTTGGATTTTTGACAATCATCGCTGACAGATCGATGAGATCGAGATTTTCATTAGATAAGGATGTAAATGAAAACTGTTACTTCACTTTTTCCCCGACCGTACGCATGTCGGCTGCTCCAACAATTTTGAGACAGTTGACAAGCGTGAAGATCTGACATGTATTGGTTTGCGTAGTGTGATATTTTGCGGATTCATTTGTAGTCTGAGTTGATATCTGTTAGATTGTATTTTAGGCTCAGCTTGTCTTGTCTTATCGTCAATTGAAAGGGATCTGTCTTGGACTGGTGAATTGAATTCAAGGGCAGGGCTTTTGATGTCTTATCATTGCGAAATGGGTCATTTGCCTTTTGTCTTTTCTTATCTTTTGCTCATTATGTCATCAAATCATTATCTTGTGTCAGTTTATAATATCTATTTCCAGCCCAGGCTGGAAATAGATATAAACTGATACACCAGTGTAGCTGATGAATTAATTTCGTTTACATCATTTGCTTGAAATATCGTCACTTATAGGTTCCTTTATTTTTATTTCAAAATCGCATGACAAGTGTAGTTCAGCTGTGTTGAAATTGGCTTCCTGATTTCTCTATTAGTCGTCAACTCAGCAGTTGTTACAAATCACCAAACCGGTAAATGGGGAAATTGGGGGGAATACAAACAGACATTGCAAATGCGTTTGAAAAATTATGATCAATGTCGCATGCGTAACATTTACTTTTCAGACAATAGGCGGAATGTTATTTTTTCTGTACCAAATAATTTGTTCGGTTCCTAACAAACATATAACTACCTAACTGTATTGTAGCCATCATTTCATGCCTGTAACCGAATTCCCAGAACGTGCCCAAGAACAGGGATCGATATATCGAGTGTCAAGCATCTCCCATATGATCGACAGTGATTGACGGGGCTAAGCATCAGCCTACCCAAGCACACGTAATTCACGAACCGTGTAATGTTCTCATGCTTGTGAATTCTGACTCTGAGCTAATAATTTGGTAAAGTGTTTGCTTGCATGTTTGTAAAAGTTGAACTCTGGAAGTACTGATTCGATAACGAAATTCTTTCACTGATAGACGGCTACACATCGTTGAGCGCCGTGGCTACATCCCGGAAAAAGGAACGGTTTTTCCGGGACGGGATTTTTCACGGGATTGACGCTACAGGAAAAAGAAATATAAATAATAAACTAAAGATCTTGATTCAATGTATCATGGTCATGTTCGGTCATACAAAAACATAAAACAAAGAGCAGATATAAAAGGGGATCGAACATTTTTGTATAGGACTGGCATAGCCACTAGACAACATTTTGTTTTTTTTTTCAAAATCGCGTCGCTCGATGAAACATGTAAGTACAGGGCCTAAACCACCAACTCTTAAAGCAGTATTACTTTAATATTACTTCCAGTGGTATAGCTCCGTCTCTTTTCCACTGGAAGTAATATTGAAGTCATACTGCTTTAAGAGTTGGTGGTTAGGCCTCAGGGTTTTCCAGAAGTGCGTAGTCATATTTAAGGGTGGTGTATGGTAATTTATTAAAAATCCTATGGTTTTAAAAGAAACGTGAAAAAAAAATATTAGTCGTTCGGAACCCTTTAAACGCGAGTCTGACTCGCACTTCATCATCATCATCATCATCATCATATCAGCCGAAAGACGTCCACTGCTGGACATAGGCCTCCCCCAAGCGTCGCCATAACAACCGGTCCTGTGCGTCTCGCATCCATCGGTTACCCGCGACCCTCACCAGGTCATCGGTCCACCTTGTGGGAGGCCTTCCAACGCTGCGTCTTCCGGTACGCGGTCGCCACTCCAAAACTTTTCGGCCCCATCGACCATCTGTTCTGCGAGCAATGTGCCCTGCCCACTGCCACTTCAATTTGGCGATCCTTCGGGCTATGTCGGTAACCTTGGTTCTCTTGCGGATATCATCATTCCTGATTCGATCACGCAAGGAAACTCCGAGCATTGCCCTCTCCATTGCCCTTTGGGTGACTTTAAGCCTTCTGATGAGGCCCATTGTGAGCGACCACGTTTCGAGTCCATAGGTCATCACTGGCAACACGCACTGGTCATAGACTTTCGTCTTGAGACACTGTGGTATGTGAGACGAGAAGATACCGCGCAACTTCCCGAACGCCGCCCAGCCGAGTCGGATTCGACGGTTGACCTCCTTCTCGAAGTTAGCCCTACCTAGCTGGATCGTTTGTCCCAGGTAGACGTACTCATCAACAACTTCGAGTGCAGAGCCTCCAATCTTGATAGGAGTGGGTGCTACATGGGTATTTACCATGACCTTGGTTTTGTCCATGTTCATTTTAAGACCCACTCTTTCGGAAGCTCTACTGAGGTCATCGAGCATTGTACTGAGGTCCTCCGTGGTCTCAGCCATGACGACTATATCGTCGGCAAATCGAAGATGAGTGATGTACTCGCCATTTACATTGATGCCTAGCCTTTTCCAGTCCAAAACCTTGAAGACGTCCTCCATTGCGGCCGTGAACAGTTTCGGAGAAATGACGTCTCCCTGCCTCACACCCCGCTGCAGGAGGATAGGTTCTGATGTCTGATCCTGAAGTCGGACTGACATGGTGGCGTTTTCATACAAACACTTCAACACCTCGATGTACCGATAGTCGATCTGGCACCGTTGGAGAGACTGTAGCACAGCCCAAGTCTCGATCGAGTCGAAGGCTTTCTCGTAGTCCACAAACGCTAAGCAGAGGGGCAGATTATACTCTTCGGTCTTCTGTATAACCTGCCGCAGCGTGTGTTTGTGGTCTACGGTGTTGAAGCTTTTTCGGAATCCGGCTTGTTCGGGAGGCTGGAAGTCGTCAAACCTGCGTGCGAGACGGTTTGTGATGACTCTGGAAAACAGCTTGTAGACATGACTCAGAAGTGAGATGGGCCTGTATTTCTTAAGCAGGGCATTGTCGCCCTTTTTAAAGAAGAGTACCACCACACCTCTGCTCCACGCTTGTGGCGTTTTCCCCTCGAGTATGACGGAATCGAACAGTTTCTGAAGGGCCTTAAGGACTGGTTTTCCACCCGCCTTCAGGAGTTTGACCGTAATTCCGTCCTCACCCGATGCCTTGTTGTTCTTAAGCTGCTTCAGAGCCATCCTAATCTCATACAGGCTGACGTCCGGGATGTCTTCGGTATAATGCCGGGTCAATCTAGCTCTTGGGTCGTTCGCTAGATTTGCTGCGGGTTTGGTCATTGACGTGTATAACTGTCCATAGAATGTCTCGATCTCCCTCAGAAGCTCCGATTTGGCGGATATGGTTCTGCCATCGTCGGTCTTCAGTTTTGTGAGCTGGCTCTGCCCAATAGACAAATCCCTTGCAAAGACCTTGGAGCCCTTATTCCGCTCTATCGCGTCTTTAATCGTTTCAGTATTAAAGCGGCGGAGGTCGCTTTTCAAGGACTTGGAGATCCGTCTATTGAGCTGCCGGTACTTGCACGCATCGTCTGAAGACTGCAGAATCATCTCCCGCCTCTCCTTCATGAGCTTGAGAGTTGGATCAGAGAGCCTCTTGGTCTTATCTGTACGGCGAGTCTTGAAGAACTTAGACCCGACCGTATGAACAGTTTCCACGAACCCATCGTTGTATTCGTCCACGGAGCTCCCTAGGCACTCGAAACGATTTTGAAGTTCGAGCTGAAAGCTTTCGGAGTTTTGGATCTGGATCTGTGCTGGACGGAGCGTAGACTTCATCAGTCGAGACCTTTCCAGCTTGATATTTAGATTCAATGTGCCTCTTACCATGCGGTGATCACTTCCGGTTTTCACCGAGTTGATCACGGAGACATCATTGAATATCTGCTTCTTCGTCGACATGATGAAGTCAATCTCATTTTTAGTTGCACCGTCGGGGCTCTGCCAGGTCCACTTCCTGTGCTCACGTTTTCTGAAGAAGGAGTTCATCATATAGAGGCCCTCCTTCTCCATAAAACTGGCCAGTAGGTGTCCCCGGTGGTTCCGACGTCCATATCCAAATTGCCCCACTCGCAGCTCGTCACCGTCACGTTTGCCCAGTTTCGCGTTAAAGTCCCCCATGACCACGGTGAAATGAGTTTTATGACCATGCATGGCTCTGGATATATCCTCATACATGGTGTCTATTTCGTCGTCGGGGTGTGTTGAGGTTGGGGCGTAAACCTTTACGACCTTCAACGAATATCTTGACGATATTCTGAGTATAAGGTACGCCACCCTGGTCGACACACTCTCGATCCTCACCACATTGGACACGAGGGACCTGTGGACGAAAAACCCGACACCACCCTGGGACTTCTGGTCACCCTCCCGGAAATAGAACAGGTTGCCGGATTTGAGAATTGTCGTGTCCTCCCCCTCTCTTCGGACTTCAGACAATCCCACACCACTCCATCGCAACCTGCTCAATTCCTCCTCAAGTTCGGTGATCTTCTCGTCGGTCCGGAGTGTTCTCGTGTTTAATGTTGCCAGGTCCAGTCGTCGGTGTTTTTTACGGTAGCCGTATCCACTCCGGGGATTCTTAGCACCCCTTGCATCGTCATAACCTTGACCGCTACCGGAGTCAAGGGTAGACGCGCTGCCGGGCACTAGGGGCCATTTTTTTGTTGTGCTCATCATTTGGGGGGGGTTTGCCCTAATCGCCACGCTTGGCAGGCGGGTTGGCGATCGCAGTATAGCTGTTGCAATGTACCGAAAGAATGCTGCTGCCCATTCTCTGGTGAGTCCCTTAGTCGCCTCATACGACACCCACAGGAAGCGATGGGATGGTGCTATTCTTTTGCGCCCCGGCACCATACGGGCAACTGACTCGCACTTAGCCGGTTTTTAATGGTTGGCGTTGTTCTCACATGGCGACTTTACCTCCAAATATTTCAGCAACGTGACGTTTTAGGGCACCTTATTTCTAACATTTTGTATTTGTTAAGTCTCCTATGTCCAGTAGCATCGTGCACCACGACTAAAAAAAAAACAAAATGGCGGCGACTGGCTATGCCAGCTCCCATAGAAAAATATTCGAACCCCTTAGTTAGTTAGCACAACACCCAAAATTAAAATGTTCTTCCTATACAAATTTTCATTAGCTGTGTTTGAACTTTATTAATATGTGACGTGACACTTTAGGGGACCTTATTTCTAACATTTTGTGTTTGTTAACTTTACTATGTCCAGTAGAATCGGGCGCCAAGACTTAAAAAAAAACAAAATGGCGGCGACTGGCTATGCCAGCTAACATAGAAAAATATTCGAACCCCTTAGTTAGTTAGTTCAACACCCAAAATTAAAATGTTCCTCATAAACAAATTTTGATTAGCTGTGATAGTACTTTATGTGAAAAATTCATTGTTTTTTGAGAATTGAATATGACCTCCTTCATGAAAATTAATGGTTTCATTTCAGTTATCATCACTGGCGCTCCTCACGCACTGGTCTGTAGTTTTGCTAGCTAATTTAATGATGACCTTGCCTTATATCATTTGAACAAAAATATTTAGAAGTCTCAATCAGAAAAGCATCATTCACACGCTCGCTATTAAAAGTGAATTAAATTCACATTTGGTAACCAGTAACGTAATTTATTAACGCATTACTGACATTGATATATTCTCTTATTATCTTTAATCTGTCGGTCGTTGACCGATGATGTGTGAAAATGTAACTAGTGTAATTTGGCTTGATCATCCTCTATACTAATTCTGAAAGAACTGAACCGATGAAGACTCTTGACTAATTGCCTTGACTTGGCGCTTTACCTACTGGTGGTCACCTAATGATTCTGTCTGTCAGGAGTTGCAGTGTTTGATAATATTGTAACAGTAGTGGGCCTGTAAAACTCATTTCGTGTAGGTAGGCTTTTACGGGTAAAATATTATAATTACGAAGGCCACTGGATCCGTAGGCAAATGTTAAAAATAAGTGTTTTAGTTTTATTATTTTTCACTTTACTTCACTTCTCTGTATAGCATTTCAATAGCCTATCTACAACGTGTAACAGAATAAACGCAATAACTCTCTCTCTTTAAAAACAGAACGTTTTATAGAGTTATGCGCTCAGAAATCTATGGGGCAGTCGATTTGTTTTTCGCAATTTCAGTGTTGGTCCCATAGTAAAAGTTGTTTATAATGATGAGTACAATGACCCCTTAAGAGGTATTGCGTTTATTCTGTTACACGTTGTATATTCACCTAATAATTTCTTCTGTAATATTCTATAGATACCTATTTACTTAATTAAATTGCCCTTCCCTCGCATAACCACCTAAACCTGTTTTAAAATAAATCCTTTGCTATCGTTATCAGATAATTAGGTATCTGTTGCAAGCTTGAGTTTATAATAACCTGGCGATATTAATGTATCGCGGAAGGCTTTGATAGCAACCTCTTTGTTAATTAAAATATGTGGAGGTGGATACGGGGCTGTTTTGAACGGGTCATAGTTTGTGGCGCCACCTGGTGAATTATGTAGTAGATGAATTTGAATTATTGAAATAATAGATTAGCTGATTGAACAATTGTGTATAGGTGGGAACACAACGCGTGGTTTAAAAAAACACATTGTTATGTTATTTGCCTAGGAAATCCTAACCAACAACTCACCTTTGGACAACATACAGAATTGCCTCAACAAAATATCTTCAAAATCAATCAGTTATTTGTGTTATTCAATTTGAACACCGGAACCAGCTACCTATTGGATCAAATAAGTTTGATACTTGGTATTCTACAAATGAATCTCCTAGATATGAATATTCATGTCAATACAAGCAAAAATAATTAAGTATAAAATCCTGCGTACATATGGAGGATAAGCTAGTATTGACATTAAATTAATGTGCGCCATTCTTTCCGCGAACCCAATTAATCTCTTGTACCGCTAGGGAAATAAGCTTGACAATGTATCACTTTTCTTTAGGGCACATCGTTCGCCCATAAAAATGATATTGGCAAAAAATGTCACGATGAAAAACAAACGGGCTTATAGCGACGTGTATCTAGGTTTTTTATGCTAGAATATGAACTTTATTAACATAGACAATGTATGTAACTGTTTTAATAAATACTCCACCCACCCATCCGCCCATGTATCTACCACTATTGTACATAAAGTTTAAATAAATAAATAAATTAATATTATAAACACAGAAATAAAATGAAAACTCGTAACTAAGTTAACCCTAAAATATGGCGTCTAAACATTCATCCACATTGCTGTCGACTGGAAGTCCTATGCCCAAAAGACTGGCGGCATTGCCACGTTGTATGTCAATTCTTATACTTTGTCTAAGGTAAAAGCCAGCCCTTGGGTCACGCGAAGTGTCAACTAAGCATGAGAGATCTTTAAATAAGTTATGAGCACTCGGACCCCTAGAAATTCAACCCCAAACGACTCGAAAACATAAACTACCAACCAACCAATGAGGTAGTTGTATTTCCGCCGCTTGAGGGTCTCCACAGCCGTGCAGCGTCAGCGCCAGCACTGCACAAAGAATTAAGAAGATGGGATGATGCAAGATTATCGACACAAGTAGCGTCCCATACTAATGGCCTACCCATTTCCATGGAAATAACGATATGTAACGTCCTGTCTCTTGTCGGACGGATTTGAATTCAGGCAAGCGAGTCTCCAGGCCTCCACAGCCTCGGTGAAGCATGGCACATCAAAATCAATCAGTGTGGAAGCTAGAATATTCCTGATTTTGCAGAATATTTTGTGATTGGTTTTTCAAAGAGGAATATCTTAAAGCAGCTCGGTTAGTGGGGGGATCTTTACAGGTACACTTCTACCTAACTCTTCGGGATATACTGGAGTAATGCTGTATTATATTCTAGTGGTAGATGCATCTCACTGGGAGGTTTATAATCGCGGTAGAGCAGAAAATCCAGGGACCGTTATCAAGCAAAATTACCGCACACCTTCTTTAACCGATTTTTATGGATCACTATGAAGTATCACGATGGAAGCGTTCTTGGGGTTTAAGTCTAGACTGTCCTTATATAAGAAAGAAAGAAAGAAAAATGTTTATTTGGGACTTGCAAAAATCAGACAAATGGTACCTATCCTTACTAATAATATTATAAACGCCAATGTTTTTTAGTTCCGGGAGCATGTTCTCTTGGGGATAATTTTCGACATTCACGTGGGCGGAGCCGCGGGCGGCAGCTAGTCTAAAAACAATTATAAACTAAAAAAAACAATAAAAAATAACAGTACCTAATGATTAATTAATAAAAGCAACAATATAAATTTTATATGTGAGAGGCCAAAAGGTCTCTCAGCATGATGTAAAATAAAAAAGAAATAACACAGCGCTGGTATTCTGGTCAAATCAGCGAAAGAGATTGTTTAAAAGTTGTCTCAATCCCAGCAATTTTGGACTTTTTGATTTGTTATTGCTGATCGAATCTCAACTTGTCTCGAACTTCTGGACTTCCTAATTTAATTCATTGATCCAGCAGACTTACAAGACTCATCGCAAAATACAGCAAGAAACTCTCCACCAAAACAAATACAAAAGCAAAACTTAAAAAAATCCGTGCTATTTAATTTGAGCTTTAATAATAAAATAAGCGACGGATTGGAGCTAACAAGAAACGATGGGAGTCTGAACAATCTCTTTAAGAGACCCTTAGCTGTTCCTGATTGAGTCGAGAGCTAAAAATATCGAGAGCAAAGGAAATTTCAAGAGACCAACTTTGTCGAGAACGTAACGTTTTGTGATACGTATTGCGTTGTTTTCAAACAGCGAGTTATTGGATTTGAGTTATGTAATGGGTAGAATAAAAGCCATGCGTAGAGTAAAATGACGGCTATGTGATAGGTCTATTTATACGCTGTAGGTACTAGGTGTTTTATACATTTTCGTTTGAATAGCTCGACAAAATTTAGAGAACACTTATTTTCTTTTCCCATGATTTCAGGGTTGATCCCATAGTAAATAGTAGTTGGTTGATGAGTACAAAGACCCTTTTACAGGTTTTGTGCTAATTCTATTGCTACCTATACAACGTGTAACAGAATAAATGCAATACTTCTTAAGGGTGCCCTAGTCGAACGGCTGAACTCATTGACGGGCGTGGTTAAATGCATGCTATCTCATCAAACATCATTTAAAGGACGAAAAAAAAACGCTGCAATGAGCACTACGAAGCTAGTGCGCACACAAATTTACAGTTTATAGGTATATTACATACGATTTAAAAAGAAAATGAGCTCGTAAAATTTATTGAAAGACATTTGGTAGTAAGGATATTGTGAAGAAAGTGCTGAATGTATCTATCTAAAATGTTTATATATTTAATTTAGGACATAATCTATTCCTGTATGGAATGATACATACAAAATGGCAATATTTTGCCATTTTTGTACTACATACGTTATTTATACAGGGTTATTTGTAAAACACCAGCAACCTTTCAGGGGGTGAAAGTACTCATCATTATAAACAACTTTTGCTATGAGACCAACCCTGAAAAATCGAAAAAAATATCTGCTATTTCATATATTTTCATCGGGTGACTATTGCATTTTGTATGAAACAGCTGATTTAATTTTTGATATTTCAGAGTTGGTCCCATAGTAAAAGTTGTTTATAATGATGAGTACTTTCATCCCCTGAAAGGTTGCTGGTGTTTTACAAATAACCCTGTATACTCCCAAAGTTGAAGTTTTCGACACAAATAACTCGCACATCAATTTTGTTCTTCTGTTTTGTTTCATTACAGGCCTAGATAATGACGAGATAAATAAATGTGCCTTTTTTCTGAACGTACACCGTTAATCAGTAGAGTAATCGCCATACTACGTTCGTATGAAACAATCACTGGCTAGGGTACCCTTAAGGGGTCATTGAAGGTACCTACTCATCATTTTGAACAACTTTTACGATGGGACAACCTCCGAAATCGCGAAAAAAAACCGCTGTTCGGTACATTTTGTCGAGTTGTGCGCACATAAAATACACTTCTGGACACACCTATTGGCCCACCTTAGAGTTTAGGTTTCGATGGCCCCTACCGAAATATGATTTCTAGATTGAACAAAAACTGTTGATGCAGTTTTAAACCTGATACATTTTACCATCTTTTTCGATCGTATTGTTTTAAATTTGAATTCAGAATACCATACGACATGGAGCTACGCCTAACAAGTCGGATATGCGCCTTGTTAAAGGCAATTGATTTTTGAATAAAAAACATGTTTTATCAAATAAAGGTTTAATTTAATAACGCGTGTTGCCTCCATGGGCATCTACCACAGCTCTCATACGATTAGGCATAGAGTTTATCAACCGCTCTATGAAATTTTGAGGGATCATCTCCCATTCCTCTTTTATGGCAGTTTTCAACTCCTGCATCGTCTGGGCAACTGGCTGACGAGCCCTAACACGTCTTTTTAGCTCGTCCCACATGTGCTCAATGGGGTTCATGTCTGGGCTTCTGGCTGGCCAGTCCATAACTGTGATGTTCACATCCCGAAGATATTCCCTGACGATGCCGGCCGCATGGGCTCTTGCATTATCATGCATAAAAAGGAAATTTGGGCCCACATAGTCCGCGTATGGTATCACGTGAGGTTCTAAGCACTCACGAATGTACCTTTCAGCATTTAATGTTGGCAGCCGTGGTCCTGTAACAACCTCAAGTTGAGTTTTGCCGCTCGCGGATATACCGCCCCAGACAGTCCATGAGCCACCGCCATAAGCAACCCTCTCTTCAAAGCAGCATTGTGCGAAACGCTCTCCCTTACGTCGGTAGACCTTCTTCCTTCCATCATTGCCATGTAACACAATTTTAGACTCATCAGAAAAGAGTACACGGCTCCAATCTTGCTGTGTCCAATTTAAATGACTGCGTGCGAAATGAAGGCGCGCTGTTCGGTGGGCTCGCGTTAGTTTGGGCCCATTAGCTGGCTTGTGTGGTACCATATCGCCTTCTTTTAACCTTCTCCGAACAGTTCGAGCGCTCACAGATACTCCGTGGAAGTCGCGAAGTTGGTTTTGTATCTCAATGGAGGTAAGGTGACGATTTCTCAAGCTGGTCGTCACGATGAATCGATCCTGCCTTTCAGTTGTGACCCGAGATCGTGGCCTTCCTTGGCGACGAACAAAGCCGCCAGTCTCTAGGTACCTCCGATAAACATTTCGGACCGCAGATCGACTTAAATTAAGTTGAGCACTCACGTTTCTTTGGCTGTGTCCGGCCTGAATAAGTGCCACAGCTTGGGCGGCGACTTCAGGTGAAGTATCCATAGATTATTGATAGAACCTCACCTTAATGTTAAGAATAAGTAATGTTTGTTGCAAAACCAAAGATATCAATCACTTTTTCAAGAATTAAATCCAAGTAAACCAATAAAACCAAGTTTTCTTAGTATTCGATTGTTTGATATCAACAAACAGGCTCCAAATTGTCTTTTGTTTCTTTAAATTCTGTGTTCGAAATTCAAAAAAAAACTATTGAATGAAATTGTGAATGTGCCAGGTTCAAAACTGCATAAAAACTTTTTGCTCGACCTAATATAAAATTTTAGCTAGGACCAAACGAAACTGAAAATACAAGGTGGGCCAATAGATGTGTCCAGAAGTGTAATATATGGGGTTGTCGACTTTTTTTTCGCGATTTTAGTGTTTGTCTCATCGTAAAAGTTGTTCAAAATGATCAGTACAATGCACGCAAATGTTTAAGACACCTTGTACAGCGTGTAAATAGACCCATCACATATTCGTCATTCACGTATTCACATCAAAGGGTAGGATTTTTATTATTAGTGTGAAAATGGCGTTTACCGTGCACGCAACACGTTATGCTTAAATACAGTGCATGTTTTATCTGACAGACGTTGAGGGGTATTTAAATTTTAGTTATACCTTATATTAATAACATCACGATACCTTATATCGTATCGTTAAAAAAAACATGAAATAAAGTTGCAACTTCGTCATTTCTGTCTAAGATCTAAATGACAACCGGGGCCAACAGAATTTCGGTATACCCATTCACGGACGACCTCGGCAGGTCGGGTTTGCTTAACTTGAAGACCGATCGGCGTGGCTGCTAAGTGACTATTTTTACATCCGTTACACTTAATTCTAATTTCTTCCCAGTGTCTTTTAGCATAAAATGTACAAAATGGTATAGCATGGAACACTTTGTTAAACTACTTACTACGTTATTTTGTTTGTTTCAAATAAATATAATAATAATGCTGTAGCTACCAAGAAAATCAAGCGTCCGTAAAAGTTCAGGTTTGCGTAGCGGCTGCCACTTACCGCGTAGCAGACTACGCGGATATATTTTAAATCAAACTTACTTTCGAGCAAGATACACTGCTCTTGAAGGGGCTCAGGGAAAAGAGTATCGAACCAACAAAGTGGGGGAGCATAAAATTATAAAGAAGTAAACAGTAACATTTTAAAGAACATTTTGTAAGATTTAATATCGAATTTGTATTTATAAGATTTACATCGAGAAATAAATTATTTTCAGAGACAGTCAATTATTGAAGTTGATTTTTTTATGCAATAGGTAATGCAAGATGAGATGAGTAAGATTCTCCATAGCTAAAAATGACAGACTTAGCTAAAAGAATTCATCCTCTATTGAAAAATTCCCAAACATTATTGCTCACCTCTGTTATGTCAGGAACTGTGTATGTTGTAGAGTCCAGACTTTAAAACACATAATAATAAATAATAATAATAAATAAATATCTTGGGACAACAACAATCCCAACAACAATCCAAACAACAACAATCCCAAGCTAAGCAGAGCTTGTGTTATGGTAACCAGACAACTGATATACATACTTACACGGTTAGATATTTAGGCTGCAGTTACGTTACGTTGTCAGTGAATGAATTTAAAACTATTATCAAACAAAGGAATCCTTTTTTTTGTCGTACCTACTTATGTCGCAGCCAACTAGCTGAATCCGCCGTTTCATTAAAAGGCTAGCCTTTTCATTAATTTGTGACGTTTAATCAGCGACATAGATGACACGGTCAAGTCATTAAACGATATTGAACAAAAGAGACTTAGGTCACTGAAAAATCGGCACATTTAAATGAAAAGTCTAGGCAACCTATGAAACGGCTAATTGGCTGCGATACTTATATGCGCTTTATTTTCTTCAAGATTTTTTGATGTTGTACGTTAATTTCCAATTACGACACAACATTTAAGCCAATTAATTGATTGACAGCATCAAAAAATCTTCCCCATCCAAATTCCAAGACTACCAACATCATAATACCACATGACAATTAACTCTAAAACTCAAACTATTCCCTCAGTCAAAGTTAAAACCGCATAGCGTGAAATTTCACACCTCCTAGCTTTAGAGTGATAACAGGAATTCCAGTGTTTACATTGCAAAGTTGTCTGCGAGTTGAACTCACATGACTTGGTGCGCGGTGATGCGGAGCTAACTTTAGCTAGGTGTAATTGATTTAATAGGGAACTATATTTTTTGTCACCAAAATTTATATTTGTCATCAAGTTGTATCACCTAATAAATAGATCTATCGCCAAGAAATATTTTCGTTCTCAGATAAACAAAGAGTGTTCCCAGGTATGAATTACCAAATTATTGTTAATATAATGTGTAAAATATGAGATGGATTACCAATAAAATTGTAGTGCATTACATGAATATAAACTTCGTTCTTATAATAAATCCCAACCTATTTATTTGATACTTGATAATATATCCCGAGGATTACATGTGATTTATTATGGAATTGCTTTTTACAATTACTTGGCAACTACATTTTGGTGACAGATCCACTATTTTGAGGACAAACCCTATTATTAAAGAAATTCAAAACGAATAAAATTGGCGATAGCTTAAATCATACCCGATTTAATATGATGCTTGACTTATTGACGTATCTTTCTGATAAAATTCATCATCTCTCTGGGCTTTTTCCCAACTATATTGGGGTCGGCTCCCAGTCAAACCGGATTCAGCTAATACCAGTTTTTAACGTGGAGCGGGTGCCTACCAGACCTTCACAACCCATTTACTGGGTAACACGGTACTTCTTGGTAAGACTGGTGTCAGTCATTTTCTGGCTTCTGACTATCCGTAACGACTGCCAAACATCTCCAAATGACACGGAGGAGTCTCGATATGTTAAGATGGTCACCCATCCACAGAACAACCTCGGCAAGCGTTGTTTAACTTTGAAGCGGTCTGTGCGGCTTTTATAATTTAGCCACGAGCTCCTATCCTATATGTTATTTTATTTTTCTAATAAAATTGAGCTGTCATGAAATGTGTACTTACCACTACTTCGAAAATTTCAAAGTTTAAATGTTTATGATAAATACGATCTCAATCATGAACAAATAACGGATTTATTTACTTAACTTAATATTTATTTCCAAAATCTTGGATGAAACTTGGCTCATTAACTGGTAGAACATTTCCTGTATTAACACATTGTATGAGTAGGTACATAAATTATATTTGGTTACTTAAATAATGAATATTCCCCTAGATACGGGCGAAACCCCAGGAATCATTTATTTTACCACCGAATTTTCGATTCTAAAGTTTGTTAGGTGAGAACTTAATTCAATCAGATAGATAGTATTGAGTCATCATCATCATCATCATTTCAGGCACTGCTAGGCACTAGCCTCTGCCAAGTAGCCACATCGACCGATCTTGTGCGTTTCGCATCCAGCGCCTCCCACGGCCTTCACCAACATCATTCCACCTGGTGGAAAGCCTTCCGATGCTGCATCTTCCGATAGGTATTAAGTATTTTTCTTAAAACAAGGTTCTAACATGCAGCTCGTAAAGTCGAAAATAGCTGAGAAATTAACCTACTCATAAAGTTATTTCGTCAAACATCTACACGCAAAGCCTAACTTCTAGTATACAACGGAGTTCGTATGAAACACATCAGTCAACTCAATAGTTCTAACTGAGCAAACTCAGCCTCTCGAAACGTCACGAACTAACTCCAACAAGTAATGTGACATGGGTTGCGTTAAGTTTTACCCTAATTTTAAGTGTCTTGTTAATAATTATGTCTAAAGTTCCCGTTACTCCCCTGTGAGCAACCGTATTCGGCGCGTAACAGGGTTTGGGCATAGAATAGAAAAGGTATAGAAGGGTACATGGTTACCTAACAATAGAGTACTGCCGTCATAAAAAAGAACGTATCTGTACGAAACGAAGTACCCGATTTTTGACCTTAGGTTATTTTTTTTTGTCGGAAATCGGTTACTTCGTCTTGTGTAGATAAGCCCTTTTTTCTTTTAATTGCAGAGTAGTGCTATACCCATACATCCCTTACGAATAGGTATATAATAGATGAAGAACATAAACAATGGATTATAGGGAATATGAAATTGTCTATAATCTATTGGCCCTCTTTATAATATAAGTATAGAGAGAGATTTATATGGATTATATATGTGTATCTAAAGCTCGAGGAGCTCGTGGCTAAATTATAACAGCCGCACGGACTAATTTTCAAGGTTAAGCAACGTTTGCCGAGGTTGGTCTGTGGATGGGTGACCATATTAACATACCGAGACTCCTCCGTGCCTCGGAAAGCACGTTAAACCGTTGGTCCCGGCTGTCATTTGGTAGATCTTTGGCAGTCGTTACGGATTGTCAGAAGCCAGAAAATCTGACACCAGTCTTGCCAAGAAGTACCGTGTTACCCAGTTTATGGGTTGTGGAGGTCTGGTAGGCAACCGCTCCACGTAAAATACTGGTATTCAGCTGAATCCGGTTTGACTGGGAGCCGACCAAGTGTATCTAAAATATATTGGTGGTTACACCTTTGACCTTGCAAGTTTGAACCAAACCAGAGCTGGTCGAGATGTCAGCTTTGGTTTCGTTCCAAAGACGTCTAGCACACTGGTTTATGGTCCAATGGCGCCTGGTATTCTGCACGTAAGTACATGAATGTCGCTTCTACGCTTTCATTATTCTACGGTTTCAGGGAAAATAATTGAGTTGATTATTTATTTGGCCGTAGGCGTCGGGTGTCTAGCGTAGGTAGGTTAGGTAATCATAATGTAAGGTTCCGTAGGTATTGACTTTATTTTGATTTCTGTGGGTTGGTGCTTGAAACTACGAAACATTTTGGAATACTGAACTTCAAGTTTTGAACCAGTGTTTATTCTTGCAAGAGACTTTGGTTTGAAACTTCTGTGACTTTCTGTCTTCAATGAAGTCTATTTATTGGCGTTGTGATAAAGTTTAATGTTCATAACGAGCTTTGAATGTAATATGTTAAGACTGCGGTGTTTGAAGACGTCGAGATACGACTACAAACTGAAGAAATATTTTCTTAAGACAAACGTACTTGATAAAAAAAACTCGAATTTATTGTCAGGCAGTTCCTTTAACGTAGCTGATCACAAATGAAGGAAGTTTGTGTAGAAATTAATTATTTTTATCGTTAGGAAATTCCTTCAGACACACAACAGGTCATTATCATCATCATTTCAGCCGAAAAACGTCCACTGCTGGACATAGGCCTCTCCCAAGTATCGCCAAGTGTCACCGGTCCTGTGCGTCTTGCATTCGGCTGATTTTCGCGGCCTTCTCCAGGTCATCCAGTCCACGTTGCCGAAGGCCAGTATTTGCGGTCACCATTCCAGAACTTGTCGACACGGCTGCTTGCAGACTAGTTGCTGTCCGTGGTTCACCTCGCGCAGTATTACTACCTACTTCCCTCTTTGTATGTAATAATGTTTACCATTTTATTTTTTTATTGAGGAATGGTCTTGCTTTTGACCTCGATCACGCCTGATGGAAAGCGATAGATGAGGTGTATGATGGAGCCAGCGTGCCCAGAAGATGCTTGTTCACTCTTGCTTTGAAGGCAGACGGGTTACATGTGGAAGGGAACACAGAAGCTGGCCGAAAGTTCCACACTTTGGCTGTGCGCATAATAAATGTGGAGGAGAAGTGCTGAGTGCGCAGTCGTACACAGCATTTCTCCTCTACAACCAGTGTTGGGATATCGACCAATTACACTAACCAACCAGTAAGTAAGTCGACCAACTTTGCAGCAATATAGCTTAATTCATTATTATACAAGCTATTTTTCTGTAAAGTTTCATCAAAATTTGGTTAGCTGTTTTTACGAAACATAAAATAGTAGAAAATATGAAAGTAAATAATATGAAATAGTAACAAACGTACTTGTATCCATCCTCACAAACGATATCATTATAATCTTAATAGGATTTACTCCACACACATCATTTTAATAAGACACTTCTCTTACAGTTACGAAACAACCAACCAACTTGCTTATTCAAGGAACAGAACAAGAACAACTTCACACTTCTGAACAAGATGCACACGAACCAATAAACATGCAATCAAAGTTTCTTACAAGCTAATTTTATTCTCACAAAATGAATTTTCCAACTAAAACATTTTAAATTGTAGTCTGGTAGGTACATTTTGTATACCGGCTTTGTGAATGGGTCTGTAATGAGCGCCTAAGTTGAAACTTTGTTAGGCTTCATATATGAAAATGTATGTGAGCAGTGAGCTTCATGAAAAGTTCAGTTGCGACTGTTGCGAGACATTCTTACTTTCTAACTAAGATCTCATTTGATGATTAAGTCTTTGAGTGTTACTGAGCTCAGATGTAGGTCAAGAAGTAGCATACCTACAAACACATAGAAATAAAGAAAATAAACTACAGCAATATTGGGAAATGTTTCCCAATATTCTTCTAATAATTGTCCAAGACAATGAACAAAAAATAAAATTTCAGAATTCGGTAATCCAATTATATTGACAGCTTTTTCCCACGATCAGCTGACATGGCTTGCCAATGCCATCATAATTTTGTTGAGAAAAAAGGATAGTGCAATTCGTGCAGTATAGGTCCATCTCTCTCTCACAGTGAAATTATTATGATCCGCTGATAGTATTAAAATCAAACAAAAACCTAAATGAGGGTTCGTATTCATTTTCATCTAAAAATCATACACAACCAAACCAACAGGCTTAGTACTAAAATCTTAACTCGTTACTAGTAAATAAAGCAAAGCGATTTGTAATATAGACTGCAGAACACGTTCTACAATAATTGTATTGGATGTGTAGATTACATACAAATACCGCGAGGTTGTAGCTACTTCTGCTAAATACTATACAATTGTTACGTCACGCCTGTGATGCAAATGAGTTTGAATGCAGTTTCAAATTAGTATTTGGAAGCTATCGTGGAAATCATTTTTGTTTTTTTTGTTGGCAGACAATTGGTGGAGTTTGATTGCACTTATTTTGGTTATGAGTAATCGTTAAACTTTATTCTACTGAATTTTCTGAAGCATCTACAATCCAATAGTTCAATGATAATGAGTAATAAAGGGTCCCGTTTCTGAATGTAAAATGACACCCTATATTAATACCAAATGACAGGATTTCAGGAAAAAGTAGAATTTGACAAACACTCAACATCAAATGCTTAGCACAGAAATGAGGTGTTAGTGTCTTTTCATGAGTTTTATCTAAATTCTGTTACTGTTTTTAATTTTTCTCAGTAGCTTAAGTTCTTTATCCGGATTCAGCATTTACGGGGGAAATATAAAAATAAACTCTTACAAATTCAAATTTTCTAGGAAAGAAACCTAACCCAACAATAAAATTATCCCAGAAATCTTGAACCACAATCAAAATACTCAAAAGCTCGGATATACACGCCAGTCCAATTTCCGCTTAAGGATCTAAATACAACAATTCCGTATTTCGTGGAATCACTTAATTGTAGCACAATCTTAGTGCTTGTTCACGTACAACTTGCGGGTGCGGGCGCGGTGACGAGCGGAGCGGGTTTGGCGATTTTATGATTACATTGATATTGACGGTTCGACTTTTGAAAGCAGTTTACTTAAGGATCGTTACGCTGGTACTCGTCGAGCTTTTCTTGTGGTCTGCACTGTTTTGTGGTGTGTTTTGGCATTCAGGAGTTGCAGTGGTTGGGAATATTTTAATGCCATGACTAGAAATAGCACATCGGCATCTAAAATGTTCTAAGTTACTGTACGGTAAACAGTTACAAAGACAAGGTTTGATTTCGAATTGGTGGGCGTTAACTTCACATCAATGTTATATATTTATACAAAATCATATCTACTGTACTGAGCTAACCGACATAGCCATAAGGATCGCCAGACTGCAGTGGGCAGGGTACATTGCTCGCAGAACAGATGGTCGATGGGGCCGAAAAGTTCTGGAGTGGCGACCGCGTACTGGAAGACGCAGCGTTGGAAGGCCTCCCACAATATGGACCGATGACCTGGTGAGGGTCGCTGGTGGCCGATGGATGTGAGACGCACATGACCGGTTGTTGTGGTGACACTTGGGGGAGGCCTATGTCCAGCAGTGGACGTCTTTCGGCTGAAATGATGATGATGATGATGATGATGATGATGATATCTACTGTATCTAATGTTTGTTAATAGAAGAAACGTCGCTCTTATTCTCGTTAATTTTAATCCATAGTCCTATCCTATTCGTTGAATATTGTCTCAAGTTAAGTTTATATTTCACTAGCTTTTAACAGCGGCTTTGCCTGCGTGACTATCGTCAATTTACGATCCCAAGAAAACCTGGGAGTTTCCAGGATAAAAAATATTCCATGTTCTTTTCTAGGACATGGTCTATCCGTGTTCTTTGTTATGGAAACATGCATATCCGCGCTTTCTTGTCAATATAAACACGCCCTCACTCTTCGTATATCCAAGCGTTCCGGACGATCATTATGTGGAGCCGGCCATATAGCAAACGGGAAGTTTGTTGCTTGCTTCTATATTCCAGCTTATCGTTCATATATCTTACATAGAAATGGTATAATTTGGAATAGCGAGCGTTCGGAAACAAATCGTTTTCGTAAGGGTAAAATTGAAAATGGTAGTCGAGATTTGACTGGAATTAACAAGGAATTTTAGTACATTTTACAGGAATTGTTACGTATATGCAAACAACTAAATGAAAAGCGAATATTATTTAAGTAGTTTCCTGGGTTTTACGTACATGTAGTCTAATATTAGCTGTTAACATGTTTCAGTTAAAAACTACCTATGGTTTTGCGTACACGTGCGTAAAGCTCTACTCTTGTAGCATTTCAAGTAACGCGATATATTGAGAGTCTTTAAGAATTTTTATACTTTTAGATCACTTGTACGGTGTAGTTTGTAAGATTTGATCTCTGCATATATAAGCAGTTCTTACCGATGCCAAAAAGGTAGATCTCTACTTCGGTACCTACAGGCATGTTCGTACATTTATGACTCCCGCAGACAAGAGCTATAATAATACGTTTATTGGTTCAATACGAATGCAAGAAATTGACGCTATGCAAGAAATTGACATCCAGCTTTGAAGAAATTTTATTAATATTATTCATCGAACGATTTTTATGAATAAAATAAAACGTCTTTATAAAAAGGTATGGAGAAATATTAAATAGTTTACATAACACGGATACGTTTCGATCCATGTCAAGTCAAAAATAATAAAATTCCAAAAGAAAAAGCTTAATTTTACCTCAAAAGCAAGTAAATAACAGACTGTAACCGAAACGTGAAACTAAATGACTAGATGGGGTTAACGCTCCCAAGTGGCCTCCAAAGACTTGGCTCCAGAAACTAATTTAAAAGTTCTTGATTACAAATCGGTTGACTTTAAACAGGTCAAGGGTTCAAGGACTGATTTAAAAGTACGAAGAAGTTGCTATAAACGGATGTCCGGGATAATCTCGTTAGCTTTTGAAGGAAGTAAAAGCAGAGTAAAGGCAAACGTTAAATAATCAAATACACAGAATGAATTGAGACGTTTTCACGCCGTTAAATGCAATGCTCTTAATGAAGGACCTGGAAAACTACAACATTAATTTATCAAGATACCACGCGGGTTAAGCCGACAGCAGAAACTAGTATAGGAATAATTTCAAAGATTCGTAAAAAAATAGGAAAAATCAACCTGGAATCCAAAACTGTCTCCACGAAAAAGCCCTAACCTGAAACTGTAATAAATTCACATCGTACTTGCTAGTGAACAAAATATGAAATCCGCTCGTTTGTCCCCACGCCCTAACGAAGTACCACATCAGTCCAATTTCTTATTTCTCTAGATCTAAATACGATATTTCGGTATTTTATAAACAAGCACTAAGATTGTACTACATAATTGTAGCACAATCTGAAGAAAAAACCACAAGGATTTGAGCAGGTTCACTCAAATCCTAGTATCAAGTCAGTGCAAGTATTAGTCAGTAATCGTGTAGCTCAACTCAGAACAGCAAAACGACTCGATGAACAATATTGGGCAGGTTTTACAGAAGTAAAACTTTGCTATCAAAGGCTAAGTAGGACTGGGAATGTACGATCTTTATTTATGAAAGTTTACTAGCCTACAATATATGAAATCCAGCTCGTTTCGCCCCACGTTGGCACTAACGAAGCACCGCATCATAAGAAGGTCGTAACTAAACGTAAGGCGATAGGTCGGTAACAAGCTGTAAGGTTAGTTTATTTTGTTTTATTAGGTATTGTCGTGTAGAATTTAGTGCTCTGTCGGTAGTTTTAGCTAACTTGTTAGGTGCCAAACAGCTCGCATAATGTTATACAATGTGGTGGTGTGGTGATAGGGTGAGCTTTTAAGTGTCATTCAAAAAGTGGACCTAATTTTCGTAATTATCCAGGAATTTGTTCAAAAACCTACTAATTTATCTTTTATTATTTCCGTAATAAGTGTGTTGGCACAATGAGAAAATTAAACAAATTTCAAAAAGATAAATATAAGATATAGAATTTTATCAGACGGCCATTTGGCGCATTATAAAATTTGCAATATTAATTTAATTCTCATTTTATAGGAATATTATAAAACCTATAAAGGAGCTAATCAGCCTAATATTTACTTACAGCCCACATAGTACTTACTCCAACGTTTGCTATGATTGAATATTATGTACCTACGTACTATGGTAGTCACCAGATAAATATTTGAAACATTTGTGAAATATACATTAGATTTCCCCAAGTTCTTCAGTGCTATGTCAATCTTCGTACATGCATTCCCCTAATGTTTCTAATGTAGCTGTCGCTCACTCTAATGTCTAATGCCATTTGGGAATTTGCATACGTGGTAACACACTTACTCGAACAAAATCTCGGGAGATTAGAATCATTATTTCAAAATAGTTTTGATGCGACACTTTCGGCTTCGCACTGTTTTTTTTAATTTTTTAATGAGGTTTTTAAGTTAGTTTAAATAATTTTTCTTTCTATCTTGGTCACAAACTAACATTGTGTAGGTTAATCCCTGAAAGATCATTCTTTATTTCTTTCGCATAATTATACTGACATTATTTATTATTTATTATTAGTTATTTGCCGCCCATGCTTGATTTCTTACGTTACGTCAACGTTTTACTTTTCTTAAAATCAAACCCAGAACCGTACACTTGACAACCGCACTATCCACCATGACACCATAAAGCACTTTCACCAAAATCGATCACGCGACCAATCCCTACTTTGTTACTTATACCCCCTTTACATATCACCCTAAATACCCCCAGAAAACCGTAAAACAATTCCTTGGCACCCAATCCAGTAGATGGCACGCAATAAATCAACAATTTAGCCGGGCAATTTTCATAATTCACGCAATATCAACTTACCCGAGTATAAAGAAAAAAGCAATTTCCTTAGGTTGCAATACTGGAGGGACGAAGGAGGTTCGCCCCCAGTTCACACTGGGCCGATGATATCGTGTTATACTGTTATACTAGCGGGATGTAAATCTGGGTGAAGTGATGAAGGTAATATGGGTCGTAGGGCACGGCTCCAGAATGTTATGACTATATTCATGGTTTATGTGACGGTATGCTTGCCTTTTTTGTGGAAATTGTACCTAGTCTGTAAACTTGACTTGCAAATCAAGATACGGGTTTTTTTGTGAAACACTAAGAATTCGGTAAAAAGTCATTTTCGTTTGCAAAGTAGGCTTTATGTCGTGGTAATTATGAAGCTTTACATTTTAAATAGTATTATGTCGCAGCCAATAAGCTTAATCAGCCGTTTAATTAGTTGCCTAGCCTTTTCATTTAAATGTGCCGATTTTTCAGCGAATTAAGTGACAAATTTTGTTCAATATCGTTTCATGACTCGTCCATGCCACTTATGTCGCTAATTAAACGGCACAGTTCAATGAAAAGGCTAGACTTTTAATGGAACGGTGGATTCAGCTAGTTGGCTGTGACATACTATATATAATATTGCATATAACATTGTAAAGCAGTACTCCTGAAGAGGTTACAATTGTTGGCTCTAGCATTCAATCTTCGATATCCTTTGTTGCTATCTGCTTAGGTCCAAATCATATTTAAATAAATATTAGTTTTACTAAAATATTCGGAGCTTTTTAATTCCAAAAAGAGTTTCAACATGCTAATCGAAGTTAACAAACCTTTATCCAACAATTTACTTAACATTTAAGTAAAATGTAAACACAATTAATATTTCACTAAAATCCCTCAAACTAAATCCAGATTCTGTTAAAGAACTTAAATCTAATGAAGTATTCGAGAAGAGAATTACCCAACAGACGCTCTCATCAATAACTAAGTTAATCAAGTTAAGAGCTCTTACTTAAGTGTGTCGTTCACGGCTTAAAAAGGCTAATGTAAGTTGGTTTTCGTTCTAGACCTAGTCGTTGTAGTTTGCATATTTTTTGCAGTCGAATGACGAGGCAGTTTACATTCTATTCTAGTTAAATTTTGGTGCATTTTTGCTAGGTAAGGCTAATGTGATTTGGAAAAAAATTGAAGGTAACCTTCCTTGTCCTTCTATGGTAATTTGGCTGCCTTACCGTAGCACATTTGAGGAAAATTATCAATAGAGTCCCGCAGTAGGTACTAGGTACCTACCAGGGTGTCGCAGTTATTAGTTAATGTTTGTTTGTCATGTCTAATTTCCAAGTCTGTTTCTAACGCTATAATAATTACGTTGTACATAATTATATAAAGTTCAGTACCTTCTACGTCTAAAGTTACGCTAATACACGAAAATTTAGTAGCATTAATCCTTAATGAGTTACAAAACATGTAACCATCAATTTATTAGTCTCGCAGTCCCAAGTGTGACCGCGTCCCTAGGAAGGTGTTTCGGATATGAACGATTATTCTGGGCCACGGTAACAATAGGGAAATAAATTATGATTGATGAACGCCCCCGGGGAACGCGCACCTCTTTAAGGGAACAATAACAATATTTATTTTGTTGCGACTGGGAGAGAGGTGATTAGAGAAACATCGGGTTTTCGGGATTCTGTGCTGTTTGCTGCGGTATGGAGGAACGATGTAATTAGTTGCTAATCATCATCTGCCTAGCCTTTTCCTACCTACCTTTAACTAAATTGGCGTCGGCTCCGAGTCAAACCGGTTTCAGCTAAATACCAGTATTTTACGTGGAGTGGCTGCCTACCAGACTTCCACAACCCATTACCTACCTGGGTAACACGGTACTTCTTGGCAAGACTGATCTCTGACTTTGTGGCTTCTGACAATCCGTAACGACTGCCGAAGATCTCCAAATGACAGCCGGCACCAACGGCTTAACGTGCTTTCCGAGGCACGGAGGAGACTCGAGGTATATTAAGAACAATCAGTTACTAATAATTTTAAAAAATACGTAAAAATCAATCGATCTAGGTGCCTGTTCCCAGCTGTTGGGGTCGGATTCCAGTCTAACCGAAGGCAGCTGAAAACCAGTATTTTACACGACGGTGGTTCCCTCGGAAAGTGGGTTATTCGGGTGTCATGGAGTACTGGTTTTATAGATTTTTCGGGTTGCTGAATATCCGTAATGACTTAAAAGTTCTAAACTACGTCTGACTGTTTGTCTATCTGTTTGTTTCTTACGTCTTCACTTATAAACCAATCAACCAATTTTGATGAATTTATTCAGAGACAGACTGGGTCTCGGATATAGATATGTGTAATCTGTATCTCGTGAACACGTTCCCTTGCGATGATTTCCGACTTTCACGTAGACTAAAATCGCTTTCAGAAGCTGTAATTCATATACTTAGTTTAAGTTGTTTTCAGTACCTAAAAATATAGAAAGCGATGGTTTTGAATCCACTACTTCAACTACAAGTATCAATTGGAACAAAACCTTCCAAAAATATACATGAATTTGAAAGATGTTGCTAAAAACGATTTAATTTTATTATTACGGAAAAATAGAGAAAACTTATTCTTCTATCGTTGTCACGCAAAATGTCGTTTACTGGATGGCGCAAATTCACTATGGTGTAACTTCCGAGTGACGTTTCAAATCGCTCACAACTCCGTCCTTTTTTACAATAAAATCCCGTTAAATCCCCAGTCCCTACAAAAATGCGAAAGTAACTCTGTCTGTCTGTTACGCTTTGACGCTGAAACGGCTAAACGGATCATCATGAAATTTGGCCGGCATATAGCCTGGGATATGGAGAAGGAGATAGGCTACTTTTTTACGCGATCAACGACATCCACGCGGGAAAAAGCTAGTTAATAGGTACTATAAAAGGTTCAATTTCTCCACAACTCTTGTACATCAGACAACTACTTAGTTCGAAGATAACAAACCTTCCACCAGATAGTTGCTATTAATCAAAGTCGCCTATTGAAAGTAAACAATGAAGTGAGAACCGTGAACCCTCGACCATTTCAGTTTCAACAAACAACATTAGTCATCTGTCACACCGACCATCGTACCCTTGCCGACAGAGACAAACATTTTATGGACGCTGGTTCAAACGGAAATATTACTTTTAGAGCACATATGGATGGTTGCAGAAATATTTATAAACAAGATGTATGACGGTGTGAATGGGTCCGGAGTCCGTAAATGGAATGGGTACGTCTCAATTTTCGTTTGGATTTACAACTAGCTTTCGTCCGGGTTTTCACTTTGATTCTGGGGAAACTAGGGTGAGAGAATGTCTTGATTCAGGAGATGGTTTATCGTTGTGAGAAAATAAAGTCAGATCCGTTCCCCTTGTTGGTTAGTAAATAACAAACAGCTGCATAAACTATGCTCTATATTAGTAATATTAAGTTTGCTTCTTGTGGCCTTTTTCTTACCAAGGAGAGCCATTGGCAAGATTTTCTCTCAGGCTTTCGGACTTCTATAGGTATTCGTGATAGTGATACTCCAAAAACAGCAGACTGTAAAAAACAACAAAAAAGTTCCAAACAAGTCACTTTTCAAGCAGTCTGATGCAGTTGGTGGCTGTTTAGTTCAATTATTGATTTAATGCCACCAACTGCATCAGTCGCTTGAAAAGTGACTTGTTTGGAACTGTTTAGTTGTTTTTAACAGTTTTTATTATTTTCTACATTTTGTTTGTCGCCATAATTGTATTTTGATTACTGTCATGTCTTTAGTGGCACTAAAAAAATCGGCCCACGCATTTGGTTTCTATAATGCCACAAAGGAACAAACATACATACATAGGAACACATTACACTCCCTTGCGTCACGCAGTCGGTCAAAAATAAGTAATTCAGACGTTACTTATTTTTATCCGACTGCGTGACGCAAGGGAGTGTAATGTGTCCCTGGTATCTTGCTCTATAACGACTGTATCTCCAAATGCTAAATAAAACCGCTACCAAAAGTGACATGCTGCCCGAGTCACGACAAATGACATATTCAAATGTGTGTTAAATGTTTTGGCAGCTGTCATTGAAAGCGCCATGATGACCTATACAAATAAAAATATTATACTGAACTATTTGATTATGTTAACGCTAAGATCAGAAATGTATTTGATGTAGGTTGTAAAGATCTTCGGCTTAACCTTTTTTGATCGTTGAGGAGGATGCGAAGATCCATTATGAAACAGTGAACATAAAGAACATGTTCGTATGGGCTTCCAACTGTCAATATCAGCGTATCTAGTTGAATAAAGTATGTGGGAAAGTATTGTAACAGTACTATTTAGGGATTATAAAACTACAGAAGAGCTTCTTAAAGTTTCCAGTTAAAACTGCAACCGCAAACACACACTCAACACTCACAAAACTCTCTCACAACACTAACACAACCCCCACACACATCTCGCATACATAGCACATCACACAACACTCACGCTATATGCTGTTATATGATATCTGTAGTAAGTTATATTTTTTTTTCTTTTTATGACTTTTTATCATGTAAAAATCCAACTTCTGTTATTACTGATAATGATTTCTGGAAAGTGAACTGCGTCCTGAAATCGTCGTCTCGGCCTAGCTCAGGCGCAGTTTCTCATTTTTTATTTATTTTGCAAATCAAATATTTTATTAATAATACTGTAAAAGAAAAAGAAAAAGATGAAGATATTATTATTCTCTTCTAAATATACCACAGAGAAATACAATAGGGTTAGGAGTTAATAGGGTGTAACAAGAAGATGAATGACGAAGCGCAAAGTAGACACATTTTCTTGTACACGGCGAAAAATAAAGTGCAATTTAGCTAAGTACTATATAATACTTCCAAAATCGTTAATCCAAACAAAAGTTTTCGTGTTAAACGGCGTTTAAAAAAATTTAAGTAAAGAAACTTTGAAAAATCCATTATGAAAAGCAGCTTACCCCAATACGGTGAAAGTATTTCAGTCTGATGCGTGCTGCTGAAACTTTCAGGTATAAAGAAGTATACCGCTAACTAGTTCGCTTCGAAACTTCGCTGAAATGTGGTGTGAACAACGGTATTGTTTTAAAAATATGATGTAGCTCTTTCAGACAGAAATTTGTGCTTCCTAAATACTTGGCTTTTGTTGGAGTTTATGTTTGTTTTGAATTTTTTTGTCGATTTTGGTGTGTTGAGTTTGCTTTTTATTATTTTTATTAGACGATCTCTTTATTCAAACAAATTTGATGGTTTTATACAAATTTAATAAAAAACTTTACGGGACTCGCCGTGCCCTGCTTCACACGATATCACGTCTTCAAATAACATTATAACAATCATGATTTTGATGTTTTTATGTAAGACTAGTGGCCTGCCCCGGTTTCGCCCGGTTGTATTTTTTTTTAAATTTCCTTTCCCTGACAATTACGAAGAAAACAAAAATGTACCTATTTAAATGTTTGTAAACATCTGTATGTACAGTATGATTTAATACAACATAATATCTCTCAGTAATAAGGTTGCCCATGGCATTCTGGTAGGACAAAGTATAGGCGTATACGGTAGCTGTCTCTAGCAACATTCATTTAATTTCCTACAACATCCAACCTGCCAATTACTCTCATACCGACACTGTTGATTCATTACATTCGCGTCTGACAACACTTTACATAATAAAAACTTGTTAGTCCACAATTGCGGCTCCCACGCAAGGCCTAGAAGAACTCATAAACTTCCTCCAGCATTTCAAGAAGAAAAAAAAACGTAATTGAAATTATGGTGGCCGCAAGACCGACTAAGTTTCAGACGGTGAGAGCCGCAATACCGAGTTTTATTATCTTAATAAAATGCGGAAAACTTGGGGGTTATTTTTAACTGCGGTTTTCTGAGTGTCTCTGCTTCTCGGGTCGGATTTAAGTTTGGTAATTAAAAGTTGCGGTTCGTTAGTATCGTGCGGTTAACACTTGTACTGTGGAGCCAATTTGCGACGCGCATGGTCTGTTGGCTGACGCGTTTTGTGTTCAAGTTAACACGGCGCGGCCTCTCTGACGGATTTCATGTTTTAACAACGAATTTTTATTCGTCAAAGTTAGGGGGTCTTTTTAAAAAGGAAATCGATTTTTTTAGTTTTAAAATGTGGAGTATAAAGTGATTTGAGTATTTCCGAAGTATACGAGTATGAAGGGCTCCAAAGAAGCTAATTTTAACGAGACCAAGTCATGAATTAAATTCACGTTTGAAATGTGCAAAAAATAATTACAACCCTTATGACGACTAAAAAGTATTTATAAGTTGACAAATTTAATTTTCAAGTTTTTCATGAAACTCAGAGCATAAAAGAAACGAAACGCAAGTCCAATGCAATTGAAGAACATTATCTTGTTGAAATAAATTAATTTGTGAAGTAAAATCTGGCAATGACATTCGTAATTAATTTACTTTTTGCACCATTCATATGACTGGAATAATTTAGGTAAAAACATTTAATAAATTAACTTACGTAGGTATACTGGTGATTGGTTACTGTCAACCTCGCTCACCCCACTGCTGGGAAAGGACGAGCTAGAAAAATCTAGCCCTGAACCAATATCAATCTTGCCAGCCTGTTCCCAACCATGTATGTCGGGGTCGGCTTCCAGTCTAACCATTCTGATCTCTACAACCAGATAACAGGGTAACCTTTGCAAGACTGATATCAGATTGGATGCCTTCTGACTACCCGTGACAACTGTCAAAGATTTACAATTGACAGCCGGGAACAACGGCTTAACGTGATTTCAGTGGGACGAAGGAGTCTCGGCATGTAATGTTTGGTCTGGCATCTAGGAACCGACCTCAGCTAACCTTGGAAGCCGACCCGACCAGTTTTTTATGATAGGAAATCATCAAATGACTTTCGACCTTCCGCTCTGGGTGGAGCGGACGGAATTGTAACACTCCCCCTGACTAAAACCCATCCGTGTTCCTCCAAATGCCCTTTGCGTTCCAGGGTTGCGGTGGCTCTTTCGAACAAATTGAGCAACCCTGGCAGGCTCTGGCCTTAGCGGGCCCCAACTACTTTGCTAACATCTCTTTGAGCCGCGGGTGGAACAAAACGCGCTGTCGACTCGGGCCTGGTTCTGATCCGACGACGAGCTACCCTACACTCGCCGTCTGCAGGCCCGCGCGGCCCTACGGAGGTGGGAATCGCCCTTCGACTCCCGACGCCAAGGGCATCTTCTTCTGTTGCAGCGGCTGGGGCGTGAGGTTTGCCTCTCCCTCACGCGGCCCTCCTCCACCTTCACTAGTATTATTGCTTCGCAGAAGGTGACTGGTGAGAGCATCAAGCAACACGTAAAGAATTAATGAAGTAATGTTCTTTTGTTATTGAATATTTTTTTTAGCAAATATTCAAACTGGCTAAAAAAAAATAAACTTAAGTCACATTTTCTTTTGTTTCCCCACGTAAGTTGTTCAGCCTTACACGGGGCTTAGCCGTTAAAATATTTAGTAGCACAAGATAGTTCGACGTCTGTCAAGGTCCATATTGACATGTGGAATGTTAGCTAGGAAAATGGAAGAAAATCGAAAATAAAATCAATACTGTGAACGAAAAGTGAGGAGAAAATAAGTAAATAACTTTTTATTTTCTTTTTACCTAGTTATTTTATAATAGACAGAACTTGCTTTAGCCCGCGGCTTCACACGCGTTTGAATAGATTTTCGCGCGATTCACTCTTTAATGTAGCTTGGAACCGACTCCTATCTATCTCTAATCACTCTCTGTACTCGGATCTATCTCTGTACCAAATTTCATCAAAATTGGTTCAGCGATTTAGGTGTTATAGCGTACAAGTAACAAACAAACAGAATCCCATCACATTTATAATTTTAGCTAGGATTAAGAAGGGCAATATTTCATTTAGGTATCGTAATATTTCATTTTTCTTTCAAAATTAGAATCACAACATTGTTCTTACTAATTAAAAAAATCACCTTGGGAGCTAGACTGTTTTCGTTTTTTTTTTATTTGCAAATAGAATTTCTTTTAATTTTAAAACCAGCCAGCCGGCACGACTAATTAAAAAGAAAACTTATTTGACTTGGGATCTACAATAAAATCAAAATGCCCTGTCCCTTAGCCACATACAAGCTCATAAACACAATTGTTTAAATGGGAAAATACCCGAAAATTATTATAAATCCAGCTCAGGGTAAGTACCTTCTGTGTACCTACTTATCTACATACCTATCGTATAGATACCTTGTTGAAGCAGTCGTAATTATCACGGTTAGTAATGGATGTATTTGGCTTATTACATTACGATTGCCGTTTTTAATTATATTACAGGTAGGTGCTCTATAGTTTAATAATACCTAGTAATAAACCATTTATTTTCAGGTGACAAAGACCCATAGACAAATACCTTAACCTAAGACATACAACAACAATAGTGTTACAAAAAAGTTGTGTTTGAATTAGAGACTTCTATGAAAGATCGTTGTTTTATGCAAACACCTATTTCTACTAGTTTATACACTTGAGAATATGCAGGAACAAATAAACGGTCCGTTTGGAAGAAAAACAAAAGAAGAAAATGAGAAAAATTATTTAATTGCCTCAAAACAATATACATACTTACTACATTAGTTGATCTTGCACTAAAACCCAAACGATAGTGTTAGTAGTTTTTAAATTATGTTAGTAAAGACAAGTAATAGTGTGTGTGTAGCAATTATGTTAGTTTTGGATAGTATAACACTTTTCAAGCGGGAATAACCGCAGGTAGAAGCTAGTCTTGCTGTATGCAAGACTAGCTTCTATGTATATCTTCATGTAGGGTTGGTAAACGTGAAGATACGTTAATGTGTATAGATAACAGTAATTCCCCTGCTCATCGATTTTGAACGCTAATGAACGTCGCGTATTTAGATTTGTAGTATACGTACGGAATAACATATCAGGAGTTTTATATGTTGAAAACAATGTTGCGGTAATACCTCTAGTTACGGAATTTAAGGAGATTCCTAATCAGGTTAAAAACTATTTTTTTTCAGAGGCTTCGTCTGCCTAAATGTCGATAGGCTATGTAGTTAAGTAATTCCATGTCCCTTTTCTAAGGTCCAATCTATAATGTATCGAAATTTATCTAAGTTGGTTCTTGACATACAGGCAGAGTAATTTTTTGCATTTATGATTAAAATTTTAGAATATATGTCATTATCGTAGCATGAGGGAAACTTAGGGCACCCCGACACGGATAAGTTAGGTTCGAATGGGATCCTGTCATATTAGTTTCCTATAAACCCTGTAGACAAAAATAGGAGTCCTGCGCAGTAGGGCTCCGCCGCTCATGTTAGGTGTGAAGTGGCTATTTCATGAAGTGGCCAACCATTTTATAAAATGGCCAATTTTACGAAATGGCTACAACAGATAAATTCTGGTAGCGAATATTGTTAGTATTTTTTTTAATGATATTTCTACGTTTTATTCCCTACCAATTTGCAACAACAAGCTAGCGTTAAACAGGGCGTTTTACGACTATTTTATGCGTGTATAAAATCATAAAGCCGCCTTCAGTCTAATCGCAACAATTGCGTGACAAGACCCTATCTGACGGGCCGTCCAAAGTGTACGCATATTGCGAACTTCGAAACTTTATGTCAAGTCACATTGCCTAAAATAGGCACTTAACCTTAATGGGGAATGCCATTAATTTTCCGCGAGATGCCTTAATGCTTTTGTCGCTGAAAAAATTGCCAGTGAATAGGCAGGGGCGACCACGGGGTCAGTGTTTTTCACTAATACCATGTTTTAAAGCTTAAAGCGCCAGAGATGAATTAGTAAGCACTTTTTGCGCTGTTTTATATAAATATTTTTTTTTACTGCAGCGATGTTCGTGTTGGTTAAGTAAATAATCGTGTAAAGCCATTTAAAAATGGTCTTCATTTTAATTTTTTGTGAGTGGATTCTTGTTTATTGAAGTGCGGTTGCATTTTTACGGTTTTATAAAGCAAATAGGTAAAGCAGAAAAGCCATTTTCACAAATAAAATAAATAATTCGCAGTAATTGATATAGAAGCTTTAAGCAAATGAAAATTAAACCAGTAAAAAGTAAATTAACAATCGAGATAAACGCACTATAAATATTCAATAAATAAAACTTACCCTTTTTGGTTTTCGCACATTATGTTTTTCAAACAACGTTTTGTAAAAAGGCAAAACAATGAGCGACCCGCGGGAAAACTTTATGATCTTCCATTGTTTTCTTACTCTATTTCGCAGCAACTTTTATCTTACAGACGCAATAACATTCTAAAATTTCCTTTACCCTTTTCTTGTACAAACATTTTTCTTATTTCAAAAAACCTTAATTAGTCTACAAGACACAGACAGCGAAACCAAGTTGCAGCTAAAAATAACTTCGAAGATATTTTCGTCAAAATTTGCGCTTACTTTAACGTCTCAAGTTCGTACACATAAACAAGCAAAGGGAAACAACGAAATATTCCGAACCTTTCCTAAGTATGACAACGTTGAGTAGCTACGTAAAACATACGAAAACCAGGGATCGCGAACCTTTTTGCATGTAGGAGCCATTTATTATTTTTACCTTGACATGTTACCTTTTCGAGCTCGTGGCTAAAAAATAAAATCACGGGTTGATCTTAACAAAAAACAGCAGGCTTTATCATTTTTTTTTCTTAATTTAAAAACACCACTCGATAGTCAGAGAAAAGCAAAATACGCAATTTTGTTTACTTGGATGTCATTTTTTTTTCAGCTATTTTGATTTAAGCACCAAACTACAGAACCAATTTTGATGAAATTTCTTTGGGACCAATAATAAATACCTACTTAAAAAAAGAATTTTGTAAATCGGTTCATAAATGACGGAGTTGTAAGGCAACAAACATAAAAAACAACCGAATTGAAGCTCCTCCATTTTTTGAAGTCGGTTAATAATAAGCAAAGATTGCTGAAGTCGGTTAGTGGATGATGACGACCTTAATATACCGAGTTCCTCTGTGCCTCAAATAGAACTGTTGGTCTCAGATGTCGTTTGTAGATCTATGACAGTCTAGGAAATCTGATACCAGTCTTGCCAAGAGCTATAGTATTACCCACAATACTGGTACTAAACTGCATCCGATTAGACAGGAAGCCAGCCCCAACATAGTTGGAAAAAGGCGCAGCAGATAGATGTCCCCTTTTTGAGAAAATTTAGGAAAAAATCACAATGTAAATATCACTAACATAAGATTTATCACCTGCCAGCGTTGCGGAATTTGTTCGAAAGAGTCACCGCGGCTCTGGAATGCAAAAGAGGAACACGGATGTCAAAAGTCTGACACTCTATTCCACCCCGCCCAGAGCAGAAGCAGTCATTTGATAATATCCCATCTTTAAAAAAGGACTTATCAAAACTGTATTTAATTTCGAGAGCGATTTTAAGTTTTCTATAGAAAGTGAAAAATCACTATATCCTTCCCCCTGAACTCTTTTTGGATTTTTTTTTCTGATAACTTAGACCTAGATATCTAGCGTATGCATACCAAGTTTTATTAAAATCGGTTCATTAATTTCGAAAAATAAGGATTTGAAAGTTTGTATGAAAAGCCGTACCGCGTAAATGCACCTAACCGAGAAGTTTATCTCAACATAGGTTCCCCATCCCTGCCTAAGTCCTTCATTTTTTATTTCACCGCTCCATCCGTTCAGGTCTCTTCGATTGGAAAATTATTCATCAAATCAGAACGATAGGCAGACACCGAGATAGGACCCGTTTCGCGATGAAACCCCGTAATTGGCCCCTTTATAAAAAGAAGTACCAATCGTTTGTTTTTCCATGTTTTTTTCTTTCTTTTCTTTATTGGTTTGTTATTGTTATTTGTTTAGTTACCTAGCGAGTTCGTAAGATGATTTGTTGTGAGTTTATTGTTATTGAAGTAGATTTGTTATTGAAATTCTATGGATTAGAGAAACTATGGTAGTTGCATTTATTGTGGGTTGTGAGTTGACGAAAATCACAGACTTCACGATACGCAAAAGGTACATAAAATGGTAAATGAATAATTTCATTTTAACATTTCCCAACACGATAGTTACAAAAGTCAGAGAAAGTGCTTTACTGAGTACATTTAAATTCAGTTTCCAGCGCAATTAGAAAGAGTTACTGCGACACAAGTAGCAACCAAAAAATCCGGCGAATA
This sequence comes from Melanchra persicariae, assembly GCA_947386135.1. NCBI lineage: Eukaryota > Metazoa > Arthropoda > Insecta > Lepidoptera > Noctuidae > Melanchra > Melanchra persicariae. The sequence continues at coordinate 7,837,405 of OX376657.1, read as the reverse complement.
ACCGGACATGCTGACATCAAAAATTCTTTTTAACCCTCTGTTCTATTGCTGAGCAAAGGCCCCAGAGAAGGCATGAGTATTAATCTCCACGCTTCATTATTATCATTGCAGCTGAAAGACGACCACTGCTCGATATAGGCCTCCACCAAGTCTCACCACATTGACTGGTCACAGTGGATTCCTGCGGCCTTCACCTGGTCATCGGTCTAGTACAACGGATCACCACACTTGTTCAAAACGTATTCGCGATTTTAGATGGGATCAATGAAGATTTTGTGAGAAGCTGGATTAGAGATGAGATGTTATATTTATTCAACTGATTGATTCTTTGTAATTTTTTTACAATTTTATTTTTCATTTTAATGTGTGTTTACATTTCTAAAATTTTACTAATTTTTCAACCTTTTTTTATATGTAACTTTTTTTGATTTATTTTTTAAATTTGTTAATTTTCACTGTAAAATGCTTTGGACTGTTCATGTACTTTATAAATAAATGTCAATCGATAAAATCACTTTGGTACTTGCCCGCCCAACCAGCAAAAACTAGGCTTATAACAATCTCAAGACTACTATTTTTATATAAGCCTGGGTTTGGGCACTAATTATAAGCATATTTAGTTTAATATCGTTCTAATATCAGTCTAATTGAATGCTGTTTGCACTTACTGAAATCTAGCCAAAATTAATTTAAGCCGACTTAGGCTAATATTGCTTTTACGTAAGTATCTTGTAAGCTTGCATAGGCTTATATTGGTCTAAGGTTAGAATATTTTGAGAATTTTACGTCAGATCCAACTGAAAAGTTCGTGTGAGTGTTGGTTTGAAATTAAATGAAAACAAATTAAAGTTGCGTGAAGTTTATGTTCATATAAAGTGCTGTACGGCATTTTAGTATAAAAGTAAAAGTAGTTTTACGGTAAGTAATCGTATTGGAATTTATTATTTAATGTTAATTAGACCTCGTTTTACGCTTCAAAATTCATGCGCCTTGTTAAATAAGGTATTTCCTGTTCTCGTTTAATTATTTTATTTGTTAATTTGTATTGATAGTGTCGCCATTAGATAGCTGCATTTTCCAAGCGCACTATTAGACTAATGTAAGATTGTTTACTCTCATTTTAGCATTCGGTATACTAAAGATAACTCCATATTGGAATAAATTAGGGTTCCTCGCAATTTTACATAAAACCTTAAATCGACAGAGAGAAAAATAAATTTTGAATTAAATATGGCCAGCTAAATTACTCTTTTAAACTATTAAAACTAGTTATTCCCAAAATCGATCTAAGATCAAACGCTCTTATATGGGTCTTGTCTTTTGTATTGTAAATATGTTGATCCAAAATCACTCTAATATCATACTTATCCAGTGCTACTGATCTTATATTAGTTTCAAATGAGATCAGAAATGCACGTACTCACAGTACTCTTATGCTATGCTGATATTAGTCTGACATCTTACAATAGCATTTAGCAAGTCTAATATAAAATCAAACGAGCTTAGAAAATACCCATATAAGAGCAAGTTTTTCTCAAGTGCAACTAGTCTTAGTAAATTCTCTTATTTACATATATGAGACTTGGTTATGAGACTGAGCGTTCTTGAGGCCATACCGGCTTGTCTAAAAGTAATATAGGATCGATGGTATGTTCTAAAACAAATATAAGAGCGCTTTAAGCCTACCACTCTTAAAAAGTGCGAGTTCTGAGACTGTTTTGCTGGTTGGGCGTATTTTCATCTCAGGCATGAGAGGCGAGGCCTTAACAACATCACGATATAAATGCTGACGATATCAAACAAAATACTAACCGTAACGAAACTGCACAGTTACCAAAACTGACAAAAATGTTCGTTCACAATCGTCGGTTTGTGTTAATTAAGAAGTTGTACATCGTTACTATCTAGTTAAATCGAGTTCGTTAGCGAAACTCGGTTACCGCCCGTTATTCGATGATTGTCGGCGAAAGTGAGAACGCGAGAACGTTCCCTGTAACTTACTTATACTCCAAGAAGTGTGCTCACTTACAAATTGTCTGTTAAAGGTGGATCCTGCACGTGAGGTTAAGGATGATGGTCTCGGTGTGACTTTGAATTTTCAAGCGGTTTTCAGGAGGTCGGATCTCGTACTTAAAAAGAAAATTTGACACCAGTCTTGCCTAAGGGTATGGTGTTAGCTGGTTAATGAGTTGTGAAGGTCAGATAGAATGAAGAGAAAGGTAGAAAAATGTTTATTTGCAACTTGCACAAGACTGTACTTAATAATCTATACTTATTTTTATCTATACTAGTCTATACAACGTGTAACAGAATAAACGCAATACCGTTTAAGGGGTCATTATAAACAACTTTCACTATGGGACCAACACTGTAATCGCGAAAAAAAAAATCGACTACCCCATACACTTCTGTGCGCATAACTAGACAAATAGAACAGCTGATTTTTTCACGATTTCGGATTCGGTTCCATAGTAAAACTAGTTCATAATGAGGAGTACAATGACCCCGAGGTATTGCATTTACTCTGTAACACGTTCACGTCAATTTAAGGGTAACTTTTCACGGATTCTACAACATTTCATTTACCATCCACAAATAAAATATCAATCACAAATTAATAAATGCAATCAATAAAGGGCAATGCATAATACATGGAGCATGCTACCGGTCTCTGTCAATTGAATCGGACGCTTGTTGTGATACAATGATAGCGCGTTGTGATAACCTGTCACTGCTGGGGCGTCACCTGCCAGTGGGTTTGGCGAGGGTTTATTTATGTGATCATGTTGGGAGGTGGAGGTGGTCGAAATGTGGTGTTGGAGAAGAATGTTGCGCATACCATGGACAGCAAAGCGCACTAATAAGTCCATTCTCAAACAGCTAAATATCAAATACAGACTCTCCACAATATGCTACCAGCGAGTCCTAGGTTATTTTGGCCATATCGCTCGGAGACAGCCAGACAACCTCGAAAAACTGGTGGTGGTGGGAAAGGTGGATGGTAAGAGACCGCGCGGACGTTCACCTACTCGCTGGTCAGACCAGATAAGGGCGATCACAGGACTCACAGTGACCACTGCCCTAAGAAGAGCCGAAGACAGAGTGGCATGGAAGCAGCTCGTCTGTGACTCCGTCAAAGCATTCCAAGACGGGCACGACCTTCAGAAATGAAGATAACGAATAAGAAGAGAGTTGGGAGGTGACGGGACTATTGTGTGATTATATATACATACATTAACTCGTCTTCTTCCAATGGTTGTGGGCAGGAAACTATAGAATGCCGCCAGTTACAATCCTTGCATACTGCTTTTGCTTCTAAAGCAATATACCATGTGAAATTGTATCAACGAAAACGATTATCAAAAGACAACAATATTTGGGATTAACATTAAGGACTGGTTCCCTATATTTTTTCTATTAATTTTGTAATTAATGTACACACTGTTTAACGCATAGAGAAAAAAGACAACATAACGATGTGGACGATTTCTGGTTAAAAAATATTTATTATTCTATTTAGTCTGTCAGTTAGATTACCGAAAAATATTGGACATGTGTTTTTTGTTTTATCAAATCAATAAAAAAGACGAAGATCTTTAATAACTCATCAAAAATACGTGTCCAATAATATTTTTTGGAAATCTATCTGACGGACTAATAAGGTTTTTTAGTCATCTATTACAAAGCTGATAAAACTTGTATAGGCCCTATGCTATCAATGAGAGACAGTTATAATCTGCACCTAAAATTCATATCTCAACCACCTCAAATCTTCAGCCATTTTTAGTAAACTCCTGAGCTCCATAAAGCTCCCATTTCGCAAACACACCCGAACCATGCTAATTACGTGGTTCAGTAAAGTGTTAGTACAGCACTAACTTTGAAACCAGTGCGGCATACAAATGAATCGGTGGGTTATCGTTGAAACCGCAGGTGTTATCGTTATTCGTATCGTTAAAAGCGGTTACTGTGGCAACGTTCGATTCGAATAACCGTTATTTATTTTAGCGAGAAGTATCAGATTTTATGTTATGATATCGAATGGAGGTTTAGTATGAATGGTCTTAAAGTAATTGGGTTATGAGTTTCCTGGTTTAAAATGAAAATGGTTTTACATTATTTTTGGAATATTAGACTGCTCTATCTTTCATATAATTTCCTTATCTTTTTGTCTTTTACCACCATTTGCTTGTAGATAATGATACTTAATAAACATAAGGGTGTCATGTCAAGGGTGTGATGTTGGCTAAAGCTACCAAACCAATCGATCAATGTCAATCGACGGCATCGATCGTCGATCGATCGATTAGTCTAGTAACACCCTTAGAGATAAATGGGCAGTTGGAATTGTTAATTGTAGCCATCGTAAGTTGAACCTGGATGAGAGAGCACAGGAGCGTGAGAATTGGCAAAAGAAAAGAGATGCCTATGTTCACCCGTTGGCCAAGTCGAGCTGTTGCACGATGATGTAAGTTCATAATGTTCTTTTCTCTCGTTCCTAAATAAAAGCATTAAACGACGTTTCATTTAATAATTCTCATTTCAAATTCTTAAACCCTATTAAAATAATCCTCAAGAGGAATTAGATTCTTCTTAAATGAGGTTAAGAGCTGGGAATGTAGTTTTTCACAGCAACTGTCCGTTGGGACTTGAAAACTCTTATTATGTAGATTTCTAAAAGAAATCTAGTTTTAGTACAGATAAAATACTGGACCGAAATTCTCTCTTTCAAAGTAAATTAATACTTAGGTATACCTATCACTAGGTATTATTTTCTACTAAATAACCACTTTTTTGAGTATTTCTTCTTTATTTTTTTTAACTATGTACAATACAACCTTATCGTACATACTGCATAATATTTAAATAGCTCTAATGTTGCATGAACGGGTCTCGTTATTAAACTTTTTTCAAGTTTTTTTTAAGTTATTTAAAAATCAGCCCTTAGTCCAATAATACAATTTGTTGAAAACTAGGTGTTTGTTCTGTGTAGAAAATACATAAGAAATCACAAACAAACATACTGCAATAGAGATAAAAATAAAATATTACCCTCGGTTATACTTCTACTGAAGATGATGGTTTCGTCTAGATAACGCTATGATAAATACATCACATTGCCTTCCTCACTCACCGTACCAGTCTTTCTCATTTTGTTTTCACTTGTTTTGTTTTTATAATAATTTTTATTTATTTATTTAAACTTTATGTACAATAGTGGTACAAGGGCGCAGGAACAACAACGGACTTACGAGTATTAATAAAAACAAACTAGCCATATGCATAGTTTAAATACTGATAAGCATAATTAATTTTAAATTAGGTGTCACAAATTGAAACGTTAATTGGCAGAGAATGCCTAGGCCTAAGCATTCTCTACCACTAAAGTATTACAATTTAAAATAATCGTAAGGGCGCGTTCCCACTATGTCGTGACGACAGATTATCGTGTCATTTAAAGCGTCGTGGCTTGTGTATTTAAAAATGGAGGCGTTCACATTAGGACGACACGACTAACTGTCGTCCATCCGACATTTTTTTCCCTATGAACAATAATGAACATCTCCATTTAAATACACAGGCCGCGACACTTTCCACAACATGAAAATTTGTCGTCACGACGTAGTGGAAACGCGCCCCAACGGTTAGTTTTTTTTAGTACATAACGTTGCTTGTATGTACAGTATTATTTTGCATGTGTTAGAATAAAGCGGCTGATAGCATTGATGGGAATCTGATTGAAAGAGATACCTATATCGATTAAGATTTAATACTTTGATTTATAAAGATTTTCAATTTAAGGCCTAGACTAAATTTTCAAATCACTCGCCGGAAGATAAAAGACATCTGCAATAGTCAAAATCTGACATAGGTTTCCTCCAAGCGTCGTCACATTAACTGGGCTTTTCACAATCTGGGGATTCCGACAACCCTCACCAGTCACGGTCAAACTTGTGGCCAAAGAAAGAAATAAAGAAAGTAAAATACTTCGTCTTCCAGTACTCGAAGTACGTTAGTACGAAGTACTCGGATGGTCGTTGTGAAGCGGTGACCACTTGCCATCAGGTTAGCTGCCTGCTTTTTTCCTACTCTAAAATAAAATGAAATGTACATACATGAGATTAGTTTAATTTATCTGTTAATAATGGTCCTCCTGACAGATTTCAGCCATGGCGGCCAACCTCAACGGAGACTAGTCATCGGCGCGGGACATATGTGTGTGCGCAAACACAGGTGCACTCCCTCTTTCATGTGTTAATAAGCAAATACTGTATAGTAGCAGGAATAAAAGCTAACTATTTTCATAAAAACCTCTTCCATTAAGAGCTTCTTCTTCTTCTTCTTTGTGTGGGTAGTAAGGTCTAACGACCCCACACATTCTACTGTCAGAGTTTCTAAACCACCTCAAGGGACTCTGACATGGTTTGACGACCGCCAAATGGTGGCTAGGACCACCGGCTTATAAATGCCTTCCGAAGCACGGAATCATCTTTGTTATCAGACAATCAGGTGATTCAAGCCTGCAAAGTCCTAGCCAAACTGGAAACAACTTTACAAAGTATGCTCTCCGTGGGAATCAAATCCACGACCACCGGGTCACAAGGCAAACGCCTAAACCACTCGACCACGGAGGCAGTTAAGAGCTTACTATGCAAAGACCAAAATTAAAAAATCTTTCCGAACTGAACTTACTACAATATTTCTATTAAAAAGTCATTTGCACATAGACTCGAATAGTGTCGCGAAGAATATTGAATATCTTCAGTGCCGTTTACTGAAAGTATCAAGTACGTCCGGGAAATTCATTTCCGGTCACGTACAGACTTCCGGCCAGTGACTAAGAAGCCGATGAAATGAAAAAGTTCTTCTACTTTTTATATAGTATATTATATTTGTTAGGAAAATGTCACAAACAAGAAAATGAAATAAAAAATGGATGGTTGTTGGAAGATATTTTTACAAAGTGTTAATAAGATATACTTTTAATATTATTGGAAAAATTGAGGAAGAGTAAGATTAATTCAAAGACATTAATTAGAACCATGCTTACTAGTCTGTAACAGCTTAAATCCAAAATAATTTGTGATTTATTAGGTATGGATACTTCACATTTTGCATACTAATCCAAACTACGAATTTCTTTTGAAGTATGAAATAAGTACCTACGTAATATTTTAAAAACTAAATTTATTTAAATATCCATCTTTATAATCTTCTAAAAGTGAACACTAGACTTGTAACATTTGCTTACTCATTAAAATACTAGACCACAGATAAAAAATTAAAAAAAACTTTGGAACCAAAGATATTGAATTAATAATGTACCTACAAGAACATTGTAAATTCAACATTATTATAATAATTTCAACATAACAATATTATTCAAACATGCAAAGTCTTGAACCACGCAAGACAGCGTTAATTCCGTCTTGCATGTACGAACTATGTAAGTTAACGTAATCTTGCATATGTACCTACCGAACACCGTAGCTGCCACGAGTACGTCTTAGATAATAATATTAGCAAAGATGTTGTTTCTATAAGATTATGCAATGGAGTTAGATTATTTAAAGAAGATAAGAGATGGGAAAGGGTCTTTCATGTGTTTCTTAAATATTAAAGAATTGTTAAGTAAAAAAATTTCTTTCTTAAACACTTTTTCGATTGACTGATTTTTTTTCAAAATATTTTAATTTCTTTCTAAGTAATAGTTAACGGGATTTTGCTGAGCACATACTTTTTCTAACTTATTCACGGATTTTGAATGAAAATGACATTTCGGAAGGTGTCTGATCAAGGAACGTTTTTTTTTTAAATTGGTCCTTGATCGTAGGTACAGTATATTTTCACAGCTATATTGTGAAAAAGTGGGATATATTCAACGATGAATCTTTTTGAACGGTTAGAGTTCAATTCACACATGATACAATCGCTCCATAGAAAACGTCTCTTAAAATGATCACCCCTTCTAAGCATCACAATGGGACCTTAAAGCACAGGCGCCCTCTGACTTACCACTTTCGATTCTGACTTTTACGTATTTCGTAATAATAAAAATATGAGAAATCCCTACACTTGAACGATATATTACTGCCTGCGGAAACATAAAAAACTATAGAGGAAGCTCGGATTTGGGGTGCAAGGGTCCCCAAGATTAGATTTGTTTTTAAAGAATTTGCTTACGTATCTCAGGAATTTATCATTTTAATGTGACGTTTTTGGAGAGAGGATGCAAGCGAATTTTGAAATAATAAAATTGGTATGCCGCCTTTAATCGTGATTTATTGACGGGAAGGTTGCTTTTTTAAACTTAGTACAGTAAAAAGGTTCTTCTTCATTATGAAGACGATGAAAAGGAAATAAACATTAGTAGTAATTTTTTTTTTCAACACTCAAAATTTTGCAATAATGAAAATGCAAGAAACAAATTGATGTTATAATAAAAATTGATTTTTGTTTAAGTACCACTCATTGCGATAGATGACACTTGTACAATAACTCTACGTACGTTAAAAAATCCAGTCTTTATGCTGATGATGAGAAATTCATGCATGATGATAAACCCAATAACACTTTACCATGGAATTGAACCGAGGATTTCATGGAATAGAATAGAATACTCTATATTATGTACACCATAGATGTTACAGAAAAGACAACATGGGGTGACACAATGGGCAGCCTTATGATCAGCACTAACGCTTGGGGCCACTAGACCGAAGAGGCAGAGGAGCATAACCTTCACAATCATCTTCCTTCTCTGGTCTCTATTAAGGGTCGACGCAATACGTTTTTTTCTTTTTTCTTCCATTCTCCTCTATCAATCATTATGCTCATTCATTCCATTTTCTTTTAGGTCATTTCCCACAAAATTTGCCCGTATTCTTTAACCTTCTTCTCCTGGCGGAATAAACGTGTTTTCTTTCTCCTGCTCTCTTTCTTTTCTTCTCCTTCTATTCAGTCATATTATTTTACTAAATCCGACTGGTAGTTAGTACTACTGTAAGACTAGAGATTAGCGCGTTCAAACAAACAATAACTCTTCAGCTTTATAAAATTTTATACGAGTAGTATATAGATCGCAGAGAAAGATGATAAAATAATACTGTAAAAATTAACCCTTACCTGATTCCCAAATCCCTACCTGTATCGTCGGCAGTTATTCCGACATCACTCGCATAGGGGTGCGTTGTAACAGGATGTTTACTTCCCTCCGTAGATAAATTTGCAGTGGCTGGAGGGTTAAGTATCCCTTTCTTTCTATCAAACCGAGATAGCGCGTTAATATCTTCGTGTCGACAGTATCTTGATGGATGTGGTGATAATGTACTGGTTGAACCGTGTTCATTTGGGATTGACGGGATAAAGGAATCCTGACCTACTAGCTTTTATCTGCGATTTTGTCAACCATGTTAATCTTATCCTGTCTTATGGCTTTGGGCAATAGTGTAGCGTTCCACCAGTGAAAGATTTTTGTAATCCGATCAGTACTTCTGGAGATTACTTTTTACAAAGGCTCTCTGCTCTTGGTTCCACTTACTAATATTAATAAATAAAACACACTTTTTGATCAAACGAATACTTATTTAGATCATTTGGCTCAGAAGGTAGCTAAAAGATGACTGGCGTATAAAAACAATACCTATTTTACATTCCTAATTCAAATACTATTTCTTTTCCTGCTAAACGCCTCCAAAGTTCCAACGATTAACTTGTCTGCCAGTGACCTGCAGCCAAGGACTTCACAATATAAACAAATATTGTTACTTATTTTTATTTGTGCACGATGATAGGTAATACCTATGTAATAGGAAGATATTAAAAAAACAAAGGGTTACACTCCGGGAGTGCCGGCAGAAGTGATAACTTGAACATTAACGTTGTGCATTTTTGAATATTTTGGAATGGTTAGGGAATAATTTCGCACGAATTGCTTTATTTATCAGTATAAAAGTACTATCATTTATGTGGTGGTTAAATACAATATTCATTTATTGCGCTATCGTACACAAACCAAAAAGTGCTAACATTATCTTACTAATTTTCGATCAGGTCACGTGTCCTGACGCGAGTTTAACATTTTTTACCCATCCCAAAAAGTGCACAACGCCGCTAAAGAAGTTTTCACTTCAAAAATAATTTAGATTAGTATTTACCAGCGCATATCACTTCAGTTTGTTCAATTTACGTACTCATTTACTTCTATGTGCAGTATTGTGTGACAACTTTACTTAGATAGAGATGTTACAGGCCCGAGTAATCTATGTACTTACCGCTATTGTTTTTGGAACCACCATGAAACATAATGTTGATGAAAATACTTTTATCCGTCTGACACGACTCAACACGATTCCCACACGTCCACAACATGATTTCAACATAGCATTGTATTCATCAACAAAAATGCTAACATTCCCAGTTTCAACGATGTCAAACAAGAGTTTAATTCATATAAAACTCCTACTTATACTCATAAAACAAATTGCAACAACAATGATCACTTCCGGAATCAAACCCAGCTGACATCCCACAACATCCTCTCTGACGTTACAACAACATGTTCACTTTGTTCCGCAAAACCAACCTAGACATTTAGATTTATTAGACTGCATGTATTCATTGGAGTGGAGAGGAGCGTAGCTGTGCGAAGCTAGGAAAATTTTGGAACGCGGTGTTTCAGGTTACCCAGTTAATGGGTTATGAAGGTCTGGTAGGTAGCCGCTCCCCGTAAAATACTACTATTCATTTCGTTTCATTATTTCGATGTCTTAGTTTGACACCGACTTCTAAAATTAAAGTTATTTTGTAAATTTTTTTTTGCGGCTTCCTTCTTTATTTCAAAAGACACGGTTACTTCGGCACGTTTTTTCAGCAAATAATATCGAGAGATGTGCCCGCTCATTTTGTCACCCTTAACAGCCTTGTCGCTTGTACTACGTTTTTGCACTTCTCCGCTTACCGCAGATAAGTTTAAAACTAGGAAAACATTAAACAATAGTATAACACTAAATTCATGTCATCTACGCTTCAGTGAACAGAGACACTCTGCTTCAGTCCCTCGCTCTGCTCCGCTCAGTCGCTCCGCTCCAATAGCAATCAGCCTTGGCCTCGCTCTTGATGAAACTGAAACAAAGTTAGGTTTAAATTACAAATTAGAGTTTATTCCAGAGACATTGCTACATCTCTGTAATGTTTGACTAGCTCGCTTATATTGTTTTGAGAATCTTGTTTCTTTGGTGCCCATTAAATTGGTTAATTGGTTTGGTGTTCGATTACTTCAATTAAATTGCTTGCTGGATTAGAATCGTTGGTTATATATTATGGGTGATCCTTTTACAATTCTTGTAAATCATTACTTTCGTTTTTCGGGTTTCGGGTCTTGCCAAAGGCGACAGACCTGCTCCCAACAACTTTAGTAAATACTATGTGAGCCTAGTGTTTTGGTGAAAACAAAGTTCAACCTAGCGAGGTCGGCTTGGAAATTAACCGGATTCAGCTGAGTACCAGCTTTTGACATGGAGCGACTGCATACCAGACCTCCACAACCCGGTAATATGGTACTACGGTACGCCTTGACAAGACCGGTGTCAGATTTTCCTGCTGCTGACTACCCATATCGACTGTCAAAGGTCTAATAATGATGGCCGCGACCAACGGCTTAGCGTGCTTTACAAGGTACAGAGAAAACAAACATGATATTACATAAATTCAAAATACAGACCAGTTCCTAATCATAACTAGCAAATTATTACCACAGTACACTCGATCCGTAAACACGTTACCAGTAATATTGTGTACATCGATAGTCTTGTTTGCGTTAAGCCGAACCAATTTGTACTCAACGGTAAATGGATTTTGAATTTCCAAAATAACACACTGTAGGCTCATGATGTAGTCATAATTTGGGCGTAGTGTATTTGCGGAAGGTTTATCGGGTCTAAATTTGAGTATTAGTTTGAAGTTTTGAAGAAGGGGTTAATTTGGAGGCTGTAGGCTAAATGCCTAATGTTTGTGTTCGTGCTGTACTTAGGATGTTTGCTTTAGATACTACAGTAGTCGTTAAAGTCAACAGGGGAACAAATTGAGTTCAACGACTCCGATATATTAGTGGTTTTTTTTCCTAAACCAGAGTGTAACAGAAATAGTGCAAATGCAGAAAAGAGGTCACTATATTCATCATTATGAAAAACTTTTACTAAGATACCAACCTGACATCTCAAAAAATAAAACCTCTCCGTAAATTTATGTTTGATTAGCTCAACAGTATTTTGTGAACAGCTGATTCAGGGTTGGTTCGGTTGTAAAAGTGGTTACGAATGATTAGAATAATGACCCACCCCTGTTCAGGTTTTACTTTATTTTTGTTAGGCTTGTAGAATGCAATCTAGAAGAAGTTCTGCTTTGAAGAGTAACGGTTTATACGTAACTTTTTAAATATAATGCAGAATGAAGTTAGGGCGCTGGATGCTACATATCGGGATAATCAAGTGCGGATGGGTATCCCATAGCATGTCTAGAGTTCGAATGAAAACTTCTTGTGACCCTTTTACCAGTAATGGAAGTTATGGACAAGATTCACTAGCAAAACAACTAAATACTGAAGAGGTCTGTTGACACAGTTCTATTAAACAAACCTTCAAAGGACGAAAGCAGAAACATGACCAACACAAATAAATGAATGATACGAATTTGCAAACCAAATTCAGTGATTCGAGAATACATGGCCGGTAGCAACAACTCCTTTTTGTTTGTTAAACAAATTCGTCTCATCTCCCTTATGGCTTTAGTAGTAAACATTTTTATGTTGACATCATAATATTGTTTTATTGTTAGAAAATTTACGATCATCCCCTCTGCGGCTTGTGTGATCCCGCATGGCGACGAATAATCTGCCTCTGATTTGTACGTTTTGATTCGTGAGAGTAAATTCGAGTGTTTGGGTCATAAAATAAATACTACATACTCGTAGTTATGTTTTTGATGCAATTTTGTTGAGTAGAGATTATTGATGAATAAAAATCATGGAATCGGAAGGCCGGAGTCATGAAGGAATTAAAAAAGAAGGCTGAAGAAGAAGTGCTATTCCGTAAGTTCCTTGCAATTTCAAGTTCAATGCATAATTCAAGTGAATATGAACTATTCGAAATAGGATTCATTTGTTTTGCCAAGTTTAAAGCGTTCGAATTGTTTAGAAAAGATTAACACTAAAAATAAAAATGTCATGGGATTGTTTATTACTATAGTAGGCGCCAGATAAATGAAGAATAACGGTCATTGACCTTTCCTTAATATCTCTTCGTAGGTACCCCCGGATAGTAAATTATGAATAGATTTTCAATACTAAAACAGTAAGGATCACGATAGATGTTGATTCAGGACAGTTTTATGTCATTATTTCTGTTTTTGAAATTAAGTGTGTCAATAAATGTAGGTGGGTCAGTGACCGCTATTCTGTAAACAAACTTTCTAGCTAGGCGATATTTGATGAAATGTCAACCGATATTCTGAACCCGTTCGTTTTCGGAGTTCCAGCAGGTCTGGAGTAATTACATTACTGTATGTGGACGCCAACCCAAAAGTGACATCCGAATATCTCCAATGTCGTACATACATATATCGTTGGTATATTGTTGGTATGTAGGTTCTACCTCCATTTTTAGAACATTCAGGTTACTTTTACAGCTAAACAAGTGACCATAAAATTTAGCAATTAGAAAAGAAAGGAGGGAAAACAATAAACTTGGGGTATTGTGATATTTTTACAAGCAAATTTACTGTTGTTAGAGATAGAGCGGTCCCCTTTCCAAAATGAAATACTAGAGACATTTATGGGCTGTTTACGAGCCAACTCTTTACCGAACGCGGACAAGCATGTTTGTGTTTTTATTGTAGACTTCCGCGTCATAAAGAGCTGGATGGATTTGTTTTATTTCTGTTGTTTGTAATCGTATTATGCTGATTTTGTATGCGAAAACATCAGAGTCAAAAGGTTTTACATGTGTAACTAGTGTCGTTTTGTTTAAGTAGATTGTATGCTTTGACGATTGATGAGTGTAGTTAATATTGGAAAAATAATCCTGAATGGACGGAGTGGGCAGCAGCATCTTCCTTTTAATTGATATCATTGAAACTTTGAAACTGTTGCATATAAAAACAGACATGTGACGTTTTCAAAGCCGTAAATATACCTCCAACAAATTGTTAAGGCGCTGTGTTCAGAAAAAACTCGGTCACTCTCGGACTGTATAGAAAAGAAAGAGAAGTGCGATGACACAATGCTTGCGATTTATTGCCAAATATGAAGCATTTTATTTACTTAAAACAGCTGAGATAGTGGTCAAGCGCGTGCCTATCAATAACAAAAAATAAAAAAACTAAGTTAAGTTATTGAAAATCTAAAACAATGTTTTGCATTATGCTTCGATTCATTATTTGGTATAAATTTTACCGGCATAAGTAGGCTAGTTACACGGGTTTTTTTTTCAAAGGTCTCTCTATGTTAGAGGTAACTTTGACAATCATTTTGGAAACAACAGTGTTCTTTGAATAGTTTTTATAGTTAAAATTCACATGTATTTTTTCTGCAGCTTGAAACTAAACCGATTTGGCTAAAATAACGTTAGAAAACCAGCAATTTTTCAGTTTTTGCTGGTCACAGCGCCTTAAGGTTCACGTGTTTTTGGCAAACATGAAAAAAGTTAAGCGAAAAGCTATATTAATTTTTGTAAATTTTATTTCCTTCTGCATTACTCATGAAAAACAAATTTTGTAGAAAGCTCAAGATAATACTCCAAAGCAAAATAATTGAAGAATGAGGAAAGAATTACCAGAACATTTTTTACGTAGTATCAAATTCGCAATGTCATAAAAATTCTAGAGGTCGACGGGGTGCTTATAAATATTCAAATTTGTACAAGTACTGGGCCAGGTGGGCAGGCAGGTTTGCATAAGTAAACTTGCGAAGGGTGCGGACACGAAGCACAATAATCCGGCTTCGGTTCGATAGAAAAAGCAAAATCAAAATTCATTCCGTTGACCCGAGCTCTGGTCGTAATTCCACGACAGGGCCGGAAACTATTTCTATTCCGAGGGGATCCAACCCCAAGGCGGCACGCCTCCTTGTTTCCAAATATTTTCCTCTCGTGCCTTAATGCAGCACAATCGTAATTTAAAACATGCTCCCTCGTTTAAAATGAACGCACGCTCGGTTTCTGCCGCCAGATTTGTGGACGGAATGTGTTAATTGTTTCGTTCCATACGCGCGCTGCGGTCGCGATACACTGATATGCTCTCGCTTGACCATGTAATGGAACGGGCTTAATGGTCTCAATTAATGAGCGGCTACCGAATTTAGAATTTCGGCGACTTACATTGATACGGCCGCAATAAAAGTTGGAAGTAATAGAGTTGTTGTAATCTCGGCAGCGATATACCGCGTGGAGGGCGTGTTATCGCCGGCGGAACGGTAATGACGGTGCGATAACATCGCTCGGTGAGGAAGCGAGGGCGAATCGACTGATCTCAGACTGCGGCCAGATTAAATCTCTGTTGGAACTGCCCGCAACATTAACTAATGACACTCCGGAGATGGGACGAACTCCGATAGCCTCCGAATGCCCCCGATAGCCCCCGATCTACTCGACACTGACTCGTTTCAGTTCATTTGAGGGAGTCACCGGGTAATCAGCATTCAAGAGCTCATCGCCGAAGATAAGACAAGTTTGTGACGGCTGTTTCGGAGACCAATTGACTTGTTTTATTATTATACACCACGAATATTTGATGTCATGATATGGTGGCGCTGGCACTTAATATTTTATCACATAGGTAATTTTTATTTAATGCGTTGGGTGCCTTGGGAACCTTATTCATTATTATTTCGTTGCCCTGTACTTAATGCTTTTAAAGCTCCATCAGTAACGAAAACATCACAAAGCCTCTACAGACCTACGAACTCAAAAATAAATAAACGTTTTCGCGTAAATAAATACCTCTCCCACCCCGTATTATTCCGTCGAATTGTTATAAATAGCTGTTGCAAATTGGTATTAAATGAGCTACAAAAAAGGTCCGACTTCAAGTCTCCCCTTCTGAAGTCGACAATAGGGAAATTCGATATCGCATAGGAGAGTCCCATTAAGGTTGAGACCGGCTCGAGATTGCGATAAGTATGTATATTTTATTGTTAGTCGACTTGTTAAGGTTCGACATATAATGGCTACATAAAATGTATCAGCTGCATTATGATTTGAGTAGGGTCCAATTTTTTTTAAGATTCGTAGCTAAAGTGCAGTTATAGTGCAACGATGGTTTTGATATAATTTGATAGAATCCAAGTTTCACTCCAAATTAGTCAAACATATTGTGATACTTATTCCCCATATTTATGCTGTCTAGTTTTGTAATCATAAATGATCTGAAAAGCTGATTTTTTAAGGTTTATACTATTGTACAAGTTGTTCATATTTATGAGAAATTGCCACCTCTAAAAGATTATTAATAAATTAGAAGTCAACCTGTATGTATTTATGAAATTATATTTTCTGCCAGCGACTATTCAATGTGGACTGAAACCGGGATAAAAATTAGAATTCTATGTGTTAATCTAGGTAATAAACTACAGGTTGTAGGTATATGCCTAATGGCATCTAAATCCGTTCAGGAGTTTTTGCTTGAATGAGTAACAAACATCCACCCATACTCAGAAACATTCCTTTTTATAATATTAGTAAGAAGAAGGAATACCTGGGAATACTTTTGGTGTACATTTGCGTTCCATTTAACGCAACAGAATCGTTTACTATCTACAAAACTTTCGCAAAACCGAACTGAAACTAATAATACTTTGCAAAGTCGTATACCAAAATGACTAGTCGGTATACCCCGTGTTATTTCAAGACAGTGTACAGTTTTACGACGTAAGATGGTATTCGATCTTTATACTTTGATTTGCATGATATTGTGTCGTAAAAACACCGTAAAACTACAGTTTATTGCTAAATAATGGACTGGGAGGATAGAAAAAACATTATTAGGTTGATAATGTTTTAATTAACATTATCAACCTAAAGCTCGGAGGAGCTCGTGGCTTAATTATAACAGCCGCACGGGCAGATATTCAAGGTTAAGTAACGCTTGCTGAGGTTGGTCTGTTGATGGGTGACCAACTTAACATACCGAGACTCCTCCGTGCCTCGGAAAGTACGTTAGGCCCCTGGTTCCGGATGTCATTTGAAGATCTTTGGCAGTCGTTACGGATTGTCAGAAGCCAGAAAATCTGACACCAGTCTTGCCAAGAAGTACCGTGTTACCCAGTTTGTAGGTTGTGGTCTGGTAGGCAACCGCTCCACGTAAAATACTGGTATTCAGCTGAATCCGGTTTGACTAGGAGCCGACCCCAATATAGTTGGGAAAAGGCTAGGCAGATGATGAATGTTTTAGTACCTTGATGGCCCTTGGCAAGACTGGGCGGGAAGTCTTGACATAGTTAACGATTGCATAACGACCGAATTCAGTCGTTAAATCATAAGGTTAAACTCGATCCATGATAAAAATCAATGATCTGATCTGTGGATCGCGTTCAAGATTGACAGTGTACGGGCGGCTTTAGGAGTTATCGAACTGCATACGGTATTCAGTCGGTAGGCGATCGGTAACTATGTCGAGACTGGCCCTGGTGTCAGATTTACTGACTTCTGACTGGCAGTTACGACTGTCAAATATTTACCAATCACAGCTGGGACCAACGGCTTAGCGTTTTTTTTGCAGTTTTTAGTCACACTCCTCTATTTATATACTGCGTAGTACATAATATTACGTCCAAATGTGTTGAATTAACAACCTTCACTTTTCAAAGTCGGTTAGTTTATAAGCATTAAATCTTACAACCATGTCTAAGTAAGTCACAATTCACAAACTCTTCCCTGCCTTGGTGCTACGGTGCTAATTTGCAGCAGTATTGTTTGCATGCCATTTGATGTCCGATGTTTAGTGCCACCGGAACTTCATTGTCTGAGACAGTGCTCGCTTAGAACACAATAGAGCGCCTGCCCAAAGTGTTATGAAGCCGTTAGAAAATCTTAATTGACGTTTTGAACGGACTTAGCTTACTGATTTAAAGGGAGTGTTTAGGATTTACGCAAAATTTGATTTGATTTATAGCTGAACTTATAACGAAAGTTCATGCTGGAAAGCTCTGATATCTTTTATAATCCGTTTTAATAAACTCTGTTTCTTTTAACTTCACAGTTAAAAAGCTGAGGGTCTCATCTTCCAACACAAGGTTTTTCTCCTGTACCTTGGGTGCGTCTTCACCCCATAGCACTGAGACACACCGACAGCCATTGCTAGAAAGGGCATTGTCAAAATATTCCATGGAAGCAAGCGCGTCAGCGAGTGTCGTCATTTGAGTGCATATTGTGCGGATAAAAGTATTTTTGTAGCTTTTATTATTGTTTATCAAATAATAATAAGACGTACTGCATCTTACCATCCCTACCTTGTAGCTATTCCACCAATTCGCACTAAGCGTTTCCAAACGTCTTTTATAATGCGCACGGCAAAAGAGTGGAACTCTCTGCCTGCGTCTGTGTTTCCAAATGCTTACAACCCTAATCTCTTCAAAGTTAGAGTGAACAGGCTCCTTCTGGGTAAGCTCGCTCCATTGTAGACTTTGTCTCTGTCATCTCTGACATTGGCTAGAGTCAAAAGCAAACCCATCTCTAATAA
Organism: Melanchra persicariae; assembly: GCA_947386135.1. Taxonomy (NCBI): domain Eukaryota; kingdom Metazoa; phylum Arthropoda; class Insecta; order Lepidoptera; family Noctuidae; genus Melanchra; species Melanchra persicariae. The sequence continues at coordinate 7,818,676 of OX376657.1, read as the reverse complement.
AAAATAAATAAATAAGGAACTAAACGAAAAATATGAACAGGAACATCACAAAAACCTTAATAGTGGGTCTGGAGGTTGAAACACCTTAAATTAAATTTAATACAAGATAACAAAAAAAAAAGTTTATAAAACATCGCCGTGCTTTATGGTCTACACCTAGCTGATGAAATTAGTTGTACCTAGTTCACTTATTTTGTGATAACACTTTTGCCCTAATTACATGTACACAACATTTTAACAAGTTTTTCATATTGATTTTTGCTAAGATAATATTGCGAACGGCTCACCATACCGTGCTGCCTTCACTACATGACACTGGCAGCTTTGTCGACGTTCGCTCATTTGTCAAAGTAGAAAATTTAATGTATCATATGTGATAAACAGCTCAGAGATTTGTATAAATAAGACCCTAAATGTTCGAATTCTTTGCTTGAGTTTTATTGTCAAAAATATTCCATGTAAGGACCTACTTACTTTGCTTTAATTTATTAAAAAGGTCACAGACGGACAGTGCCCGCCTCAATATTCATCATATTAAAATTCACTGGTAATTTAATTAACGTTGCATGCAAAATTCTCGTGCATTAAATACTTTCAGCTGAATTTCGGTGCTTTACACTGAAATTATTGTGAAATTCCAGGGATTTGGTGTCGAAAAATAACCAGTGAAATAAAGTCCATTTTTCAAATGCCACTACTCATGCAAAAAGTTTTTAATAACTCTGAAAAATAATTAAATTTCGTCGAAATGTTAATTGTCTGTGAGTCAATAAGACCGCTTGCTTTTGCTTTTTTGAAAAAGTAAGTAATTAAATAAGTACGTACCTAGATACATTTCCGATCTGTGTGTAAAGAGTCATCGCGGCCCTGGAACGCAAAGGGCATTTGGGTTGAGTTGCATCTGGAATTTCTATGATAGCAGCCGCGAGTCTGGTTTTGTGCCCAGTTCGTGGCAGTAGGCTTGCCCTCTCAGAGCCTGCCAGGGTTGAGGGATTTTTTTGAAAGAGTCACCGCAGTTCAGCATATCACTATACTCTTTGCAGCTCAGTAAGAGACAGACACTCCATTTCGCTACGCTCAGAGCGGAAGGAGTTATTTGATGATATCCCATCGTTACAAAAAAAGGGTTGGTACCCTATCTTCTGAAAATAAAAATCACTTTATTGGCATGTTACTTGTGTGGGCTTTAAAAATCAGGGTTTTAAGGGAAAGCAGCAAGGTTCTTAAGAATTTTAAAATAAACTAAGTTGTAAACTAAACTTGATAAATTAATCTGTAGATTTTCACACTTTATTTTGCTTTACGGTCATTGCATTTGTTTCCAGGAATGTACAATTTATGCAACTCTAATTACTTTTGAACTTACCCATGTCTATGAATCCCACTCCTGCAACCAAAGCCCTCAGAACAAAGTTTAATCAAACCACATTAGGAATCATTGACCATAGCTGATCCCAAAATGGGGCGCATCTTGGGTCGTTTATAGTAAATAGGGGGCGAATCGTCTGAATTAATTAATTCGTTTGACGGGACCCACTAATGGACTTTTGTTGTGATACAGACTGTTACCGAACGGTCTTCGTTCTTATAACTAGGGATGTTTCTACCAGGGTTGCGGATTCCAGGGTTGCGGATTTTGTTCGAAAGAGTAACCGCGGCCCTGGAACGCAAAGGGCACTAGGAGGACCACGAATGGGTTTTAGTCAGTAAGAGTCTGACGCTCCCTCCCGCTCCACCCAGAGCGGAAGGAGTCATTTGATGATTTTCCATCCATAAAAAAGGGATATTACTAAGGCCGTTTAGGTGAAGGTGCAGACTTTAAGCTTCGCAGATGTAGAGGTTAAAGAAGGTCGAAATAATGAAAAAATATCAACAAAAAAAATTCTGACAGCCTCGTTGGTCTATCTTATAGACCAGACTCGGTGGTCTAGTGGCCGCATACTCTACTGCTGAGCATAATACCCTGGGTTCTCTTCCTGGGTCGAGCAAAGCGTTATTGGATAATTCAATCTGTAATTGCTCAATAACAGCCCGGAGTATGTATCTGAGATTGCTAAAGGCTCGCTCCCTATTACATGGAACTTACACATACTGGGTGAAATATGTTTGTCTTTTGCAGGGGCGGATCCAGGGATTGTCGTTTGGGGGGGGCTTGACCTCGCTGAGGGTGGGTTTTAGCAAAGTAAAATCGAATGCTTTTCATTCGATTTTACTTTGCTAAACCCCTCCCTCAACCCTCACTTAACTTTTTATTTTGCTTAACGCATAACAAGCTTCCTTGGATTCCTTTTCGTAAATTCCTCAATGACTTCGTTAGGTTTTCGACTACCAAATAAATCTGGGTCTTTAGAGGAGGGGCGGGGGGGGGATTACTTGAGTTCCTTAGCCCTCTCCCTCTGGATCCGCCAATGCATTGGGGTATACAGGTGTTATGTTATGTCCATGTAAAATTTTTAAATGAAAATTTCACAATTACCTTTTTCGGTTATGTCACCGTCTATACACTTAACAATTGCCCACTGTGCACTGATCCTAGCGGTAGCAGTGACATTGGAGCAAAAACTTGAAATTTCTTCCACCTGAAAATATAACTCGGTTCGCAGTTTCAACTACTAATTGGTCCTTAGTATACCTCCGCTAAGAACTTGTAGGGTCCGCCGAAGATCGGTTACAACCCTACTTGTAACGGCCCGTTGTAATTACCGATGATAAGAAACGCCAGATTGATCGGTGGAACGAACCCTTATTGGTTAGATGGTCGGTTTATTCCGAAGATAACCGAAATAAGAGGAGAAAAAGTTAAAGACTCTCGTCAATGTTGCAGTTTTTGTTTTGTGAGAAGCTTTCACTGAGCGTGTGAAGGTCTTTAGTTGAATACCACAAGAAATTTCTCTTGTATCCACGCTTCATTCTGTGCATTTGTTTGTAAATTAGACAAATAGGTACCTATTAGTCTAATTTACAAATTAGACTAAGTATAATTCTTTTTTTTTCTACTCCTCCGCTGTTATTTTCTGATTAATTTCGTTGCGGGATCCAAGATAGTTGAATCATTTCTCTGGGACTCATCGAGCTTCATTGACTCGGCGTTTTTTCTGGTGATCGCCAATGTTGATTCTGTCTTTCAGAAGTTGCAGTGGCTTGGGAATGTGGTGACCATGGGCTTGTCCCAAGAAATAAAATAGGTACCTATGTGTTTTTCTGTTAGTAATAGTAGTAGTTGTTTATTTCTGGGAAGAGATAATTTACTAAAGAACATTGACCACTATTACCATTTGTTTCGTTAAAACAACTACATACATAGGTATACGTTCCGTTTTCCTCCGTTTCATCATCGTAACACAACACTGAAGCAACAATGACCGTCAAACCAGCTCCAATAAGTCATCGTCCCTTACCTTGAACAATACGCCGTCAGTACAGCCGTCTGACGTCATAACTCATGGCTAATATATGATCAAACGAACTTCCAAGTGAAGTTCGATCATTATTATATGAGTCGCTTCATTCGAAGATATTTTTTAACCATGTAGTCCCCTTTCCTTGCGCTAGCAACTACGCACGTCTATTTAGAGTTTTTTTTTTTTTTTTTTTTTATAAACTGGCAACATCGTACCCCACCTCGCCGTGTCGGTCAGTTGTAACCGTCATTATTTTAGAGATGATTATAGTTATGATTTTTGCAAATCTCTTCAGGGTTCTTTAGGGTGGGTCGGGAAATTATATCTTCGAATGAAGCGACTCATATAATAATGATCGAACTTCACTTGGAAGTTCGTTTGATCATATATTATATTTCGTCGCTTCATTCTTCAGATATTTTTTAACCATGTAGATGTTAAGAGATAATGAGATTTGCTGGCTCATTTGAATAAATTGCAAGGATTTTTCAAATGATTAATTATCTACTTTTAAGTACATAGGTACCTATTGAAAAAATAAAGAATGTTCTTTTAAGTTATGATAATAATTATGCGTTTGATTTACAATCAATTCCTTACAACTAGTTACAATTACAAGCATACTGATTCTGCAAATTCGGCTTCATTAACTTTATTAACTTTACAAAACTTGACAAACGTTTGAGAACGACTGGTCTATCCCGCGTTTCTCCGTATTGTGTCAATGCACACACCTGTCGAGCTTGCAGAAGAAGTTGAGGCGTGTCATGTACTGTGTGCACTGAATATTGATGTATTGACCCCACTTTTGATAATACCAATTTTATCCATGGACTTACGGTTTGAGCTGTGGCCGCTTTATTAGGTTTTTTAATTGTTAGTATTAAGTTGTTTATATTTTTAGCTCTTAAGATTTTTTGTAATAAATATGTAGTCTGTGAGTACCCGGCAGCAGAGCAAATATTTTTATTTTCTAAAAGTAGGGCAGAAAAAGTACGGGTTGTTCTCTTCCTGGAGCAGAAGCCTTGATAGCGTCTGTTATCACTACTTTTTACTTCATTTGACGAGATATTGATATTCTCCAGTTTTATTAGGTTAAGAGTTTGGACTCGCTGTTCCGTACATAAAGCCAGTAAAATAACGAATCTTTTGGTCACTTGACTTAGGTCTAAATTTCGGTTCGAGTACCATTTAGAAACGAGATTAAAATTAATTGCGGATCCCAGGTGTGTATGTATATTTTGGCCTGCTAGGTTTAAGTTTATAGGCTCCTTTTAACAACCGCTTGATGCATTCATCAGAACCGACGTTGTTGCCCAATAGTAACGAGAGTGCGGATCTGTGGGAATTCAAAGATCCATACGAGGCGCCTTTATTGAACTCTGTTGTCAAAAAAGAGATACCTTTGCTACCGTGCTCTCAAAGTATCAATTTTGGTAATTTTTCAGAACTGCCACCAGAGTTTCTATGAGACGCTATGTTATTTTTTGGTGTTATCAGAAAGCGACGCTAACATGAGGTCTATTGCTTCTACGGGGATATTACGTCGGAAGGCTTTTAAGAATTAAAGAGAATGGGGAAAAGGGTAGATAAAATTGTGTTTCCAATTAATTGTAAATGCATTGACAAACGACGCGTCTGGGTCAGGAAACCAGGATGCGTACAAATCACATTTTTCATTAATGCGAGAAGCGAACAAATCAATTACAAGTTGACCTAGTTTACGAATGATAGTTTTAAATGCTTGATCTGATAAGCCCCATTCTATATAGGGGTTAATTTTTCTTGATTCAATATCAGCTTCGATGTTTTGTTTGGTATTAATATAAGATGCGAATATCCATATATTCCGGTTCTCGCACCATTGCCAAATTTAATAAGCAAGATCGTTGTAGTGAGGATATTGTACTCCTCCCATTCTATTAATATAACTCAACGCTGTGTTAATGTCAACTCCTAACAATATGGAACAATTTAGTCGTTCCTTCGCGAAGTTTTTTAGTGCTAAGAAACCCAGTTGAAACCTAGTTGTAAGCTCGCAATTGTACTAACAAAATATGGATGTCTTTATTCCGAAATAAATGATTATTATTATTATTATTAATAACGCTAAGTCATTTATATGATATTCTCTTTCCTTCCATGATTCATGAGCGCGATTACCATCAAAAAATGCTCCCCACCCTGTATTCGAAGCATCGGAAAATATTTCCAATTCAAAATCGGGGGTGTCGACGAAGTTTGAACATGTAAATATATTTTGTGACCACCAATTTAAATCGTTAAGTATGTGTCGTTCCAGGCTTATTTTAGAATTATAATCGTTATGAAATCTATTCACTAAAATGTATTTTTGGTGCTCTAGGGTTTTGGTATATAGCCACCCGTATTTGACGGCAGGGCACGCTGCTGTGAGAACGCCGATTACCTTACTGAGCGAATTCTCTTATGGTACAGGGAGGTAAACCAATAAACTTTTTAACAAGCTGCGCGATATTACGACGTTTGTCCTTAGGTAAGGAAACCGAAAGGGTTGTCGTATTATAGATGAAACCTAAGAATTTGCACTCTTGTTGGGGTATTATAAATGAGCTCTTTTTTATAATTTATCACAAAACCGAGACAAGTTAACACGTAAAATTTCGATAACATTACTGAGACACTCAGTGTAGGTTTTTCCGATACATAAGATGTCATCTAAGTATATGACCGATTTATGTCCCTTAAGGTAGGTTAACCTCCTTCATAATTTGTGTAAACACTAGTAGCAATGGAAATACCGTATGGCATGGTGTTAAATTCGTATGTTATGGTTTCCGGTTTTTCATTTTCGAATTGAAAACGCAAGTATTTTCTAAATGATTTTATTATTGAAACTAAAAAAGGCTTCTTTAAGATCTATTGTTGCATGGAAACCATTTTTTGGAATAAGTTTAGAGGCGGTCCTATGATCTTCCATTTTGAAGTGACATTTTTTGAAGAACTGATTAAATGATTTTTGATTTTGATTTAAGATGAATCGTTTTTCACCGTCTGGCTTATGTGATAAAAATATGTGAGATATAAACTGGTGTTTTATAGGTTCACAAACGTTAACCGCGCCTAGGTCTATGAGTTTGTTAATGGCGATCGCCATATCACATTTCTCTTGTTTAGACCAAAATGTTTTGGTTGTATTATGGGGTTGTAGTACTCCATCTGATAAAGGGATATCGACACCTTGACTAATCCATCTAAGAACTGTCATATTATCGGTGATTTTTGCCCAGCAATCATAATAAAACTTAACTCTGACTGCATGTACCTGAGTCAATGACGTCGTGTTGGAGCAAGTTGTTTGTAGTTGATCTTCGACTGGCTGAATGCAGGGGGAGACTCGGTAGTTGGACCGTTTGTGACCCCCTCGCCCCCCCCCCCTGGTTTACAATAGCCTTAGAGGCTTTAATTTTTTCTGAAAGGTAATCGTTGCAAGTCGGATAAAATTCGGTCATTTTCTTTTCCCGAAATCTAACAGATTCCGGTATGGCCGCAGAAACCATATGGTTAAGCGTTGGTGCTTGAAGTAACGGGCAGTTTTTGAGTATGAGGTAATTTCTCAAAAGAATCTCCCTATTTTCTTTTGTCATAAGTACCCTTTTTTTTTTTTTAGCAAAGGTACTTATATTTAATAAAATAAATGGTAAGTATTGTAGCGAGATTTTTATGAATTTTCTCGCCAAATTCCGGTGTCTCGTCTGTGATTTCGCCTAATGCCGCCAAAATATTTAGGTGGATTGGTCACAACTTCTGGGGTAGGAACCACTTCGCTCGCTGGTGGTTCTGGTGGTGATGAATCTGGTTCAAAGTTCACCAGTGTCCACATTTTCAGGGACAGAGTTTTTAAATTCTTTAAATGCTCACAATGTATCTACATAGGTAGGTATATGTATTTTTCCTTCGTGTATGACTCTCGGTCAACCTCTAGGCTTAGATTGTTTGCGTCATGTCTAGCCATCGTGTATAACTCGCGGTTACCCTCCAGGCAGACTTATAGACGCTGTATTGCACACATTTATTTTTCCTTCGTGTATGACTCTCGGTCAACCTCCAGGCTTAGATTGTTTGCGTCATGTCTAGCCATCGTGTATAACTCGCGGTTACCCTCCAGGCAGACTTATAGACGCTGTATTGCACACATTTATTTTTCCTTCGTGTATGACTCTCGGTCAACCTCCAGGATTAGATTGTTTGCGTCATGTCTAGCCATCGTGTATAACTCGCGGTTACCCTCCAGGCAGACTTATAGACGCTGTATTGCACACATTTATTTCGTAATCCGTTCAGGGGGGTCTCTTGGACCTGTTAACATTTTTCGTAAGTTATGAGGGTAGTCACAACTTTACTCGGCAAAGAATTCGTGAGTACATAAGAACAGTTTCACACGTGATTCTAGTTCATAGAAACCATGTTTGTTCTATTTATAGCCATCGTGTTATCTCGGATAACCTCCCGGTATCATTAAACATTCGTGTTGCCATCGCGGACAACCTCCCGGTATTATTGGGTTACTTAGTAAAGCAACTTATGTATTTAGCCATTTTGTTACCATCTCGGGCAACCTCCAGGCTCCAAGCAGTATTTTAACTTTTTATTATCACTTTTCAAACACCAACAATGAGAAATATATTATGTACTTACTTGAAGTTTGTTCCGAATCTGATGACGAAAAACCTCTTATTCGACGACGATAAGCCTTCTTTTCTAATCTTCGTATTTTATTCTAGTAATGCATAATTTTACATGTGTACTGTTAAGCCGCTGTCAATTTATGTTTTATATTTTATGTGTAAAGATTTAACTTGTTGTTTTTTGAGTATTACACCTGTTTGTACAAACCGTTTGTACAACATTTGTATGCCCAGCAAGGCAGCACATAGTGAAACACTTAATTATAAATTACTCCACCAATGGTCAACATTTTATATGACAAATAAATATTTTGAATTTGAATTCAATTTTCTCTAAATATAACAATACTTGGTAAATATACTTTGAAACTTACCTACTACTTATTTAGTTTTGAAGACGTCCGTTCGTTGCTGCGCACGAAAAAAGAATGACGGTTACAACTGACCGACACGGCGAGGTGGGGTACGATGTTGCCAGTTTATAAAAAAAAAAAAAAAAACTCTAAATAGACGTGCGTAGTTGCTAGCGCAAGGAAAGGGGACTACATGGTTAAAAAATATCTGAAGAATGAAGCGACGAAATATAATGATGCACACGTCAACGTGTTGTGGTACATCGATAGTTGAGGCTGAGCGTTTGTGAGGAATTGAGAGGGAATTTGATTGAGTAACGTTATTGGTGAGGGGAGTTTATTTTTAAGGGATGTTGGCCAAACAATTATCGAAATGATGTTACTCTGACAGAAATACGGAAATGTAGGTAGTAGAAAAGTAGCGACTTGAATATCACTTAAAAAATCACGGTGTCGAACTGAGGTTTGCTAGTAGACAAATCAAATTTTGGGTAAAGTTCGAGTAGGTACATAAGCTGCCCTGTTTTGTTTGTATTTGCATGTTTTTGTGTGCAATAAACTAATCACTGCCTTTTTATTCCGAAATCGATCCGCGAATTTAGGGCCGAACCAACGGATTCAAATGCTTAAGAATCTCAGATTTATCAACCCAAAAAAGGACAACTTAACATAGTAGAAGTCCCGTAAACGTTGTAATAGAGGGCAAGCCTACTGCCACGAACTGGGCACAACACCAGGCTCGAGGCTGCTACATAGAAATTTCAAATAGAAAACCACAAGTACACTGCCAGACTTGGGAATCGAACTCCATACCTTAGCTCAGTAGTAGCAAAAATGACGACCCTAAAAATATATAATTGTTTCTCCAACAGTACCTATTATTTACTCAATCAGTCAATATTTGATTGGAAAATAATTAATAACCGAGCTTGGTGCAATATTTAATGAGAATTAATTAAAGTTAATCCCGACTGTAATCCGTATTTAAATTTCAGTTTATTTGTAAATCAGTGAGGTCATGTAAAATGTTAATTATGTTGAAACCACGATCAATAAGTAGGCGAGTAAATATGTTTATTTCAATAAAGAGTAGCAAATCTTATTTAATAGTTAAGGTAATAAATATTGTAAATTAATTAGAAATTCTAAATAGTTGGAATATGTTAAACGGTTGAATTTAGACTTCAGGTACAAAGAATTTTGGATGTTCTAACCTTCAGTTGGTGATCGAAGGCCCTTTTTTTGGATGGATAGGAAATCAACAAATGACAACTTCTGCTCTGGGTGGAGCGGGAGAGAGTGTCAGACTCTTACTGACTAAAACCCATCTGTGTTCCTAGTGCTTCTGGCGTTCCAGGGCCGCGGTGACTCTTTCGAACAAAATCCGCAATCCTGGCAGGTTCTGGCCGTCATGAGCCCCGTTTACTATGCTGACATCTCTTTGAGGGATACAACGCGCCGTCGACCCGGGCCTGGCTTTGATGGCGAGCGTTAGGTGGCTCGCCGTCCGCAGGCCCGCATCGAAGACCCTAACTCAGTCCTGAACATTTCTCATATTTTTATGGAGCGTTCGCATCAAAAACACCAACCAAGGTTTAAAAATAGTATAGAATAGGATAATAAAAATGTACAATTAATAAAAAATAATAATAAATATAAGTACATCATCATCTGCCTAGCCTTTACCCAACAATATTGGGGTCGACTTCCAGTCAAACCGGATTCAGCTGAATACCAGTTTTTTACGAGGAGTGGCTGCCTACCAGACCTCCACAACCCATTAACTGGGTAACACGGTACTTCTTGGCAAGATTGCCAAAGATCCCCAAATGACAGCCGGGACCAACGGCTTAACGTGCTTTCCGAGACACGGAGGAGTTTCGGTATGTTAAGATGGTCACCCATCCACAGACCAACCTCAGCATGCGTTGCTTAACCTTGAAAATCGGTCCGTGCGGCCGTTATAATTTTGCCACAATAAATATAGGTACATAGATTATATTAATTAATATTCTATTTAATATAGAATACCGATATAGAATTTTCTTTTTTGATGTTTATTGTGTAAGTACATAAATAAATAAAGGTTTTGGAAATATTTATCTATAATACCTACATACAGTTTTGTAATACTTAGTGTGCGTGTTACCCAGTTAATTGGTTGAGGTGGCTGCCTACCTCAAAAAACTGGTGCTCCACGTAAAAAACTGGTTTTCAGCTGAATCCGGTTTGACTGGAAGCCGACCTCGATATAGTTGGGAAAAGGCTAGCCAGATGGATGATGACATAAAGTTTTGTAATGTATACTCAAAGTCTACATGGTTAAATAATTTCTCAGAAAATAGAGAAAACTCTTTACTTTTTACCTGACTGCTCCAAAAAAAAGAGAATATTGTCATAATTTACTTTTAATACTGCTTTAGAGCCAAACTGGCTGAACATTAGTGGAAACTTCGTTTTGTGAAACGTTTTGTTTCTAGTCTATACTAACGATCATCTAAATGGTGTAACCTACCTTTTAGTAAGGCCTCGACCAGGGTGACGAGCTTACGCAGGATATACGTTGAGCTTGGAATATTAAAGCATCATGAAGCCGCCGTTCGCGTCCATACTGAAGTGACTATGGTTGGCGTTTAGGCGTGCGTCGTCGTCGTGACGGAGCGATCGTGTATTGTTTTAGCATGAGGGAATACGTCAAGCCTCTGTTGCTCGTTACTGTGACCATCTAATCGCGCCTGAAGCTGCACCCAAACCCTTCCTTAGGCTACAGATAAGTGATGACATTCTATCAGCAGTAGCGTGGCGAAGGCGGTTGTCAAAACGTCAAAATTGTATGGGATTGACAAACGCTGTCGAAATTTCACTTGATCAATCTCTTATGCTTGGTATTTCGAGAATCGCATTCGCTAATAGAATTTATAGCACTTTGTCTAGCGCTATATAGAATAGAATATAATAGAATTTATATTATTTATATTAATTATATAGACCTACCTTTGTACGCCTATTGAATCGACCAGACATAGTTACAACAATTCAGACACGAACACCATCATAACAATTCATACCTACTCGACACAAACCGAGACAATGTAACGACATTAATAAATACTCGATATTGAGACAACTATGGGTCCTTTCATTAAGTCCTAACACACGCAGATTGCACAGAGTGACTTGTTAAACGATGGACATGATTATAATAGCAGAATATTTAGCAATCGATATTCATTTCAAAGAGTAGGTACTTAAATATAATATTTTAGCATGTGACAATGTGAAATGACATGACATGTGTAAAATCGCTTAAAAAAAAACGACTGCCCAATACATTGTTGTGAGTTTATCTCGACAAAATGTGTGTGTGAACAGCTGATTTTCTTTTCGAGATTTCGGGGTCCCTTAATAAAAGTTGTTCATAATGATTAGTACAATGACCGCTTAAGAGATATTGCGTTTATATTCTGTTACATGTAATGTATAAGTTTACATAATCATGTCCCTCATTTAACCAGTCACATTGTATATGCTCCCCTTGATTTATCCGATATCATTTGCAATGGGCACATGTTCGACCCGCCACGGTCGCGGGCGTCTTCATTAATATTCGCGCGTAGGTGGCTGTACTAATAAATAAGTAATAAGGATTGCTCTTAAATTTCGATGTGACAGCAGTTATAGCGAGATTGTATTGAGGACGATGCTTATTTGATTGGTTTGCTATATTCTTTAAACTTTAAACTTTAAATACTATTTTCGTAGCTCAAAATTAGATATGGGTTAGTTAGCAACATCAGCCAATTCATATTTACAGGTTAGAATAGAATACTCTTCATTATGTACACCATATAAGTTACAGAAAAGACAGATGAAGAAAACATTACATAGGGTGACACAATGGGCGGCCTTATCGCTAAAAGCGATCTTTTTAAGACAACCTTTAAATGGATTTTAAAGAGAAAAAGAAAGACAGTGCTGCGTACTGATATCTTTAGTAAGAAAATTTGGTGGAGATAATACTTTACCCGGAGCAGGAAACACTTGTTATCCTGCTTCAGTGACAGTTCATGTATATATGAGGTCTGCTTTGCGTGGATTTCCAATGGGCCTCTTGAACACTTAGGATATCAGAGTATGTCTTACGAGCTAATTACAGACTACGCCTTTTCATTTTAAGTTCTTTCAGTCTATCCAGTGGTTGCCTGGTAAATATCGCTGTCAGCAATAAGACCGCCATTGCATCCATAGAACTATGTATGTGTAAAAAATTTTGCTAACTATTTTTTGTCTAAAAAAAAGTATCCTTACTAATAATATTATAAACGCGAAAGTTTGTATGTCTGTTACTATTTCACGCAAAAACTGCTGAATGGATCTTGATGAAATTTGGCACAGAGGTAGATTATAGTCTGGAATAACACATAGGATACTTTTTATCCTAGCCTATCAACAACAACCTATCCCATGTATTCAATTTTAGTCAGTTGAATTTTTGGTATCGTCTCTTCGAACCCTTTATTTTGATACCTCACATGACTACACGACAAAATACTACTTCACTAACCCAACGGCGGACTCCATATTGTTGTTTTTTTCTAAACGTAATGCTAATGATACTTCATTTTTTTAAATCTATTCAGATGTTTAGGCCACAGGGTATGCCAATACACTCGAAAATCACTTCTTCTGGAGCAGTTGGGTAAAAATACTACCAGCAACCGTAGTTAAATTCCCAAGGCTATAAAAAAGTGCAATCATCAAAACAAACACTGAAGTTATCTACGCTATCGTTAGGGTGCGGTCACACTGCTCCGTTTAAAACTGTTTGCCTTCCTAATGAAACTCCATAACGTGACGCGAATATGCCACGTCATAATTAAATACTGCTAGGGTGCGCCATTGTATTAGCTAAAAGATTTCTAGTAATTAAATTCCGTGATAAATTTTAACGCAGTTTTTTGTGAAGTTTTAAGGTTCCCAGGGGTGATGTGATGGTGTGTTAATAGCCTTACATGTTTTTTTTTTGTGGTGGTGATAAATTGGTTTTTAATTAGAGTTTAACGTTTTAGGCATAAGCAGAATTGTGATAATTCCTACAAGTATTTGGGGACAAGCCAGAGAACTGGCGTTTTTGAGCCAGAGAACTGGCGTTTTTGAGCTAAAGAGCATTGGAATTCATCGTGGCAATTGCTGCCTGTCTTTTCGAGTTTCCGTTGAGGACAAATTTTTGATGATCGTACTGATTTTTCCGCAACATTCAATACTTACTTACATAATATGTATAAATCTCATTTTAATATAAATGACGCACAAGAAAGTTCAAATTTTATGATCATTATAATAGAAAAGCCCCAGTAAGTAATCACTTGATACCAGCAAACGACTCAAGTACCTTTCTTGCCCACTTTTATACTTAAATCCCTAACCTACTTTATAAAAAGTCAGTCTCAAATAGATCTTATCGTTCGTAAAAGAAAATAAAGAGAAAACTTTGGTTTTCATATTTCTAGGTCTGCTTCTCAAGTCCAATTCAAATAGTCGAAAAGGTGGCTATAAAATATTTTGAATTCCGTAAATTTCTTCAGATTATGGATTAATTTAAATAGAAATAGACGAAATGGATAATTAGGCATCATTTGAAGACTTAAAAAGTAAGGAGGAGCTCGTGGCTAAATAATAACAGGCGCACGGGTCGATCTTTAAGGTTAAGCAACGCTTGCCGAGGTCGGTCTGTGGATGGGTGACCATCTTTACATACCGAGACTCCTCCGTGCCTCGGAAAGCATGTTAAGCCGTTGGTCCCGGCAATCATTTGTAGATCTTTGGCAGTCGTTACGGATTGTCAGAAGTCAGAAAATCTGACTCCAGTCTTGCCAAGAAGTATCGGTTACCCAGTTAATAGGGCCAGGTCTGGTAGGCAGCCGCTCCACGTAAAATACTGGTATTCAGCTGAATCCGGTTTGACTGGAAGCCGACCCCAGTATAGTTGGGAAAAGGCTAGGCAGATGATGATAATAAGTCCCTTGGAGGGCAATGTCTTTTCACCGTGCTAAGGGCTCGGAATTTTCCTGGGCGATCGAACTAGTAAACTAGTAGTGTTATTCTGTAAAGTACAGAGCAGTTGAGAGCTGTTAATTACCACCATCCGGTGGAATATGTTGCATTGGCATATCAATTCGCCACAGTGATGATTTTACAATATAAACCACCTGAAATAGATAGTAACTGACAAAGCCTGGTGTATTGCCAAACTCTAGTGGCTAGTGGTGGTAGAGCACATAGGACCGAAAGATTCTAGAGTCTCGACTGCGTATCGGAGCAGACAAAGTTAGAACCCCTGCCAAAAGATGAACCGATGACGACCTGGTGATGCCCACGCTAGCCCGCTGGATGCGAGAAATAAAGTTTTGAGCTGATATAAAAATGTGGTAAATACCTATATCAACTTTTTTTTACCCTTCAACTCTGGGCGGAACGGAAGGGAGTGTCAGACTCTCACTGAACCCATCCATGTTCCTCCAAATGCCCTTTGCGTTCCAGGGCTGCGGTGACTCTTTCGAACAAATCCACAACCCTGGCAGGCTATACCTACTTACATCCAGTACATTACAATACAATTTTGTGAGGTAAACGTCAACCCCTAATACAATTTTAGGTAAGGTGGGTTATGATTGACATTTGATATCGAATCAAATACACGCCTGGCCCAAAACACGCCACGTTTGACGTGGGACGTCACAGACATCTCTACCCGCATTTATCCGTTTTCAATACAGACACAGGTACATTACCTGTTTAGAAATCAATGTTTGTTTTGGGTATCGCAGTTGTGTATTGGATGACACTGTTATAATTATTGAATCAGATAAGTAATTACTACTAGTCTCACGAAAGCAAAATACGCAATTTTGATTACTTTAATGACATATTTTTTTGAGTTAATTGACATAAAAACCAAAGTACTGAACCGAGTTTGATGATAGACTTTTCAAATCGGTTCATAAATGGCGGAGTTATGAGCAATGATATTATAAGTAAAAAGGTGTAGATAGATTACATAAACAACATTCGATCTTCATGAAAGGCACAATATCCACGATGACACGTAGAAGTTCCTACTTCTACTTGTCATCTAACAGGACATTGGTGACGACATGTCGTAATTATTGGGAGCGGAAAAGAGACAAGACGAGAAAAATGTGGCTAATTAGCCACATTTTTCTCGTGTTAGTCACATTTTGACGTGCCGCTTGCTGAGCGCTTATAACCTATCTACATATTTTACTTAAAATATCATTGGCTATGAGGTAACAAACATAAATAAAATACAACTGAATTGAGAATCTCCTTATTTTTTTAAATCTGTTAAAAAAATACGTAACGGAATTGAGAAAATGCTCCTTTTTTTAAAGTCGTTTAAAAATGAGCTCTAGACAAGTAACATTCTGACACCGGTAGCGTGGCGAAGGCGATTATCAAATCTTTAATAATGTTTGACTAATTATTTGGCATTTCGACTATCGTCATCGTTATTACAATGACACTTTGTCTAGATCCTGTTGTGGTCAATCTCAGAAACTTGGGGCTTTGACGAACTTTATCGCAGACAGAATGTCATTTAATCATTTTGTCTAACATGCAATTTTCGTATTTTTAAGGAGCGTTCGCATTTGAATCGCAGTCACAAACAAGATATTGACAACCATTGTCGCTTAGATGATATTGCGACGATTATCGTTGGAAGTGCTACGCAAGGCTAATGTTGGTGCCATTGAGTTATATCTGATGCGGCAACAAATTTGATAGTGCGCGGACATGTGACATGATGACGGAGCAGTGGCGAAGCGCATCTTTTGTTATAAATTTGAGGAGGGCAAACGCAAGCATGGCGGACAGCTACTCAGGTACAAAGATGTGCTAAAGTGTCACTTTAAAAATTGCGACTTGGAACCGTCTCAGTGGGAGCAGCAAGCCGCTCAAAGACTTGTGTGGAGGACTTTGGTTAAAACCAAAGTTCATGATTTTGAATTACAGCGATGCCTTGAGCTTGGTGCCAAGCGTGACCAATTGAGAGGCTGACCACTTGCGGCAATCAACTTTAATATAGGTGGTGAGCTCATGTGCCTGCAATATGCGAGGATCTTCACTAAGAAGATTGGTTACATAAGCCACATGCGAGCTCACGAACAACAACTACAGCGGAGCTGAAGGAATCGCCTTGGCCGAAATCGGTCGGAACACATCATCATCATTACGACTTGAATTTGAACGTATGAGAATTGGGCTTCCGTTAACTATTTGCTACTTTTCATTCTTACTTTTTGACACTTAAACCTGTTTTTGTGCCCATCTTTTAAGCCTCATAATAGGCCGAATATTATCCGTCACTGTTCCCAAAGACGAATTTATCACAACTTTTAAAAGAATACTCGAACTTTGCACGAAAGAAGGCAACTTAAATAAGAATTCACTATTCAGTAGCCTCTGACAATATGAACGATTGTTTGATACTGTTCTCGACACTAGGTATTAAAATTGATGGATCTAAATTCTGACTTTACAGACCTAGTTTTCTTGGTGTTGCATGTGATTTTGGTCGTAAACAAACTTTGACTGCGTTTGACCTCGTCAGAAGTTACTTTGAATATACTCGTACGTGGTATGTCACGAACATGTTTTATATTACCTTTGAACATAACACATTATCTAAAAAAAATCCAAACTCAAAATCACAGCACGTATTTTAATTGAACTATGTATTTATAGGCACTTTTGAATTATCAAGGAATGCGGGCTATAGCGTTTGAATTCGCCGCTTCGGTCTTTGAAATGTCAAATTTTATTGTTGGTTGGGTTTTGACACGAGTTTATTTAATAATTTGTTGTGATTCTTTTACTAAAACAGCCTGAAAATGGTAGATTAAGTTACGGTTCTACTGACCACAGCGTTTAAATTTTTTTGGTCAGAAATATGTACCTATGTAATTTTTTTCGATTTAGACGAGTCTGCGTACCACTGCTGCACTATCTATGTTGTATTTAATCGCAAGTTTACGGCATTATTTTCCTTCAAATTTTGTTTAAATGCGCGTAATAACAACTTAAATACTATGCATAAGGACCTAACTCGCCAGTGGCGCCAACTGGTGAGCATAAAAATGGTATCCCCCATTAGACACAAACAATTAAACACGCTGTACCTATAGCGTAAATCTCTATAGAAAAGAACGTTCAAGAATCTAGTATGATACACCAATTAATTCGTTTGAAAAACTAAAATGATTTTGATAACACACGACAAAGCATTAGTTTGTTTTAGTTACTAAAATGTACAAAGTTTGAGATAAAGACCTGAGATGTGACATTCCGATCACATATTCTTCAGAAATTGCAATAAAACATTTGAAATTTAATATTCAGCAGCAACAAGAATTCCGTTTGTAATAATTCTTAACCTTTTGTAATAAAGTTTAACCACTCGGGCCCAACATGTGAAAATTCCCTAATATAAAGTAAATCTTATGTATATGTAAATAAACATTAAATTCGCGATTAATTCGCGACACACCGGTGTGTCGCCGGGGCCGGACAGGTCAAGTTAAAAACTTGAGGCTTCGAGCAAACTTATTCTTATTATTTCTAGACATATATTTTAACTTAGGCATTGTGCTCATTACTTACAAAACTGTTTTGTACAGTTTTGTTTGTTATGTGTATCAAAACAAGTTTTTCAAAAACTAAATTTTGACAACTGTTTTGTTCTGACTTGAAGCGCTATCATTATTTTAATTGAAAGATAATTTAATTTGTTTCATAGGCAGTCTTACTCAGTCTGCATGCAGCCTTAATATAATAAGAACAAACGCAATACCTGAAAAGGGGTACCTAATTATACACATCATTATGAATGCGTCTAATATTTGTATAGTATCTTTCAACAAAAATGCCATTGGAACCAAAGCTGAAATCGCTGTCGAGTTATGCG
The DNA here is from genome assembly GCA_947386135.1 of Melanchra persicariae. Classification (NCBI taxonomy): domain Eukaryota; kingdom Metazoa; phylum Arthropoda; class Insecta; order Lepidoptera; family Noctuidae; genus Melanchra; species Melanchra persicariae. The sequence continues at coordinate 7,800,270 of OX376657.1, read as the reverse complement.
CACAAATTGACCTATGACGCAGTTGTTTTTTTTCGCTATTCCAGTTTTGGTTCCGGTGGCTTCGCCTGTTGTTGAAAGGAGTTTAGGTACTAAACAAATATTAGACGCACATTTTCTTTTCAGTTCCAAATCAGACCATCAAGTTAGTTTTAACTCCACAGGCTCAAATTATTCACTGAACTTTGTTTGTTTGTTTTATTTTTTTGTTTCGAGAAAAACAAAACAAGGCTAAAAGACGTGACCTTTCTTAATCAGGCTATTATCATTCGAGCCAGCCGTCCGTCCCCCTTCGGGGCTGCGGAAAAAGTGCTTACGTCGATAAAGGCATTCTGATATGGAGCTAAACGGGCATAGCACTGTAATGAGGATGGTCCTAATCTAGATGTTCATAAATCGTCTCTCGTCTCCTCACTTGAGTTAGGGTTAGTTTGAGATGTAGGTATATAAGAGGTAGTGTGGCTGCAAATATATATTAGGTTAGGACGATTCCAGTTCTACTTAACTTCAACTGAAGCATTCGTAATCGTTAAAGGAAGGAAGACTTTACTATACCTTTCTAACTCATTAGTATTGGTTGATTCAAGGTTGGTACATCACGTCTGTTAAGTTCGCTTTTTGCTAACCACCCCTGACGTTAGCTGTCACATGAATTTTCCGCCAATAGGTTTGATACAGTGGAGCCATATTTCATTTTCATTTCTTAATTGTAAAAGGCGCTCAAAAGTTGAAACCCTGACTACTAAACTAGGAATACCTGTGACTTAGGAGAAAGTAATATTATTATATATTATTTTTATTTTAGTATTATTGTAATAGCATCTGCTTCTACTAGCATAATATAGCTCTAAATGTTGCACCATAACATGTTGCCAGACTGAAGTTCGAAAGCCAGCGACCAGATTGCCAATTCTACTAATTTTAAATCAACGTTCGAATTCGCATCTCGAATCGCAAACTGTAAAAATGTATGAAAATGGCTTTTTTGACAGTTTACGATTGACATGGGAATCCGAGCATTGTTTAAAAATTAGTAGCATAATAGCAAATTATAATACTTTCGGGTTTAGTTCAGTCGTAGAAGTGCGCAACCGTATATCACTACACATGCCTACTACAACACTACAATTATGTCCTGTACGTACCTACACAAAAAAGAAAAAAAAGCGAGCATAGAAAACTACATAAGGAAATCGGCTTAAATACATACCAATGCCTGAACAATAAAAACGGAATTCACATTCGAATTACTTAATCAAATTAAAATTGTAAATGGACTTCCAAAGAGATAAAAATAATATTAAAAGCGCTATGAAAACGTCGAAGTCGGAAAGTAACATCTTATAAGGATTAATTGCTAATGGAAAGAGATTTTACGTAATCTTTGCTTTTTGTTGTGAGAGGGTAGATGGGCCAGGGCCATTCTTCTTTTCGACGGACAAAAACTTGCCCCTTTGTAACAGTTTTTTTTTCTATTTTTTTGTAGTACTTTTTCACTTTTAAATATACTTATACTTTTATAATTTTAAAATACTAAAAATCATGTGAAACATCAAATGAAAATAAATCCTAACTTAGTCTATAATCAATGCATTATAAGTCACACTGGTGTGTGTCGTATTGAAAATGTCATTGAGCGCCGACGACACACAGGTGTGTGGCCTGATTCACGCGTTTTAAAGCTCTATTATTAGTGTAACAAGGTTTTTATATGTCGCAGCCAACTAGGTTAAGCAGCCGTTTCATTAAAAGCCTAGGCTTTTCATTGAACTGCGTCGTTTAATCACCGACATAAGTGACATGGGCAATTCATCAAACGATATTGAACAAAAGATGTCACCTAAGTCGCTGAAATATCGGCGCATTTAAATGAAAAAGCTAGGCCACCAATTAAACGACTGATTAAGCGAATTGGCTGCGATATATATCTACACTAATATTATAAAGAGGAAAGATTTGTTTGTTTGTTTGTTTGTTTGAAATGAATAGGCTCCGAAACTACTGGACCGATTTGAAAAATTCTTTCACCAGTAGAATTGTACATTATCGATGATGGACATAGGCTATAGAATATTTTCAAAAAAGTTAGGGATCCGTATGAAAACTTCGATAATGTAACCCAAGGTGTGAGAAAAAATCCTTATATTGCGTACGCTGCGGAATCTATTGACAATAGAGCAAAGTGATGTACTACAGTTTTATAGAGGTCATCAATGTCTACAAAAAAGTCCGCGATACCATATATGTCTAACTATTATGGTTAAGTCACCATGACCGCTTTTTGTTCAAATTATTCAAGCAAATCCTTGGTGATTTGAAAAAATGGTGATTTCGGTATCATGATATCAATCCTTATCCATTTAAATGGTTTGATAATTAAGGTTGATTATTTCCGTGTAAATTACACTTTAAATTATTCAAATCGGACCTTTCGTTCAAAAGTTACGACGGTAATAAACATGCTCGGAGTAAGAAAAATGTCGCGGCTTGAGCGAACTGGGAAGAATCATATCAATGCTTGGTCCGATGAAGTTGAAAATGATTTCGATAAAACAATAAGAATAATAAATGTTTGGATTTTTCGCAAATAAACTACATACCTACATGATAAGGGGTGATTAAGATTTTAGGGGAGGACATTATTGCTTACTTTAATTTACGTCGGGATGCTATGAACAAACTAAAAATGGGATTATTGAAACAGATGTACCTAACAATTTTTGCATAATCAACTCCTGACGACGGGGTGAACGGGGTGAACAGTTGCGCTGAACCTGAGACCATAGAATAAGTAGAAATGGCTAAGTAATAAATGTAAATTAATGAAAATCGTTGTGCTTAATTTTCCAAAACTAACCTTTATAAGGAGGTATAGGGGGCGTTGAAGTTTGTGGAGTACCTACTAAATCCGCGCGGACGAAGTCGCGGGCGAAGTGAGTTATTATATAAAATGCAGGAATAGATTGGCAGTGAGACAGATTTTATTGTTTTCAGTTAGTTTAATTTTGTTTTTATTGTTTGTGCGTCACTTCTGGCGGAATAAAAGGATTTTCTTTCTTTCTTTCTTTTCTTTAGGTTTTTCAGGAGGGACTTGACTGTTGTTCTTTTTTGTCGTTCTAATTATTGTCGTTTACGTACAAGTTTATTCATTAATTTAACAGGTGGTATATGTGGTACATAACAACGTTGACATTTTTGGGTAACACTAACACAATCAGTTTTCAATATTTCCAAAATTATTCTCAAAAAGTGGAATGGCCCAGGTAATAATCGAATGGAAGTCATAGAAAGGAAAATAATCTATTAGTTTCTTTTCCTTTCCACATCTTTTGTGCGCGATGTTATCAATATAGTAATTTCTTGGAGTGATCGTACATAAGATCGTACATATTGTTATGTGATCTTATTTTTTTGTGGGAATTTAGATAAAGTAAACTTAAACGCTTCAAGACTGCTTACGCTAAAATATTACTTCAATAAAATACTACTATCCAGTATTCATACAGAATTTTACGATATTATTATGCTGTGAAGAACAAAACGAGCATGTTTTCGTCCACTCAAATGTAAGCGAACTTGTTATTTTCATAAGGGGTTAACGACCTAATTTTCAGAGTAAGAAAATTGCATGAACAGCTAGAACGACTCAACAAAATTAAAAATTGTTTTGTTGTTCAAATTAAGGGCACATTCACATTGGAAAAAGTAAAGAAAGAATGAAAATTGCGTTGATTGACACAAAATTAAACTTAATTTTTTTACAAATTAAATACTTACCTATTTTTATTGCGCCAAAAGGCTCTCAGCTGAGCATAATGTTAGGTGGCTCACACTAGGTATTGCCACCTAACACTGATTTTCAGTGGCGTAGCCCAAATCCATAAAACTTACGTAGGTAGGTACTATTATGTATCGACCTACGTGTCATTGACCGAACGACCGATGTCAATAAATTGATGGCGGTAGGTACGTTGACGTATCCCAGCGCTTTTTAAAATGGGGATGTTACTCATGAAAGTCGCCCTAGGTCACGATCGTAATTAACTTATTTCAGTCCAGTGGCAAACTCCACCAAAAAAGGGTGCTAGCTACCGAAAAGTATCAGTTTTTTAGATATATCGAGTGGCGTGTACGATGGGTTTCATTTCGCTGTTTTTAACCAATGTAATAGTCACATTAGGAACTTTGCAAATAGGTAGGTAGGTACAGTAGGAAAGTTTATATAGGGATGATTCTTAGATAAAAATATTATTATTTCTGTTTGGTTTATCAGTAAGATTATTAACAAATAATATTGGACACACATGTTTTGCTTTATTCATTTAATAAAATTTACCCATTGAATTAAAAAGATAAAATGCATCATAGTTCAGAAGTGGGGGCATGTGACTTCACTTATGGGTGAACTGTGTAACGGTGATGGTGCATGGTGTGATCTCGCGAAATTTTAACGTACTCGTCAATTTTTTTTTTTATTCAACGTCATGCAAAACTGTAAACGCCTGTCTAGTTCATAGATATTCTTAGCACATAACCACAGTTACTCAGACATAGTAGGTACATCTCTCCCTCCCTACCTAAACCCGCAGACAGCCCATCGGTAATCCAATCCTCAACCAGATTAAATTCGAACAATCTATAATTAACACATTCGGCCACCGAAAGTGCCACATAAAATATTAATTACTGCTGCAATACGCTGAAAAACCTTTCTTCGATATCACAGATCTGCCCTAATGGTAATGGGAAAAGCCGCCAAAGGATTAAAAGTATATGAGGACCCTTTAATACAAATAAGGGTTGGGGTGGAAGATTAATACGAAAATAAACAATGTAAAAGATTCAACAATGCGGCCCGAACAAAGTTTAATGAAGAGGACAAATTATGACAGTGTGGCAGGTGGGCTTAATTTTTATATCTGTTTTTTTTTTATTGGAATCGGTGGGATGTTTTCTAAAAGTAATTGCAGTGTTTTTAAAAGTAATTTTCTGATCTAATAATCAAAATCCTTATCGAGAGAAAGTTCGAGAGAAAGTTATACTATCGCCGTTTTACTATTATGGCCACTGATGGGAACTACTTTGTACCCCGGAAAATGTACACTTGCGAGCGCAGCCACGGGTAGAGCTAGTGTCAGGTATTCAATATCTTTTTTGTGGTCGACGATGGAGCATCCTTGCGCGGGATTTCTTATTAACAGAAAGCTCAGGTTCCGATCCCATTCCACTTCTTAGCTGTACCTATACACAAGTAGGTATTCGTAAAACGTTGCGTGCGTACAGGGGGACGAGTCTGCTATTGCAATCGTGTCTCAATGATCGGTCAATGATCGATTTTTGACGTATAACGTCAAACTTATGACACATTTCCCATACAAAAACTGTCAAAGTTGTCAAATAATCGATCAATGACCGGTCATTGAGACACGATTGCAATAGCAGACTCGAGCCCCTGGTAGCTTGTTCAGCATAGATCGGTTAGCGCGTCACTTTACGTCTTGTAGTCTGATTGTGGGCCAGGTGGAATTACATTGAGCAATTGCGACGCACACTCCCTGAAATATAACCGATAGAACTTTGTTTTTTATGAGCGGCCTAAAATATATTCTTAAATTATTCGTATACCTAATTTTTTTGAATGTTTTCTTATTTATACATCAAAATTAGTGCAGTGACGGGTAGGATTATTTCAAGTTACTACTGGCAATACCCCCGATAATTGTCAATTGTCAATACCATATTCCCTATTCGACACTTGCACCGGTTTTCTTTTGGTATTCGTTTGATTTGAATTTTGTTTATTTTTCGCACGTTTATATTTTATAGTGTCGTAGCCCCACGCGAGTGCTTCACTAATAATTAATTGTTAACTGTGTAATACAGACATATGGAAAATGGACCTATAACAAGCGTGTGTTAACTGTGATATCACAATTAGAGAACGCATCAGACGGCATGTCATATCATTACCCCCTGATGTAACTGTTATTTTATCGGAATGGTTAACTTTTGAGGTAAGTTCTGGTTTGAATAAGTACCTCCTACTATTTAACGACAGGTATTATTTATCCCACTTTCTCACGTCGTTGTCTGAAAGTCTGACAACCAGTCTCTCCAATGGCATTATATATTACCGTCATGTCGGTTCATGGAGGTCAGACAGGTAGTCACTCTTGATCACAGATGATGATTTTCACGTCGTGTTCTAATGTTAGACCAAAAAATGTTATATTAAACGCCTTTTACACATTAATCGATACAAAATACCTTACCCGTAGTGTCAAAAGTCAACTTTTTTAAAACCTTCATAACTTTTGTCCACTACTGCTGAGTAATATGCGCCTTTTAGACTTTGTTTATAGAAGACTAATAGTATTGAATGACATTGATTGTATAGCTGTACATTCTGGGGCACATCTCCATACAATTTTTGGCCATGTCCTTTAGGGCAAGCTGTTCTCTAATAACTTCACACCATACTATTGATTTTGAGCACCGTCGTATTCTCAAATATCTAACTGTCAATGTCATCTGCTGTCAGTGTCAAACCTACGATGTTCGCAATGAGTTGACAATACGGCAGCTTTTTCTTAGGAGAGATAAGAAAAACAAAAATGCAAAAGATGTTAGTAATCACGCTGTAAAATCTATAATATTGCAAGAGGAGTGGTATACCTAGTCTATTGTGTTGTGTGTGAAGTTATGCACCAGTTCAAAGTTGTGAACAGACACTGCTGAACTGTTATGTAGTGAAACTATCCTAAGGGAAACACATCGGATTAGTTGGATGTTAGATCTGTTAGAAATACCTAGGCACTAACTAAACTAGTTTAGCTACACTGTAGTGAAAAGTTTTCTCAGTTATGTATATATGAAAAGATCACGTCGAAAGAAAATAGACGAGAGAGAATTTGTTACAGAATGATTCTTTGAGTAACATAATCCTGTTCTAAAAAATGATGAACACTATGAAAAAGTTGGTTTCTTTTCTATTTCATTTATTTAATTCTTTATTCACACAACAGTACCAAAGCGTACAAAATAAATAAAGATGGTTTTACTATTCGTAATTAGTAAAATAATCTTTATTGCAGACCATACAAGATTCATAAAAAATATCATGTATATATGCATTTTCTACCAACCTATGGGTGATGCTGATCCAAATAGGGTAAGAGAAAGACGAATTTTATTTATTTACTCTTGCTATTGATATAAAATCCCATGAAAATATTGTTAAAAATATCATCAGAACCTACTATTGGAATCAAAATCAGAAGTTTATTTGCTCTTAAAAAAGATACAATAATGAAAAATTAAAACCAAACTGCACAAAGGCGAACTGAGTGATGCACCTGCATCATCGTCCTCATCTAAAACTTTCAGCACTCCGATTTGTACCGGACTGTACAAATCGGAGTGAAAAAGTTTTACAGGATCGAATTATAAGCACTTAGTGAAAAATCAAAAACATGTGAAATCGCATCTTTCATTCGCTTTTAATGAACACAGCTCGATTTTCTAACAAAGGCAAAGTAATAGTTTTTCAAATGAAAATTGTCGCTAAACTAACTTTTGCCATCGGCTTCGCGCCAATGTTTCCCGGTAGTTTGTGACTGCGTTTATGATCCCAGCTCGTCTTTAAGCTTTAGATTACTCCAAAGTCTCCGGCAAGCCTTGTCATAATTACCGGGATGTAAAGTATTCTGTTTTAATCCAGGTTCTATCTGTGTGCCAATTTTTATACAAAATCGTCCAACTTGATTTTGCGTGATTAAATATTCAAACTTTTACATACACAAACAAATTCACTTCCGTATTTATAATATACTAGTTGTTGACCGCGACTTCGTACGCGCATATTCCATTTTTCCAGTTCCCGTAGAATTATCGGGAAATGTGTTAGTACAAGCTTACACTCCCCAAGGAACCTACATGCCAAATTTCAGCTTTCTACGACCAGTGGGTTCGGTTGTACGTTGTCTGCCAGTCACTCAGTCACTCACTCAGTACCGTAAAACGGGGTGGATAAAAATGAAACTTTACTTTTGATTTTCACTATAAGTACCATATTAATGGTTTCTCTCAAAGCATCCATTTAAAAATATAATAATTGATTAAAAAATTGTAGTTCTTCATTGCTGCAAACAATATTTTAGTAAAGTGAAAATTCAAATCAAAGTTTCGTTTTTATTCACTTCCGTTACGGTTAAAACGGGGTAGATAGAAATGCAGGGGGCATTTCTATCTACCCCGTTTTAACTGTAACGGAAGTTTTATGTAATTATATTGATGAGTAGAATAGAATGAATGTGACAATGTATTCGAAAGGCCCAAAATTACCAAACGACATTCATCCAACATGTCGCTTGGTAATTTTTGCTTTTCAAGCGTCGATATCAAACTCCGGATAAACTGCTTGGTTCAATGTATTATTAAAAGCTTATCACAGCAGTTAACGCGTTCTTCTCACATTCAATTTTCTATAATTTTTATTACAGAAACTGACGCTAAGTCGCTATGCTGAAGAATGAATATAATTTCAATATATACAATAAACTCCGAAGGTAGGATACACTAAGGTACTTTATCTCATTCTCATAGCTTCAAAGTTTAATAATACATGTTTTCCTGTAAGAAAAACATATTTCGTTAAGTTAACCGATATCGAATGGCCAAAGTTCGCTATGGGTGGTGTTATATCGAGTGTGAAGAACAAGACTGTCGCGTGCTCAATAATTTCTGATTTATTTTATCGTATTGAAAAGTTGTGTTACCATACTATACGTTTTTTAGCTTTAGTATTTTAGTGGGATGATTCAATATTTTTTATTGTGTGGCTTTTTTATTGCTTTAGTAGCTACAAAAGTTTAGCATTGTCAGACAAGGCTGTAATATGAGTTGGATAATTTCGATATTTTGTTAAACTGTAACTTGTTTTGTTTTGTGTTGAATAGCTGTTTTTTTTTTGTATGATTATGGTACAATGTATTTACACTGTGTTGATGCGATCAAGTCGTGATTTTTCCGAGTTACAATAGATTACCTACGGAAGCTTATAAATTATGAAAGCATGTTAAGATTGAAGGACAAACTTAACTTTGTTGAAAAAATATTCTCCCATACATTAATGTACCTACATCACGTTCAATTCTTCAACCGAATATATATACGTTCATAATCGCAAAAAAAAAAAAAATTAAGAAATTCCCAATCTTCAGACTTATTCCTGTACTTGTGCAGTAAGACTATCTTCTTGCCAAATTTGATGATTCTAGCTCAACTGGAAGGTTTTGATTCCCTTGCGAGCCTTTCAATACATGCGCAATAAACGGCCTTATCTTTAGATTGCAATAACTCAGATGTTTGTTTTTTTCACTGGTCCAAGGTCTGCTACCCCTTGGTAAAAACTCAGGTGAAATACTCAGGTCAGTATTTGATATTAAATTCAGCTTGATTTTTCCACGCGTTCTTGAGAAAAGGGTCTTGGTGGACGTGCAGGCAGACAACAAAGTGATCTTATAAGAGTTCTTTTTTTGTCGCATAAAAAAAGGAAGAATCAGTAGGTGAGTCTTAAAACAAAAGCGCGTCACTAAGTAACAAAACCGTTAACACTACACAAATACAGCATCTAACGGCAAACCATTAGCTCACCTTTGTCTGATACTCAAAGTCAGATTGTAAGGAAAAATATCAATGTCACCTCTGACAAGCTCTTAGTGTGGAAAATTTATAATGGTAGTTTCCATTACCCCAAGTGCTCGCCCAGAGATGCATGACGCACTTGCATGAAAATATAAAGACGAAGTCACGAGGCAAATCTTTAAAAATAAAAGTTTGTAAAAAAAATTGAAGTGAAGAGACAAATCTTTTCACTTTGAGGCTTCATAAAAAGGTATAAGCTTGACTTTGTGTATTTGTATTGTTAATGTGTATTTCTTTTTCGTTGGTAATATTAATAACAAAAACGAATCATGTCTTAATGCAAAACTTGGTTGTTGTAAAAAACAATTTTATAATGTAGCTTCGTGTAGACTTAAAAATAAATTGTGTTGCTCTGTCTAGTCTCTCGCGCGCTCTCAGTTAATATTGTGTCAGATGAAAGTCCTTAAAATAAGGCGTATTTTCGTTTTAAGTTGATTCAACAGTTTTTAATTATTATCAGGTACCTAACTCAATTCATGTAAATCGATGAAATGCCTAATATTTTGCAATCCGACAGTGACCACGCGATCATGTCATGGCTTATTAAAATTAGATAATTTTTTAATATTAATTAAAAAATTATCTAATTTTTAATAAGTAACTTAACTAATTTTTGACAAAATTGATAAAATTCTTTAGCGATTCATCACTACTGTCATGCTATGGCAACTTAGAAAAAAATTAAAATTCTATTTTTTTTATTGAAAACAGCGCCATCTAGTTTTTAGTTAAGGGAAACAAATTGCGGTGTTGCTACGGTTAAATATGGTTTTTTTTCTGGGAGTTACTTTATAACATTAATCAAGAAAAATAATATAATTTCATGATCTTCTTATACAAAAATAATGTAATATATGAATTAGTACATAATTAGGTTTTTATTATGAAGTTATATTTTGGTATTTAAACGTGCAAAAGTTTGTTTTTTAATGGCCACACTTGAATTGCAAATGGCTGCGTGAGAGTGTAACTATTATATATACTAATATTTATTTTCCTTTTGCAATAGTGTTTTTGTTGTTTCACTGGTGCATCTGCAGGTTGAGTTGAGCTTTCGTTTCTCCATGTTGTTGAGCCGCGTTACAATTCGTTCGTACGTTCGTGTTGTGTTGTGTTGTGTTGTGTGTGTTGTTGTTGTAAACAACTAGTGCAAAGATATAAATAATGTTCTCACTGGCCAAAAACCTTTTGGGATATTAACGATTCAATGAAAGAAAAGGCTAATCGGCACCACCCTAATCATAAGGGACGAAAAAGGCGAACATAAAATTGTATTGTAAATGTGTGATGTTTTTCTAAATAAAATGGTTTTATTCAATTATGTGGTTTTTTTTCCTTTATGTAGTACGTATGTTTGTAGTATATAGCGGATACACTCATCTCTCTACCTAATATCATAAAGGATCAGACAGCAGCTATATACCTACCAACCCATACATTTATTTATATAAATTAGTTCCCTTAACTAAAAACTAGATGACGCTGAGTTCGACCACTTCCTAATATTAAAAAATAAGGTAGAGTTGCCTGTCTATAGCCAGTATACTATTGTACTAGATGGCGCTGAGTTCAACCACTTCCTAATATTAAAAAATAAGGTAGAGTTGCCTGTCTATAGCCAGTATACTATTGTAGTCTTTGACTACTGTCAAACGGGGTGAATAGAGACAAAACTTTGATAAGACTTTTTAATATCAAATCAATCAAATTGGAGAGCGTAAATGCTGCAAACAAGATTTAAATAAAGTAAAAATACCCTTCAAAGTTTTATTTCGATTTACCTCTGCATTCCTATTCACCCCGTTTGTAGGTATGCACTTTTTTCTTTTCTATTCAGTCCACCAGTGACAACGCTCTAGAACATGTCTCGGCCTTAATATTATAGAACCATGTACTGCGCATATGACATCACGACGGGTTTAGCATGTGAAAGGGGCTTTAGAACCGATTGTACTTGGGACGACTTTTTTGATCCGTAGTTAACCAATGGTTAAAAATTAGGGGCACTTTTCGCACATTTTGAAAATGTGCGTTTTTCGATCAACTACGGATAAAAAAGTCGTCTTAACATACTGCCAGCGGTGGGGTTCTAGGCATTGAGTTTCTATAAGCAATAACGATTGACAAATCCCCATAATGTCCAAACATTATGGGGATTTGTCAATTGTCCGAAATGTGGCGTGGCCAATCCCAAGATTGGCCACGCCACATTTCGGGATCGCATGTCTATACTATATTTAACGTGTAATAGAATATACGCAAAACGAATCAAAAAACATTTTATATTATGGGACCAACACTGAAACCGCGAAAACTGTCCCATGCCTTAATGATTAATTATCTATGTCCGTACGCGCATAACTCGACAAAAATTATGAACAACTGATTTGTTTCTTTTGGACTTTTGGACAACCGCTGACAGAATGTCTATGCATTTTACAGAAAATGATATCACAATTTTAACCATTGGTTGAGTGAACTACGGATCAAAAAACCCGCCCTCAGTGTACTTTGATATAGAAGGTTTTGATGAGGTTTTGAGTACAGATGATTGATGAGGTCGAGAAAAGGTGTTGCAAGAGAGATTAGTATGGTATAATAAAGCGTATAATAAAGGTGAAAAGCTTTTTTCGGTAATCCAATAAAGAATATAAACACCGTCTAAAAAGAGATCAATCTGCTTAGTCTAAGAGATGGTATTGCATATTTATTTTTATAATCGGAGAGTAGGTTGTCTGGACAACAATGCAATAAATATGCGAACCATACCAAAGGTGTCGATTAAGATCGACTTTATGTTTTAAAAATTAAGAATATCAATAAAAGTAGCTGTTAAGATGTAACAGCTCGTACTGACAAGAACAATAGATCTATTATGATGTCTTAAAATCACCATTAGGCCCGGTTTCCACCTAAGCAGAGAGGAGAGGAGATGTGTTGAATAAACCAATCCGATTTCGTTATTTCCACATCTCTTCTCAGCTTAGCTTATTGGATTGGTTTATTCAACACATCTCCTCTCCTCTCTGCTTTGGTGGAAACCGGGCCTTAGTCCGGTATGATTGGGAGACGGAGCTAAGACGCATAACACTATCCTTTTATATCGAAACGGAATCATCTAGACATTGGCATGTCATAGGAAGGGTCCCAGAGGGCCTAGCACGAATGTTTTAAATAGTCACGTTACGGTTATGCGACACACACAATTTTGATCATAAAAAAATATAAATATATTATAGTATTCAATTCAAATAAATATCAAGTGCGAAACTAGTATTATAGGTTATAGAAAATTTAAATTGCGTTACTATACGTCAAAAACATTTGTGCTAGGCCCTCTGATTGCTTTTTGTAACTGGGAGTTAAATTTAGCTTTTTTCTGTAGACCAGAAACATTGTTGTCAATCATATTGAACGGAACACGCTGTTACCGTAGTGTATACGAAGCCAAATAGTAAATTCGATTTCGAAACGAACAATTTAACTTTTGATTGGTTATCCAACATGCAGCACAGGTTTCGTTGGTGTTTACACGAAAAAAGGGGAGTTCAAAAAAGGGGGAGGTTCTTAATGGACCTAAATGGCTGAATGTTAATTTAGTTGTGGAAAATCCTTTTAAATTTTAACCTTAACCTAAAAGTTTAAAAGTCGGTGTCAAAAAATGAAGAAACAAAAACAAAACCACGAAATTCCGAAATTAAATTTATTTACTTTGTGGTGTTTTTATTCGGAAGTCGTACATAATAATCAATTAATTAATTTCCTTATACAAAATATTGTAAAGCTTATATTTGAAAAGAGTTACTATGAATTTTCTTGTCCGTTATTCTCATATGAGTCTACTTTTTACGAATGGACTTGTAACTAGATTCACTTATTTTATTATCAAACTGTAAATTTGACTTTCATAAGTGTCTTTTAATGGTCTACTTGAAATAAATGAATTCACTTTGACAAATTATAATTATTAACGTAAAGATACTGATAAAATACATGTATGTTACAATAATAATGAAATAAAATTTACTGTGCTTCAAATTCAAATCTAATTTGAACCATCCGTACCTAATTGTCCATAAAAGACACTGCAACAAAATTGTCCTTCATAATCGACATGCATATCATACACCGGACATTTCCTTTTGCAAATTGTCAATTGTCTGTCATTGCGGAAAATTACATAAAGATGGCGCCACTTACGATGTGTCTTAGACCATGACTATGCAAAGACCGTGACACTAGCTTACAATGTATTATTACCGTGATTCCGAGCTGTTTCATCGTTTAATTGCAGCCGGTGGTCCTGGCCGCCAAATGGCGGTCGTTAAACCATGTCAGAAGCCTTTGAGGCGGCTTAGAAACTCTGACACTAGGGTGTGTGGGGTGTTAGACCTTACTGACCACACGATAAAGAAGGAGCCAATTAATTGGTAAAAGGACGGTAGACAGGCAGAATATTATTCTGGAAACAAAAAATGGCTTTATATAAAATGCAAACTAGGAGTAGATTCTATTGGTTATAAGTCTGCCAGGGTTGCGGAATTTGTTCGAAAGAGTCACCGCGGCCCTTGAACGCAAAGGGTTTAAGGAGGAACACGGATGGGTTTTAGTCAGTAAGAGTCTGACACCGCTCCACCCATAGCGGAAGAAGTCATTAATTTGTTAAGTACAAGTAAATCTTCTGAATTTAATTTACATATAAAATAACATATTTTTGCTGGTATTTGGTGTCCTAAAGGTAGTGTGTATTTTTTCAGGATAAATCAGTACCCTCTGGCACGCAGGGATTGTGTTAATTTCTACATTTTGTAACTAGATCGTTACAAATATATGGATAAAAATCTATAATTACCTAGGAAATGTCTTAGAAAATGTTTCGATAATAATCCATCATTAATGAAAAGACTAACGTTCGTGAATCAATAAGGACATAATTTGTCAAATATCGACGAACGCCAAAATGTACTAGGTACGAGGAATATTCGGGGAACAGTACATGACGTGTCCTAGTTTATTCCTTTTGTGACCGTCCTTATACCGCCATAGCTCAGAGCTCTAAGGTTGCACAAAGCGTGATTGGAAACCGACCTCTACTAAAAAGGTGCAGAATGGAAATTATAAGTTAAGATGTAACTTTTAGTTACTAGCACATAATCATTATCACCGGGATATGGAATAGGTTTACCAATCAAAAATATCCGTTCGGGATAACATCTTATCGCCCAAGTTTTGAGCCCTTAAGATTTGAGACCCTACGCCTAGTATAATTTTAGTCCTTCATAATTTTGACTTGTGGCTAAATAAAATAAGACGCACAGATTAATCTTTAAAGATAAAATTTTCTTGCATGGGACATACATTACATAGCGAGTTCCTTTCGTGTCTCAAAAAGTAAGTAAGCCGATAATACCGGTTGCATGTCATTTTAAGATTTTTCGCCAGAGGAAATTCACGCTCAAAATTCTGTCAACCAGTGTAACCTTCAGTATGGTGTAACCCAGTGGTCAAATAGGCAATCGCAAGTTTGATTGATTTGTATTGGCACTGCAGGAATCATATCCAAACAACAAACTCCCAAACTCCATTCTTAAAGCAAATACCACATCCTAAACGCACATACAGGTACAGCTACAATTCCAATTTATTATTCCGATCCGAGCCGAAGCACCAAGAGGAACCCGTCCGGTTACATATCGCTGATTTGTATTTAATCCCAACCCAGCGTTTGAGAACGTTAAGCGATATCCGATGGTTCCGTATGAGTTTCAGACCAAACGTTTCATATGTTTGCTCTACTCCGTTGGCCGAATCGAAAGTTTAATTATTGTTTCAGTTTACACTTCATTGAGCTCGCATCATTAGTTCCTGTGTTGCGGTGGTTGGTAAATACAAAACAAAAGTTAGGTTGCATTGCATATACTGGGTTATGGTGTAAGAGAGATTTTGGGTAGTCTAACGTGAGCCGAGTATGCTTTATGCTTTTTTTAAGGGCGGGAAATCATACTCGGTGACACTTTAGAAAAAAATCCGCAAGAGCCGAGTATTTTGAATAATTGGCTGTAGATACCCGTCCAGCGCTTCTGGCACAACGGTGTGCCACCCGATTCACGCGTTTTAAAACGCTATTATTACTTTGAAAAGGTATTTTATGAGATGTTGACGTTTGTCAGTTCGGTCTCGCACCGGTTAACACGGTGTTTATCCCTATGTGATCTATAGTCTCTTAGTACTTTCAGATTGTGTATAAAATCAGATTATGAATAGAATGTGAATGTGAATAGTATCTGTGGAATAAAAATGGCTTTTGTATGAATAAGTAAAGATGAAGTTAACTTAAGAAATATGGAGAAAAGTAGAAACATTTTTGAGAACCTGCTATGACGTTGGTATGTAATCAATTTCTAAGAAAGCTGCCTCACGTTTTTCATTGACGTAGATTTCTTCAACATCAACATTATAAAAAAAATGAACTGAACACGAAAATAAGAGGTATATAATAACACTTAAAACAATCATTATTCTGGTGTGGAGACGGAGCTGTATTAGAGGTATGGCACTGTCTCTTCTTCACAATGGAGTCATGATGGCATTGGCACGTCATCGTAGGGACAGGACATCTGCTTACCAAGTTTGATTTCATTCCATATCAGAATATTTCGGAGAGACAACGTTGTACATTATTATATAGGAATTTTCAAGTTAACTTACAATTTCACATAACTGCTCAAACAACATTCTAAGGCCCATTGTATATCTTACCTAAAGCCTATATTCATGTCTCACAAACACTATTATAAAGCTCCGTCTACACCGACCATACCTACGGGCTAACGTCTGGAGAATTGCGTCCCCTGCTCCACTTACAATAGACCCATCGAAGTGGTTTATAATAGGCTGATAATTCTGGCGCAGGCGGGCTAACGTGTGGAGACAGTGTGTAGTTAGGTAGATACTGTGTGTTTCCTGTCTTACAAGGCGCTGAAGTACCTACTGTAAAGTGGCCAAGCAATGACCTCAATAATAATTTAGTTTAGAAAATTAAATGGATATTAGCTTTAGCCAGCGGTTTCGTGAAGTGTGAAAATTATCATATATCTGTCGCAGCCAATTAGCTTAATCAGCCATTTAATTGGTTGCCTAGCCTTTTCATTTAAATGTGCCGATTTTTTAGCGACTTAAGTGACATCTTTTGTTCAATATCGTTTAATGACTTGCCCATGACACTTATGTCGCAGATTAAACAGCACAGTTCAATAAAAAGGCTAGACTTTTAATGAAACTGCTGATTCAGATAGATGGCTGCGACATATCTATTACAAAACCCTTTCTGTCTGAGTTAGAAAAAGAAAAAGCGTTATAAGAATCTGCAATTGGACTGAAGTGAACTAAAACGAACTGCAAGAAAAGTAATTTTTTCGGAAATTTTTAGTCGTTTTTTTGTGGTCACATATTTTTTCATTTGGCAATTTTTTCCTTAATTTTCAATATTTTGACGCACTTGTGCAACACCCTGTATACTCCAATCAGCTATCAAATAAAATACTTCTTAATTCGAAATTCATAAATGGAACTGTCCGCCATATTGCAATAGCAAGTGGAAGTTCATAACGTGCGGTTTCGTATCCATTATTCTGGGTAAAGTTGTAAGTGGTCGGTACCCTTTGGGGGCAAAGAGACCCTGATTCAATTCACCTGCTAGACCCTTTGACAGTCGACTGCGCGGCGGGTGGACCATATCGGCAGTTTAGGATTGCTTTGAAGCCCGAATTATGTATGAACGGTATAGGTTCTGTGGTGGAGATGGTGGCTTGAATACGGTAGTAAAAGGGCAGTTAGGTAATAATGTTAGGTTGTTGTCTTGATCATTGAATGATGATTAATCTATGTAAGTGTTGATAAAAGTTTTTTTGACCCAGCTATTATATGTAATTGCAAATTAGTAGACACACTACGATTTGTCTCTCTACTAACCATTTCTATTATTTTTCGAAATAATAGTAGGTATCTGACGTTAGTAACTTTTCTTTCTTTTCTTTTTAAAAAAACGTTGCCCCACACTAGGAATTTCTTCTGTATCGTGGGTGCGTTTACAAACATACAAACTCACATACCCAAACAGCCAGACTCGGTACAACTATCTGTAGGCCATACAAATATTTGCTCCGTGCGGGAATCGAACCCGCGACACGCAGCGCAGCAGCCGATCGCTCAACCACTGCGCCAACTGTGTCGTCAACTAAACATAAATCTAAATGACATTGTTAAAAATGACCTGTAAATCAACAAGTATGAAACCGTTAGGTATCATAATTACTAGTATTTTTTTAATTATTTACTAACTAACGCACCCTCAGCGCTTGATCTATGAGTAAGGTTTTAAGTTTCAAACAAAATAAAGCGATTTAAAGCGCTGTGTGTAACGAGCAACATCGATACTGATAGTCGGTGAATTGACAGATGCTACTTTGGCATTTTGCAGATGACACTTCGGTATGTTTCCATTGGCCTAATTACAACCTCAAAATAAGGCACATTAGCTTCTCCAATCTACTATGGACATTAGCAGAATAGTCGACATCGGCGTTGCTTGCCATATATAAAAATAGAATACAACCCGAAAGCGTTTTGAATTTTTTACAATTTCTCAGAAGTGTCCGTGATTTTAATTTAGTTTCAATCGAATATATTAATAAAGCATTGTTTAGAACAAAGAAAGTAAATTTATGTGTGTGTTGGTTCTTAGGCGAACGATGTATGGACGCCGAAGAAGGTCCTTTGATACTATTCCTGCAGCATAAAAAAACTGAAGGAGGACTTCGACGCCTAAGTGTATATTTTGTTCGGTTTTCTTAATTATTTGAATTTATCTCATTTATTTCTTGATCGAAACACATACAATCTACTTGCTGGCATAAAAACAGTAATTATTCGTACCCATTTGCCTCTGCTAAACAGTCAAGGTGTGCTGAACATCAATTTGTCCTGCACAAAGAACAATTTCCTATGATACTCTTTGACATTCTCTCCAGTAAATCTTATTAATATTACGATTATTACTTTTCGACTAATTTCCGACAGTATCTCTAACTTTATAACGACATTGTCATTTGAAATCTTGGGTACAATCGCCAGGAAATTGCAGAATCTCGGCCGGATGGGCAGAATTACTTCCTTGAAATTAATTACAACTGTTTTATGAACTAAAATAATTTTTGATTTAAATGATTTTGGTAAGCTTGCTCTTTTACGTGGTTTAATTGTTAATTTTCGAAATTACATAATTGTTTTGAGATTGCCTATTATAGGGCAGCATTTAATTATACTTTATAAATAAAGGACCCGCTTTCTGAATCGATAAAAAATTGCAAGGTTGATAAATAATAATAATAATAAATAAATATCTTGGGACAACTCACACACGGCCATCTGATCCCAAGCTAAGCAGAGCTTGTGTTATGGTAACCAGACAACTGATATACATACTTATAAAATTTATAAATCCAAACATATTATATATATAGATATACCAATTTGAATCCTACACACAAGTATTATGATTTAATTTCACCGTTTAAGATTAAATTTAGACCGAAACTATGTAAGTAGCTTCATACTGTTTTATTTTTCAGGTGGATGCTTACACAGCACACACAAAAAGTAATTTTCTTTTATTTTTTTAGGTGTCTTTCTAGCTTTTAGCGACGCGTGACACAAAGGATTTTAAACGGATTTAAAAGGATTCAATTTCGTATTGTTTGGGTTTAGATTAAAAGTTAAATTAGTTTTTATGACTCTTTATTTCTCGCGGGATTAGACTTAATGCCTTATTTAGATAATCTTGTGATATATTTTTCATAACTTGTGCTACGATTTGTGTAAGTATAATTCGTGTACAGTCAATTCTGCAAACTCATTGTTCAATTCAATTCTTTCTCCAATTCTTCCAAACGATTTAATCTTCTGACAATAAATAACTCACGCACAGAAAGAACACACATACATATTCATGTTCCTAAATAAAATCCGATTCTTCGCGAGATTTAAAGCAACAAGACAAAGGTATAAACCAATTTCACCGGTTCCCGCTTTTCCCGATACCCGCATTGTTTGGGACCCGATAAGTTAAATGAAAAGCAACTTTTGATTGTTCAGGGTACCGTGAACAATACCCGAATAGAAAAACGTGCCGAGTCCGATTTTAGCTCGAAAAAACTGTAGGTACGAGCAATTTTTGAAGCTTTTCAAAAGCGCAAACAAGTAACGAATATAGTTTCAGTGGAATTTGTATGGGTTTGCACGTAACTATGTTCTGAAGTTTGAGTTCGAGTTTTTTGCCTGACTGCGTTTATTTTTGTGTTCGATGGTGTTTTGATTTTTAATGGTTTTTGTTGTAATCAATTTGTGAAGGATAGGACCAGTACTACATGAGAGCTTATAATGTTGACATGAGAAGCACAAATGTGTTACTTAATGACTGCTTAAGCAAATATGTTATCGCAATGAAATATTGGGCCATACAAAAAAAAATGGGATGAGTTTATGTATGTTCATCGAAAAGACTTAGGGCCATTTTCACCAAGCCAAACTGAACACGATCAGCGTATAAACCACATTTAGGTATGAGCTGTCAGTGTCACTATTTTTCTATGGAATATTTACACTGACAGCTCTTAAACGCAGTTTAGATGTACTGATCGCGTTCAGTTTCATTGGTAAAATCTGCTCTTAGCGTCTTTTCGATGAACATACATCAACTCATCTCATTCAATAAAATAATATCTACCTATTTGTCTTTACTTAGCCTTTACATCAGCAGTAGTAGATTGGTTCAAAATTCAATGAGTACTTGGCTGGTTTGCCTTCCTAAGCTGCTTTTCGAAAACTTTTCTAATTAAGTAATTGTAAACAACAATACGTTGTACGTAAAAAAGGTATTATTGTAAGGTAATATTACGAGCACATATTTTTAAAATATGCTGCTAAAATATTTTCTTTAAAGATTTGCAAAATCTTTGCGTCAATTAAAATTTTCTTTTGGTAAACATAATTCAAAAGAAATATAAAATCACTTCAGTATCACAATGAATAGCATTATACCCTCTGAAACTCGTATAACAATAACCAAAATTGCTTGAGTACCAACAAAAATTTTACGCCGCCATTTTCTCACTTTTTATCGGCAATATCATGGAATAAACTCTTAAAGTGCGGATTATATCCAACTTTAGTATCATATTAAAACGAGTTGAAGGAAAACTTGGGCCGACGACCAGAATACTTGAGTAGGTCGGTGACAAGTGAGGACTAAGGAGTTATGAGCAAATGGAGAATGTCATCGTCTTCTGCATAGCCTTTTCAAAAACATGTATGTTTGGGTTGGTTACCAATCTAACAGATGAGAACTGAATTCCAGTATTTACAAATCAAATGAAGAACATAAGTATATGGTAAACCATAGGTTTAATTTAAAACAAAGACTACAATAGTATACTGGCTAAATTAAAACATTGTCAGGATCGCGTAAAGGCACAAATTATTCATCTATCTTCCGCACCATTGTGTAAGTAATAACTTTTTAAGCTTATAGTTTGCTGAAAACAATGATGTTAATTGTTTGACCTTATCAGTATACCCACAACTTTGTTAAAAAATTGGTTCTTAATTTCTTACATTTTAGTGAGCTACATTTTTGGAATCGTCTCCTTGAAGCCTTTATTTTGATATCCACATGATCTTCTGACTAAAAAATAAGGGAGAATTTAGTTGCTAACATTAAATCATAATAAATCCAAAATGGTCTTTCTAATTGGAAAATCGTAAGTGAAACCTTTTCGTCGAATGCCTATTCAACGATACCCCACTTAAACATAGTTGGTCGCCTTATTTTTTATAGTTTTTCAATATGGCACCTGGTGGTCGTCATATTTAATTGTTATTATTGTTAAAATTCTACTCGAGCACTGCCGGCACACCGGTGTTTTTGTTGTCACCGAGATTTTCGCGATTTTAATGTTTATTATTACCTACTATTACGCAAGATTTATTTTTTATTTTGGAATATTCACATCAGTGATCGAGCGGCTAATGACACACACACAGGATCAAAGACTACAATAGTATACTGGCTACACAGGATTAAAGTAAATCGATTGATCATCAAAATCGGCCCACGCGTTTGGTCTCTAAAGTGCCACAAAGCAACAAACATACATAAGACTGTTAAACACATTACCCCCATTTTCATTTCCATTTTAAAAAGTACTTAGTTGTCTAAATATAAGAAACCTTATTCGACTATCTATACGTTTCAATATCTATCCCCACTCGTCACTCACAGGAAATTTTAATGCACATAGCATTATCCGGTAACGATGTTCCACTGTTTGTTATTCCGTCAATGCACTGGTGTTTGCGTCAGTTGTCGATCGCGTTTGCAAATGATCGCTCCATTTGCTAACCACTCCGTGGTCACAATGGAGGGTACTTATTATTGTGTCAAGTTAGCCTGTGTTCACAGGCCGGGTTATGTCTGCCTATGGCATCGTGCGAGCGTAACTGTAGGAAACGTAATTATTGACTGTGAAAATGTCTTTGACTTTTATTACTGAAAACTGTCGAGGGTAATATGCTTTTGTGTCTATATTATACTTTCATTCTAAGAAAAGTTTATTTTTAACTAGCTTTTGCACGTGGCTTCGATCGCGTGTAAATTAAGATCCTATCTTGTGAACTAAATTCATCAAAATCGCTTCAGGGAATTAGACTTGAGAGCGTACATAACAAACAAGCTCACTGACGCTTCTATAGTATTAAGTAATTCTTATTGGGTAACTGATGGATGTGAGACGCACAGGACCGGTTGTTGTGGCGACACTTGGGGGAGGCTTATGTCTAGCAGTGGACGTCTTTCGGCTTATATGATGATGATGATGATGATGATGATACTTAATAAAAGATTAAATACTTCCTGATACTAGAAAAACCAAATACAAACTTGGCCAATCACTTTTTGTTTAATTCGCATTTCGTATTTTAGTATCAATAAGCATTTAATATACTATGTAAAAATAAATCCACTTGAATGAAGTTAATAAACAAAAATATACTAAGTATATTATTTTCCACAAAATTCATCAAATAAAACTTCAGGTATCTACTCAATACAAAAAGTTCCTATCTATTCAACAAAGAAAATAGAAACATCGTTATTAAAAATATTTCTTAAAAAAAACAAAAGCAGTTTCCTAATTTCCTACATCAAATCTAAAAACAGAACAATCTAGTTTAATAAAGCATACATCCATCTCAAAAAAAAAAAACATCAGAAAATACTGTTTCTAAGGAAAACAGACATTGAACTATCGCGATTAAATTGAACGTATGATTCTAAGGTCCAAGGATCCCGAATCGCTGTTCGTGCATAAAAAGAAGCGGGGAGCGCGCTTGGGGTTATAAGGGTCATATTTCAGCTCATAAGGGTCATGTTTACGATAGCCGTAGGCGCAACCTTATTGCTTAAAACATGGCGTGAATATGGATGCGTGGTGGTAGTAATATCGTTAGGAAATGATGATGAATTTGGTAGGAAATTCAATTTATAAGGATATAAGATAGATGTAAAGGAAATTAATATCACTTGCAAAGAAAGGCCTGTTTCTGAAGTGTAGACGGGGTAAATTAATTTAAACGCGTGTGACCTTTAAGTTTTTTATATGATAAGTCATAGATAATGCGTTCCATGTGTGTATGTGTTTATGGTAATTATGAATGGAACGTGATTACTAAATGTCATGTGTCAAAACTGTCAAACGTGGAAATAACAAGCGAAATAAACAAAGTTGAATGTTGTGTGTTATGGTCGAATGCTTGTCGAATGTTTAGTGTTTTTATAAGGATATGGTTATGGATGTGAAATAGGGTGTAGATCGCTACATTTCTACCAGTGTCTTTAAAACCGGACCTTTCATCCAACTATGATTAATGATTAACATCATCATAGTGTATTTACTGAAAAAATCTAATTATTCCGTCAGATAGATTTCCAAAAAATTGTGGACACTTATTTGTTCTTTTTCACGTAAACTAAAATGAAGACGAACGCACTGTGCGTTGAAAACACGCGTGACGTCCACTACGCGGGTACGATTTTTACCAGCGACGTGACGTCACGCGTGTTGTGTATCAACTCTATGTATATGCGACTCATTGCTGAGGTATATCTACTAAAATTAAAAAAAATAGCCTTTATTTCTTTCTACGATTTGAACTTAACATACGAATATTATGTATGTATATATACAGTTAATTAAAATTAGTAGTAGTCGCCTCTGCGGCGTAGGCCTCTCCTAAACCTTTCCACACATCCCTTTCCCGCGCCTCTCACATCCGTAAGGGTCCACATCTCTGGTTGAAGATGTCTCTCCACCTTTTAATTGGTTTCCCTTTTTCTGTTTTCCTGTCTCTTAGTATAAATTCTGTTAAAAGTTTTGTCCATTTGTTATTGTTCATCCCACAAATGTGTCCCGCCCAATATCTAGCCAAATATCTACTAAAGCAAGGTATAATTCCACCACTTGCTGAATCAATAAATTTTCCCACCGACTGTCATCCTTTCATAGCTGTTACATCGAAAGGATAATAAAAGATTAATTCTTGCATGTCATAACCCCGCCTTGATTGCATCATTTCTTCAAGGAAAGAGCTCCGTTTCAGGAATCGGATATTCCGATCACGAATTTCTTATGAATATCTAATAAGGATCGATAAATGTTCATTGACTATCGAGTTGTCGACAGTCGATGGAGACGTCAAGTTTTCATAACGACTACCTTTTATCGTGAGTGCCTATTTAAGCTTTGTCGACGGTTAAATATGAGTACGGAATTCCTTCTTAGCTGCGATTTTACGGATTATGTGTTGTGCTTTTTGAATTTTAAAACCTTTCAATTTAGTCGGTGTTTTTTTTTTATAAAAAAGAAATATAGAAGATAAAATGCCGAATTTCGAATTTAGACTTAGGAAGTATAATTTCGATATTCGGCATTTTATATTTTTATAAACACCTCTATTGATTTTGATACGAAGAGATTAAAGTAGTTGAATTTAGAACGAATCTGATAGATGTCAACTTGACGTAAACCAAGTAGGTACTTACTGAAATTTCCGCCAAAAAGTAAAGAATGAAATAAGTCTGATCGAATCTTCCAAAAAAAGACGATATCGATATAATAGAAGTAGTAAAAACTTAAAGAGTAATTCAGTGAGAGTTAGTGGATTATTGGTGCTCATAACCAACGTGCTTGGTGGAGCGTCGCTTTCGTTATTTTCCATTACTTACCTATTCGGTTTAGTCAATTTGTGATCTTTTTTTTTTAACTTCTCGTCCGCTATAGGTACTCTTTTCTGACAAAGATACCGCCTTTAAATTAAATGAAGCACTTTTCTTATTGTTTATTTCCATTTCAAAACTCGGATCTTAGTTAAAACCATCAGAAATAATTTATCAATTAAGTGAAAGAAAAACCAATAGTTTTTACGTTTACTTTAGCAAAATTATTTTTAAATAAACTAGCGTCAACACGCAACCTAAAAATCCGAACCAACATAAATGCCCAACTTCGAATCTCACTCCAACTTTGTTTATACTTTACTTTTTACAACTGGCAACGTTAAAAATGCTTCTACATTGAATGCAGCCCATTCGTAGAGTGAGACGGACATCCGGGACGTAAAATACGTCTCTGTTTATGTTCGTTACTTGAATAGTTGTGACTGTATCGGCAGGCAAGAGTTAACGAATAAAAATACTGGATGAGACATTTTGCACTTCTCGTGTCTTCCCCCCAAAATAGTAAATAGGGGAAGAGAAAACTATTTTTGTTGTTAGTGTCGCTGTCCACAGAAAACGGTCAGGTCCGAATAGACTTTTAATGCTTTTTATCCGTTGTTGGTTGAAGTTTGTAAACAATTCGTTCGTGTCCGTTTTTTAATATTTGGTTCAACATGTTATATATTTTCTTGTACATGTGACTTATAAATATCATCTTTTCTTGAAAGATTCCATCAGACTTAGTTCATTCTTTACTTTTTGGCAAAAATTCCAGTAAGAAGAGGTACCTACTTGGTTTTACGTCAAGTTGACATCTGTCAGATTCGTTCTAAATTCAACTTAAGTCCGGTCGCGGAACAGGAAGAATTTCGGACAATGACCTCTTATTACCTGTCTCCTTCACTCCCACGTAAATATAATGCGTCACACTCGCACAGATGCAATGACGGCCGTCCTCAGGGATTGTAAACCTTTTACCGTGCTTAAGCTTTGTTCTTGTTTGCATGTGATTTTAGTTGGCCTTAAGTCACAATAAAAATCCACGGCTTTGAACACAGTGATACTAAAATGACGTGATTATTTACGAACAATTTGGTACCAATAATAAATCATTTAGTTGTGATTTCGAAGTAAGAAATCTATTTGCATAAACTAAATTTGGGTTACAAAAGTCACCATGCGCGTTCGAGCGGCCGCACTTAATACAAAAATGTTTGCGACCACTGTCAGTAGGCAAAGGGTCATTGTACGAAATTCTTCCTGCTCCGCGACCAGACTTTACATAATAATTTTCTTCTTCATCTCATGTCACTTCCACGATATAACTCATCAAGATCAAAATCAAAATCAAAATCAAAAGTCATTTATTCAAATTAGGCTGAGAGCCAGCACTTTTTGAACGTCATATTTTACATAAAGACAGTCCCCCAAAACGCCCACCCGTCACCACTTCCTAGTGTTTTAGCTGGGAAGAAGAAGTGGCGCAACAAACTCCCCAGCAACACATCTGTCTGTTACGTTTTAAGAACTTCAATTAAACAATAGTACGCCAAGTATTTTAAGACACGAACAAAAAAATAAATATGTATCCAACAACATGGAAATCATAAAATTAAATATTATTTACAACAAAATTCGTGCCTCAGCTTCTCCGATCACGACGGTTTAAAATATTTAGGAGCTGATGTGTAGAATATTTTCTTCCAATTCGTTATCTCCTGCTCTTGTTACTTCCATTCGCTATTATGAAAAACTTCAAGCAACTTTGTTTAGGTACTTCTACGTCGCTGTCTCGAAAAACAGTCGTCTTGAGATAGTTTTTATTCCGTCTCAGTTTCATAATACCTATTAGTTCAAAACTAGTCACGACTTTTTCCTAAGTTTAAGATGGGTAAGTCGGTAGGTACCCATTGCTATAATCTGTGGACTTTATGTTGTTTCGTTGACTTTCATAAACATACACGGTCAAAACGCATGCTGAGCCGATTACTGGTAGTTAGAGACAACCCACCCCGTATTTATTATGTTTTGTAATCGTAGCGGACCTTGCAGCATATTATGTAAATACTTACGTACTAGTGTAAAACAAATTGAGTTTTGTGACAAGCCATCTAGTTATTTTTTATACCAGTTCCATAGCTGTACAATAATTTCTATGAATTTGGTAGGACCTTGAACGGTATGTTACTTACAGTCTACGAGTCTACGAGTCTGTGCTACAGAGGGTTAAAATGTTTGCTCACTAATTCCAAAGATCACCAAACAATATAAAATTTAATTCTCGACACCTAAATAAATTCAAATCTGTGTGGAAATTTTAATTAAATTAATATGTAATTTCATACTTCTGTTTGGGTAACACTTTTAATCTCAGCTGAAAAGGGTCTGATATTTTTGTTCAATTTGCGTTTTATACCGTATTGTGGTAAACCGTTTTATTTGGCAAACATTTACTTAGCAGTGGTACTGGCTTTTACGGTTATAAAAACTATGATTTATCCAAAAACGAGGTTACAACGATTGGCTGTGATAGGTTAAGTTAGAGGTGAATCATCATCATCATATCAGCCGAACGACGTCCACTGCTAGACATAGGCCTCCCTCAATTGGGGGCTTGCCATAATCACCACGCTTGGCAGGCGGGTTGGCGATCGCAGTGTAGCTGTAGCAATGTACCTACTGAGAATGCTGCCCGTTCTCTGGTGAGTTCCTTAGTCGCCTCTTACGACACCCACGGGAAGTGGGAAGTTTTAGAAGTGAATTAGTTCGATATTTTGATTGTGTTTTATTGCTTTCAATCCTAGTTACTATTTCTTTATTCAAAAACAAAAGGAGTAACTGCTTCGTCGGTTGTAAGTGTTATTTCTGAGAATAAGGCCGTGAGGTCCATACCCGAGTCGGGCAAAATATTATTGGGTTTTGCCATCTAGAAATTCTCAGTAGCAGGCGAGCATTTTCATATTATATTTTATTTACTTAACTTTTTAAGGAACTCATTTTTTTTTAAATGTCGGTGTAGGTGTACTACGAGGTCATAGATTGGGGACTCTACTCTTCCTCAAAAAGACCCCAGAAAAGACGGTGACGAGGCTCAGGGAACACCACTTTGCAGTCTCTCCAAGGCTGCGCCTTATCATCAGGCGTCGCAATGAGAAGGTTCCTAGGTGGTATTTAAGAGGTAAAGGGGGAGTACCTCTCTATGTGCAGATCCACTCACCCTGGTATTTTCCCTAAAAGTCCAGGCGTCTTTTGGAGTTTAACCCGTAAAAGCTACTACAGGTATACTCCTGCCAAACCCTTCAGGCAACTGTTGTGATGATATATTACGTACCTAACGCAATGCGTTAACTTCTGTATCTCGAAAGCGTCACTATTCTCTTCATTCCCGAATCTGTTATTCATGCACGAGTTACGTATTTTCCTGAAATCCAAGACTTCTGTAACTGTACACCGGTTTCGAACATATCTGATGGTAATGTAGTTGCCTCACTACTTTCGACTCCTCGACATATCCCGACTATAAATTCCCGACAACTCTCACCCCTGATCGACTCGTGCCCACCATTTAGCAACGGAAGCCGGAGATCGGCACAAGCTTGCTAAGCTCCAAGTTCCGTCCCGATTGGTTTCGATCCTAAAATCGTTGATTCTATTTCTAACTTGCCCGTGGTTTGTTCGCTCTAATGTACTCTGGAATATTTTATTTGGTTAAATTGAAAAAGCATTTCTGGGTTGACATGTTTGAAGGAGGTGGGGTACGGTTTCAGAGAACATTTTTCGAAATCTATTTTTACTCAGCGTTTTGAAATAATGAGTAACCACTCCTGGGGTTCTTTTAGCTAGCTTAGCATAGAAAGGAACCATTGAAAACAATGGTAGACTACTGTAGCCATTTCAATTAGACTAAGATGCTTCAGGTATATATGAGTAAATATATATAAAATTATTTCTACTAGCCAAAGCGTAAATGTAATCAATCTTATGCAAATCTTATTAAGAAACCTACAAGCTTACATAACGTATGTACACGAATCCTTTTTATCCAAGGGCTTGAGATACTATCTAATGAAACGGTTTACTAACATAAGAAAGCTTAAAATAATCTCAGTATCTAATTGCCCTCCAAACACAAAAAAAAAACAATACCTAGAGTTCAAATTACAAACACAAAAATACAATCTCCTCTACACGTAAACATTTGGCCAAAATTACCGACCAAAACCCAAATCCACAATTTCAAAGTAACGTTTCCTGTTAGAAGCAAGTTTTCGACCCTAAAGTTTTGGAAGACAGCGGATGTGCGACCACTGCTGTCAACCGACTTCGATTTTAACATTGGAACTTTAAAATTTTCTATTAGTGCCTCCCCGAACTATGGACAGTTTCCAAGTTAAGGCGGGGTATTAAAAGTCTAAGTCGTTAAGGTGGGTTACTATTTTTGCACCCAATTTTATTACTACCGGTTTTTTTGCTATTGAACTTTTTGTGAGGTTGGTCGTGTTATTTTACTGAAAGTTTCCGTTATAAAATTCTGCGTATGGCGGTAGCAATTTATTTTTCTTGTGTTAAAGTCATTGGTCATGCTTTTGTTATATCAGCGCTGCGCAGCTCATTTTTATTCAGGAGAGGCATAATGACGTTAAAACATACAGGTTTATTCATAAAAAAGTTAACCCCATGCTTGGTTTAAATGGATAATAAGCAAATTCTTAATTCAATTTCCATAGAGAAATTGAACTTAGAATGTGGTAAACAGTATTTAAACTTATCGCATAGTTATGTGTTTATGAATGTGATAATGTTTTTTTTTGGCGCATGTTTTTTCCTTCCTCGGATTTCAAGGAATAATTATAAAAAACAAATAGCCTTATTGATCCAGCCAATCTCGAGTTTTACGCTTAGCAACACATTTAGCCATTAATTTTATTTAAATAAGTATATTTATCAATCCGCTCGAGCACTCGCTCGAGTTTATCGCGAATTTAATGTTTATTATTTATTACGTAAGATTTCTTTTTTATTTGGGTTTTTCACATGTCAGTGCTCGAGCGGTTAACTATCTACTTGCCTACATCACGCTATGTTGTATCGCGCGACGTCCTCCATAAAAAAAACAGCCACTTAAGAAATCTCTCCCCCGAGAAAATCAAGACGTTACAGAAAACCTCTCTCCTCCAATGAAGATTTAGTCTCAAAATGGTGGTAAGTGATAACTTAACATTTGTCCGCGCCCGCTACTGCTACTACGTTTAATCGCTGCCATACGTTTCGTGCGACATATAAATCGAGCTTTAAAATTTTGTGGAACGCTCCGTTTGGTCGCTTTCACCAACCGTAATGGCGCGGGGATAGAAATACGTCTTTCGCTTGTGTAGAAATGTGTGGTATTCATGCTCTATTCAGATCTATTTCGTGGTGACCAGAGGCCCAATTCTAATAATATTAAACAACGTTCACATTCGCATCTCAATCGCAATCTGTCTCAAAACGTAACCCTTCTTTGGCTGTCGGATAAAAGCCTCAATTGCGACTGAGATTCGAATGGGAACGATGCTTAAAATTTAGTAGAATTGGTACTCTGGTTGAGGTCAATTATTATTGAAGTAATGAGAATTTGATAAAGAGTGGAAATTGTATTAGGTATGCAACCAACACACTTGATCATCTTCATTATCTTCATTTCAGCTGAAAGAGGTCATTGGTGGGACGTGAGCTTCCCTCAAGCGTCGTCACTTGTCCCAGTGCGTGTCGCATCCAGTGGCTTCCCACGGCCCTCACCAGGTAAGCGGACCACCTCGTGAGAACTCTTCTACCGCTGCGTCTTTCGGTAAATGGTCGCCACTCCAGATGGTCAACGGGCAAAACCTTTAAGCCCCATTGGCCATCCGTTCTGCTATATTGTCATTGCTCACTGTCATTTAAGTTTGGCAATACCGATTAAAATGTAAATGTTTTCTGAATTTAAAAACATAATTCTATTAAAAGTTAATCATTCAGATAATCAAGAAATATTGTACAGTATTAAAAATTTACAAAGATAAAACTTATCTTAGAAGTGGAGCTTGTTACGTCACTTATAAGTAAAAAGTGTATTTACGTAGACGCTCTCCTATATGTTGTGGTACTCATACTGACGTAATAAGTAGGGTTTTATTAGGAATCTACCCTATGTTGATAAACATAAACTGTAACCACGCTTTAATATACCTTCGCATAATAAGTCACCCCTGATAAAAAACAATAATTTATACACTTGTGTATAAAGGAAACCTTTTAATATCTACAATTGGGTTTCATAAGGTTTCTTCATGTGAATACAGCAGCAAAATTCCTAAGTAAAATAGTCAATAACCTAAAGCGAGTTGAGCGACACTCTGTATTAAACGATCTAGAAGATATTGCTGTTTCGTTGACCCTAAAACACTCAAAGTAATTGTTGGTAGAATCCTAATTTCAACTCATACATACGTACGAGCGAAACGTGGGAGTATATTCCGAAAAGAACTTAGAGAAGTATTGTGTTCTGAAGCAAAATGCATCCTCAGATTGAATGAAGCCACAACAGATAATAACGATGCACTTGTCCACATACGCATTTGTCACACAAACATAAAATGTTAATTATGAAACCGTACCCGCTTTTATGACGGAACGCTTTTACGCTAAATTGAAAACAACTCATGGTTTATTCACAACATGCTATCACCAACCAGTTTACTAAAACCTCTGTGACATTACCAAACCTGAATCACATTTCAAATCGTAGGGTGCAAGTTATAATAGTCGTTATTCTATCAACTGGTCTGCATTGACTTTGGTATATAGGTATTATATCGTTTAATTCTGATGTAGTGTTTTTAATTCATTAGTTCAGATCATTTTGCTGTTTGGTTTCAAAGGGATGTTAGTTTCGTTTGTGTTGGCGGTTGCATTGATGAAAATCCAATATCCATGACGGTATGGTTTGTAAAGGAGCACAGAGAAGATAAAGGGAATTGATTTTCTACCGTTCTTTTTTGCTGTCGAGCTATGGGCAGATATTTTGTAGCTTGTGAGCGGAAAAATGGCGTTAACCTTTTCAATGAACGAACGTTTAAAATAGAAACATACATGCGAGTACATACATAACATTTCCCATGAGAGTAGGAGGCAGAAACTATGGAATACCACCTGCTTTGTACTTTACATAATCCTCCATATAATTTTGATGTAAGTACCATTATCGAAGACGAGGACTCCTTTAAAGAACCTAGTTACGGTTTAGCTTTACATGTATATTCAGAACCCTAAATTCTGTACTACCAACTACAGATCCTTAAAAATATTTCGTACTACTAAACAATAACCTACCAGCAACTAGAAACCTTTACAGCTTCGGGGTCCACAAGCGTCGGACTTAACAGCATTAAATTGTAAGCGAAAGCCTTTTCAACGGACGTGGTAGGGTTGGAAAAAAAAGAAGGAACGATCTCAAAACAATACGAGCGCAGGAGTTAACCCCACAAAGTGGTCGCCAGTGTAAAACATTGCAATACACCAGCTTAGCCGAACAGAATAGATAAATTTATTGCTTCGCTACAATGGGCACGGTTAATCTAATTGTCGTGGGTCGTGTGATTCATCATTTTGATGGTTCATGTGAAATCTTACATACATAAAAGGAGTATTTAGGCGGCTGGGACCGCTCTCAAACTGGAACCATGGTCACAGTCGCCTGAGCCGTTTATTATTTTTCTTCAGCTGTCTCGGACTACTCGCAAAGTGGTAGTGGATACTTACATCGGAAATGAGAATTGGTCCTTACACACATCTTCATACAAAATTGCCAATCGATGGTGATAAATTATATTATGACTTCTCCTAATCAGAAAGATTGTTATAAAAAATCATATAAATTAGTTTATTATTTTAGCATGATGTGCATTTTATTAGTTTTGTTTATTCTTCACGAAACAAAATTCTTTTTTATTTTTTTGTTATAGGTCCACCTGTAATCTTTTCAACCCAAAGGTTGACGGGTAACGAATGCCTTGTTGTATTAAGATCGCCCATGTAAGTGTAAATATTGTAAATTTGAAAATCCGTATGTTACTTTTCACACATCCATTCATACTCCAACGAGGCATGGTCCTCTGCTCTTCAAAGAAACTTTACTATAGGGCAAAGTAACTGAGATAGGTATGAAAATCCAAAAACTCTCCAACCATCCAAACCTAATCTCAAACTTTTCTTGGTTATAAACTCAAATAATATTATTAGGAACACAAAACAAACGACCCATCTGTCCAAGAAATTGTGTTAAATATTGGCTTTTGATCATCATTGTTTCAAGTTGAACCTTCGAGAACATCAATTACAAGATATCGGATTAATGTATAAACTTTTCTATCATTATTATTATCTTGATGATTTGCCTTGTTATTTTAACCAAAGGCAATCAGGAATGTTATTGTGGAGTCAAAGATATTTTGAGCTTTGTTGAATTGAATTTTGTTTTTGAGTTATGGATCTTTAGCAGGTAAGTTAATCTACCTTGTTAAGACAGTCCGTAGCTTTTCTATAAAACTGGATTATAATTATGATCCTTCCAGGTTTTCAATTCCTACTGCTATTATAAATGCGAAAGTAACTCTGTCTATCTGTCTGTCTGTCTGTCTGTCCGTCTGTTACGCTTTCACGCTAAAACAACTGAACAGATCGTCATGAAATTTGGCGGATACATAGCCTGGGATATGGAGAAGGATATAGGCTGAGAGAGACTGATAACCGACATGGCTCCGCGCTAACATATACACGCGGGCGGAGCCCAAGGCTAAAGCTAGTTAGATCTACCAGTTCCGTAGGGCAGTTTCTGCATAAGTATTTTCTACAAAATACGTTCTTATAATGTATAGAGATGTTGAGATAAACTTATCACAAGTCCGGAGGCTGACTTAGCTATTGATTAGTTGGACAATCAATAGCTAAGTCGGCCTCCGGAGTTAGGTTAAAGAAAAAATATTCTAACGGACTATCGATGTGATGTCAGTTCGTCTGTCAATTAGTTATCTACGGAACCAATTTTATTTAAGTGGTGAGAGTTATGACCGTTTGTTTCAGAGCTTTTCGGAAATAGACATCAGTAGGTAGGATTATTCTGAAAATGTTGGTTTATAGTAATTTTGTGAAATTATTTTTTGAGGGATATGCAACCAATAATTTTTGTTCATTTATTAACAGAATAGCTTTCCTAAACAAAAACGTATAAGTATCGTTTATTTTAATTTCCAAGATCCTGGAATGATAAATTGTCTAATGAGGTTTTAAATTATTTGTTTACGTGATAATAAAATGTCTATTGATCACCTATTGACTAGGTACTTTTAATTGTAAATTTGTGATGAAAAAAATAAGTAACCAGTCACATGAACAGAGTGTACTTCAGTTCGAATTTGAAAATTATCATTTTCATCAAAATTTTCCTTCTGTTAAATCTCGAGCATATGATAGATTACCGAAAGTTACACAAAAAATAGCTTTAACGAAAAATATCGAAATGTGCAAGGGTCATATTTCATCATTTGTTAGTGAGTCCATCAATCACGATACTGACCAGTCATTAGGAGTATCTGATCTATAAAATATTCTGTTTACCGCATTCTCTTTCAAAGAATTTTCAGCAGGCACATTATGTGGAGAGGAAGTATAACATTAATCGTGGTATCTTAACTCGTTTTCGGGAAATATTTTAAAGGTTTCGCATTGTTACTTTTGTTGAAATACAGTGTTTTATAAATTAAGCCTAGTAAGTAACTCTGGCTATGCGATTTGTAGCTAGCACAATTAAACAAATTCATATTTAAGTAATTATTTCCTTAAACCATCGAATAAAAGCATAGCTAGGTAATTTAAAGATTTTTTAAGACATTGTATAGAATCAGAAACCCTGTAGTTTTGTCTAAAAAGATTCTTCCTTTCATACCCATTCAATAGGTATATAGCAAACCATTGAAACATAAACCAAAAAACTATTTCCGCACCCAAACACTCTGACCGCTCCGCGAAAAATACAGCAAAAGACACAAAAATAAACGCTTTGACATCCATATTTCACCACACATCCCACAGGACACCGCTGTGTTCAATACGGTCGAAAATCTTCACAAAAACCGTTGATTAATATGTGGACACGGCCCCGATTTTGATAAGGCCCACCAATTGGGCAGAGTGCACTGCGCGGATTAAAATGAATTTTGTCGAGAGCAGCGAAACATAAAAAAAGAAGAGGCGGAGTGATTCAAATCGCCATCACGTAGTGTTGACACATCGGCCAGTATCCGACATGTCGGAATAATTCGTAAATTTACAACCGAATACAACGGTTTTTTTTTATTTTTGCGTTGCGTGTAAACGTATGTTTGTTGCGGGATTTTTGTGTAACTTTGGCTATACTTTTTATTTCATAAACACTGGATAAAAAATGGCCACCATTTTGTATTTTTTCAGAAGTCAGAAGTGACTGTCATTAAAAGTATTACGATTCATAGTATTTCTTTGGCAATATAATGACTTGACGTAGCAGGAGAAAATTATATTTAAATAATCATCAACATCACAAAATCTACCTACGCAAACGAAAGATTCAATTTCAGCTAGACCAAGTTAAGTCTACCAGCGAGCTCGAAATCGTCACAAATAGTTACGATCATAGATAAGCTGTGTACGGCTATGCAGTTTAAGCTACGATGAATACCAACAATCAGGGTTCGTTAGTATTGTTCATGTATTGTAATTAATATTGATAGGAATAGATGGATCCACATTGAAGGCTATATTGTCTACAAGAGATACTTAGGCCGCTATCCCACTGGCGTTTTACGAGCGTCGGCGTCTCTCGAACGTCTGCGCAGCGTCAACGTTGCGCAGACGCGACGTTAACGTCGCGCACATGATACTATTTACCGCACGCCCGTACCCACACGGACAGAGCAGGACGGCGTGATTGTACCTGTTGCCAACAAACGCGACGTTAACGTTGCGCAGACGCGACGTTGAGTTCGCGTTCAGCGTACGTTAATGCTTGTCACGCGACGACGCGACGTCAACGTCGCGTCTGCGCAGCGTTAACGACGTTCAAGTACAGACGTTCGAGAAACGCCGACGCTCGTAAAACGCCAGTGGGATAGCGGCCTTAGCTTTGATAAGATAGAATTTGAAATTGTTTTTTACAAAGACGACAAAGAAAGCAACGCCATTTATCCCGATTTCCAATTTCAAATTGCCCCTAACTCAGAAGTAACGGCCAATTTCAAAAGAATTAGATCAAGACTTCGCCATAGTTCATGAACTGATATAAAACGGTGATATTTCAAGCTAATATCGGAGCTTGGAAGTAATATGACGTACGAACGTGACACCCAAGTGCCAAAGGAAAAAAATGTTTCACGTTTTTTGCACAGCGCAGTGTTGGGAGGAAACTTCGCAAAAAGCGAGTCACAAACATATGACGCTCGAAATTTTGCAAGACACGTCTCAGCTCCCATACATGTAGTTATTGCGGCGTTTTCGGGCAAAATTGTGTTTGTCAAAGTGTACTTTAGGAGTTATTTGGTGTTGATATTGTGCGGTAGTTGTTCGATGTCAGCTTGGAATTATAGTTTTCGCTCTTAAGTTTGATCTATAACTTATTATTTTGGACGTTTGAGACAAATTTAATAAACCCAAACACTAAAACTACAAAAGTTATTTCAAAAAGCATCTTACTTTAATCTCTAAATCTTTTCTTTTTATCTTTATTTAGAAATTTGTCGGTTATCAAAATAAAGTTCAAACTTTTTGGTGCCACAAATGCTTTATTATTTCTTTCATTAATCTAAAATATTGCTGACAAGTCTAATTTAAAGACCAATATATTTAAATTATTAGCCATTCACAAACACCGTAACCATATAATTATCTCTAATGATGAAACTAATTTGGCTATTATTAGTAATTATAGCATCAGCTTCTACATTATTAGCGTCCAGTTTAAAAATAACTGCTTTATAATTATAATAAGGACTTGCTTTTTACGTCGGCTTTACTCTCACACAACACACACTTTACAGAAACTTCATTTGCCGAGCGGGTTACAAAAATTGCCTATGTAATTTATTCTGCCCCACTTGTGGGCCTTTCCTTAATATCTCTTAGTAGGTACCCCCGGACAGTAAATTATGAATCGTTTTTCATTACTAGAACAGTAAGGATTGCGATAGATGTCGATTCAGGACAGCTTTATGTAATTTTTTCTGTTTTTGAAATTAAGTGTGCCAATAAATGTAGGTGGGTCAATTACCGTTATACTTCATTTATCTGGCGCATACCGTAGTGGGGCAATTCGGGGCTAAGTAACCATAGTCCAAAAACCCAGGATTCACGAGGCTAGTTGCTCAAGCCGAGATAGTAAGCTAGTGTTAGTGAGCTAGCAAGCTACTAACTCTGACATGGGGAATAAAGAACTAGCTTAATTTCTAGGCTTAGTAAGCTAGCATCTCAAGCTAGGATAGTTTTAGTACCTACTGGTTAAAATTATGTGGCATCATGTATACAGCACTAGCATGTTTCAAGCAAGAATAGTTTCATACGGTACAGTAGGTATATTATGTGACCGGAAAATTGAATACTTCGTAACATTGTAATAAATCTTTATCAGATTATAATTTCTCGATATAATGTGAATGTGAACAACTAATTTTTAATACAATAAATTACATTCAAGTTCAATAGTTTCCAATTTATTCCTTTCTTATTGAGAAAAGCAAGTTTACAATTTCATGCAATATTTTGCAATCTTACGGCGATTGCAATTATCCGATGACATAATATATTTAAACCTGGCGTCATGTATCCCGGGTATCGGTGTTTCATGTGTTGCTAACTATACACAACAAAGCAAATAAACTATTACACATAAACAATATGATGATGATGTCTAAGATTATCACTTTCATCTTTAATAATTTTACGACTATCTATCCGGTTTCAATTGTAACTATAGTAACAATTCATTACTATTATGTGACGATATGCGTTTCTACATAGTACCTAAGTACTCCGCATTGTTGTGTATTGTGCGTCAGTAGGGGCTGGAAAATTAGGGTTCTATTGAATTTCCTCCCAACGGGCTTCCCAACTTGGCTCGGAACAATCCAGTTTGTTAATACGGTCACATTTCGTCCCGCGCCGATATGGGACATACGGCTATCTGGATAATGCCCCTCTATCCAGCAATGTGCTGGAGAGAGACAGCTAGAGTTTGAATATATGCTTTTGTAAAAGCTTCGTTATTATCCTGGGATGGACATGTGTTTGGTGTTCCGATGTTATTATTCTTCAAAATATTTGGAGCGTGCTCTAGGACCCTTTTATGAAGTATCTGAAATATTTTGTTATTGTTGTTAGTTGTATTATTGTTAGAGATGGATGAGTTTTGAGATAGTTTGGTGATCCCTTCGGCACGTGTATCGTCATTATTTCGTGTCTTTGGAATTTCATATTGTAAGTATGTATGTATTTCGAGAGCTACATAGGGTATGTTGTGTTCGTTTTTGGATAAAACGCCAAAATCTGAACTGTTTATTGCAAATGTTTATCGACGACGATCTTTGATTTATTTTTCTTTTTGGCTCTCAATTTATTTTCTTTGGAATCATGCTTACAGTTTTAAATGAAGCAAGGATTGAAATTGGACTTAGAATTAATGTGTCAAAGCCCAAAATCAATTGAGTTTGGTGTATGACACGTTAGTTCACGTCGTTAGTCCTAAGACCCAGTTATTCAAATTAGTCTATATACCTACTAGTTTTTTTTTAAATTTCCTCTACAGCATCTCTGTGTTTCATAACATTAATAGCTTCACTACTCTCAACAACAACGTAGCCATCAAACATTTTTCACAACCAGATTCCTCCAATCCTTATATGCAAATGTAAACTATTCGAATGCAAGACAGCTACATCTAATCAAGCTGGGATGCTACAAGAGAGCATTACATTTCATGTTCATTTGCGAACTTATATTAAAACCTATTGAATATAGTGATTTATGCTCGCCTTAGTTCGATGGGAAATGAGATTGCCTCCGTCTTATCCGATGCTCTTAAATTGAAGCTCGCGTTTTTTGTTGCGGTATTGTAAGGGGAGACTTTTAGCTCTGGAGGTAATATGGCATTATATAGTTCTTTGTAGAGTTTATGTATGGTTTTGTATGGGATTGTATTATTAAGGGAATGAGTTTCTTTTTCTCTTTAGTTTTCTAAGTTGTAGTATTCTGTGTTATTAAGATGTTCAATTGTTCATACATTACTAAAAATGTATAGTATTATATTAATATATAATCAGTAAGGTACGCAACGGTCATAGTACTCATAATTATGAATAACTTTTACTATGGGACCAACACTGAAATCACGAAAAAAAATCGACTGGCC
This sequence comes from Melanchra persicariae, assembly GCA_947386135.1. NCBI lineage: Eukaryota > Metazoa > Arthropoda > Insecta > Lepidoptera > Noctuidae > Melanchra > Melanchra persicariae. Next base: position 7,760,791 of record OX376657.1, on the reverse strand, counting down.
CATACATTTATGAACGCATAACTCGACAAAATGTACTGAACAGCTGATTTTTCATTTTTATTTGGTCCCATAGTAAAAGTGGTTTATAATGATAAGTGCAATGACCTAAGAGGTATTGTGTTTATTCTGCTACACGTATTTGTATCCTAGCTGTAAGTTTTCTTAAGAAAAATAAAATAAAATAACATAAAATACTAGAACTGGTAGTGCTTGAATAAATTGACAGTTAAACACCAAAGCAGTTCTCTTTTACATGTAAAGATTAAGGTATTCAAAGTTCTGTCTAGAGTTTATGTATAGTTTTGTATAGGCCTGTGTTATTAAGGGAATCAGTATTTTTATTCACAGGTTATTGTAGTAATAATGTTAATAGTAGAGGTTTAGTATAAATGAACTGTAATCGATTCAGCGGTTGAAAATCTTGTGCAAACGCGGCATATAATGGTATCACATGATTGTCAAAGAATTGTAAATAGATTATCGTGCGGTCCTTTCACATAATTTTAAAATTTAAAACAGTTCATAATTATGTTTACCCGGAACTTAAATTATTATTTATATTTATTTTCAGCCTGTTCTATCCCACTGAAGGGCAGTTTCCTCCAGGTTGTGGGCAAGTGTGGACCAATGCTGTCGTTAGGCATCCATCTCGTTCTGCCATCTTCGCCCGGATCTTCCGCGATGTCGCCGGACACACGTTCTGGACATTGTGCATCATTGTGGCTGATTTAGCACAAGAACCGTTCGGCATACGGCAGACGTGTCCAGTCCCATTTTAGCTTGGCTACGTTTTGAGTGACTCATCTTAAAGCTACATAGTATAGCTATATAACCTTATCACAAACGATAAGCAACTAACATAAACATACAAGCCATCATCATCATCATATTAGCTGAAAGACGTCCACTGCTGGACATGAGTGTCACCACAACAACCGGTTCTGTGCGTCTCGCATCCATCGGCTATCAGCGACCCTCACCAGGTCATCGGTCCACCTTGTGGGAGGCCTTCCAACGCTGCCTCTTCTGGTACGCGGTCGCCACTCGAGAACTTTTCGGCCCCATCGATCATCTGTTCTGTTTGGTGATCCTTTGGAGGTAGCGGAACACAGAGTAAAGTCCCACATACCTCCGTTGAAAAGGGAGGATCCTCCGGCTAGACAGTTGGTGTGTCTGGTGGGCAACTACCCAACAGTTGATATTCGGGCTTTGCATTATGTTCTAATAGCACGGTAAACTCTGATATCGCGTTTTAGGATTTTGTCCAGTTAGTTCGCAGCTGTCGAGATAGATGGCGCTGCGAGTCTCAATTGTTGATTCTGCTACGTTGATTCTTTTTGGCGGTATTAATGTCGCCTACAATCCTTTGGGCTTGTCGGTAACCTTGGTTCTCTTTCAGATCATTAGGTACTGATTCGGTTATGTAAGGAAACTCCGAGCATTGCCCTGAAGAGAGAGAGAGAGAAACAAGTAGAATATTAATACCTCTTTAATTTCTCACGAGTATGTTAAGCGATTAACACGTTCCATGTTTTCTCTCCTCACACCCTTATCTTATGATTGCATTATAATGAAGACGGTGCCAATCGGTATGAACATGAATAATAAACATGGGATCTTAAGCTTCGTTATCAACTTTATTAACAAGACTTTTAGCATATTTTAACAGCGTTCAAAGTAAACTTCCTGAGAGTATAAGTATTGAAAAGTTGTGCCTTGTAAGTATATTTATTTCTTCAGAAGATAACAATAAATAAATTTAAATTATTCAAGGTATATGGTAAAACAGGCGAAAAGAGGTAGAGGTAAAACATTATGAAATAATTGCAAGAATTATAAAATATCCAGATATTTCAGAAGTAAATAAATAAAAGAAAAAAATTCAGATATGAGAAATTGATGGCGCAAGCCCAAAAAATAAATCCCTTCGCGAGCCATGACCATGAAAAAGGAGGAAAATACAAATATTTTCACAATATATCAACGCTTAACGGCGAAACGGAGACGATACTTTACATCAACAAAAAAGCTAAAAATTTCGTCTGCGAAAATACTTGGAGTTGATCTAAAAGGACGCCAGCAGAAGAAGCAGCCAAAATGCAAATTCCTGAGACTGCAATATTATAACACAACAATCTCATGAATACGATCCGTAGTTAAGATTTCCGCAGTACCGTCTTATTCTTATCAATTTTCTACCAAAGTACTGAGTTTCCTAGTTGTTCGCTACACAAAGTAAACAAAGAGAATTCCTAAGTGGCTTTCAACCGGCAAAACGTTGTTTATGAGCAAATTTTCTGAATAGAATGTCTCTATTACACCTTCGGTCTGTTCGGGATGAACGGATTCGAATGAAATGAACGGTTAAGCTTTCGAATCTTAGAAGTGGGAAGGAACCTAAACTTTGTGGGACAGATAAGTCGAATGTATAATTTTCGAGCGCCTCCGTAATACCGTTCTTTCGTAAATTACTCGCCTTTTCAAGGTGAAACGTTACGTGTAATACCAGTAATTTGGAATTTTCAGTACTGAAGCTCGTAATATTAGTAATTACGAGTTGTTAAATTATATGGTTCAGTTTATTCATGAAATAATCTAGGCGTTTCTTTTCATGGCTACTGTAAATATAAAATAACGACATGTTTCTTTTTAATAACATGTTTTCGATGTAGTTTGAGTTAATAATGAGCCTTCGTATTTGTTTTGAGTAGAATAACTATGGTAGGCGCCAGATAAATGTGGAATAGAGTGCATTGACCATTCCTTAATATCTCTTAGTAGGTACCTACCCTCGGACAGTAAATTATGAATCGTTTTTCATTACTAGAAGAGTAAGGATCACGATAGATGTCGATTCAGCACAGCTTTATATCATTATTTCGGTTTTTGAAATTAAGTGTGTCAATAAATGTAGGTGGGTCAGTGACCGTTATTCTTCATTTATCTGGCGTCTACTATAGTAATAATAATAAAGAGAAAATAAATACTTCAATTTACATACAGCTAGAGATAATTTCAATTTATCGACACCACCTCAACTATCGACTTTAGCGTTGTGTATTTTAAATAGTTAAGTCTGACTTTGAACTTGGGTCTTCTGTGGTATAATATTTTGTTCGAAATAATTAGTATTATCTCGAATTCTGCATTCAAATATTATAGGTACATGAATTAACAATGCAACTGTCAGCAAACTATTAGTGTTTTGAATAGCAGAAACAAAATAACAAAGCAAAGCAGTTTCCCCTACACAAAGGCGATATCTTAAGAACAATCGTAGCCGGGTAGTTGGAGATGTTTTGTGCAAGCGCCGCGGGAAACATTTGAAGTGTTAAATCTTAATCCGAACTCAAGTGCTGCCCGCTTTCTATTCGAGTATCTCACGATGCAAACTGGACTGTTTAGATACTCCAGTAAACTCTATTCTACAATGTGTAACAGAATAAACGCAATAGGTAAGACCAAACCAGAAATCGCGAAAAAAAACAGCTGTTCAGTACATTTTGTCGAGTTATGCGCACAGAAATGTATGGGGCAGTCGATTTTTTTGTTGGTCTCATAGTAAAAGTTGTTCATAATGATGAATACAATGACCCTTTTTATATGGTGAGTATTGCGTTTATTCTGTTACACGTTGTATAATATGATTGTTTTTTACTCAAATTTGCTGTGTATTTCGTATATTATTCCAACAGTTACTAATCAATAAAGTTACTAGTCAAAAATTAGATGTAGGTACAAACTTCAACATTCCAATCCATACTTTTATTATTAATCAATTTATTATCCATTTTATGATAGTATAAAATGTGAAAGTAGCTATGTCTGTCTGTTTCTTACCTTTTTTCGTCGTAATGTCTGAACGGATTTGAATGCAACTTGTTTTGAATGGATTGCACATATCCTGTAGACTGGTATACTAAGACCTAGATTCATACATATTACTTTTTATTTAAATTAAAAGACTGATTCATTTCTTTAGGATGATTTCCAAATAGATGAAAACCAGACATAATTCAAGGGTCTATAATATTTTGTGCCAGGTTTTGCGAGTCTTAAGCGTGGGATCCACTAGAGGGACTTAGTTACGGACAGGACATGCCTGCAGGCGTTATCTACCGTACCGTAGGCACTATAAACTCCTTGGCTGCAGGTCACTGGCAGAAGTGAGTCGTTGGAACTTTGGAAGTGTCTAACAGTAATATAAATAGATATGAATTAGGAATGGTTAAAATGTTTTATTTTTATTTGGAAGTCATATATGAGGGATGTTCTGAGCCAGATGGCTTTAAGTATTCGTATAAATATAAACTGTGTTTCATTTGTTGATATTAATAAGGAAGGCTCAAGGCTCTAAAAAAGGTACTGTTGCACCACAGGGCTCCCCTGTGGTGCAACAGTACCTTTTTTATGGATGGGAATGAATCCACAATGACTCCTTCCACTCTGGGTGGAGCGGGAGGGAGTGTCAGACTCTTACTGAATAAAACCCATCCGTGTTCCTCCTAGTGCCCTTTGCATTCCAGTGCCTCGGTGACTCTTCCAAACTACCGCTGCTATTGGTCATGATATGTCTAGTCAACCTTTGACGCTCGCAAATAGACAGACTTGTAGTAGTCGGCCCAGCTGTCCGTTTCCTGAATTTCAACAAAGGCTTCCTCTTTTCCACAAACTAAAGATTTTGTGTTCCTGCACAAGAAAATTATGTCTGTAACAGATGGTTTTTTTAACCTCTGCTATCCTCTTAATTCATCCTCTAATAACGATCCATTCCAGCTTTGCACGAGTGCAAATTATTTAAATACACAAACTCTTCTCGTTTATCGCTCCATTAGTAAAAATCATATCAAAATATGTTGCGAGGTTTAGTAAAAGTAAGCTTATGCAGAAGCAGACAGCGACTTTGTTTATAATGGCTAGTTTACACAGTGCGAACTAGCGTGCGAGTCAGCCTGCCCAGTAGCTGCAGTGCAGTAACTCGTATTGTATGGACGTATCTTACGAGTTACTGCCACGTGCGAGCTGGATAGTGGCTCGCATCCGAGTTACTAAACATTTTTTTGTTTTCACTCGCCTGCTCGTCTTACAGTAACTCGCACATGGCAGCAGCTCGGCCATCACTAGCATCGTTCGGACGCGTTCGACAGTAGCTCGCCAAGGTCAGGCAGGCTGTTCCTCGCAAGAGACTGGGCAGCTACTATCACCGTGTAGACAGTTAAGGCGAGCCGAGCTACTGGCATGCGAGTAGACGATCCGAGTAACTGTCTACTGTCCAGTCAGCAGCTCGCACTGTGTAAACTAGCCATAACCGACTTCAAAAAAAGTGGGATGTATTTCTCAATGAGGTTTTTGGCAAAATACATGAAGTTGTGATGCCGCAAAACACATTGGTAATTGATGTTTGGTGGTTGATGTGTGGTGTGATTGTGATTTTGACAGACAGGCGCCTCGATCTGACGCCTCTGTGCTGCCACCTCGTGCACGAAATTTTAGAAAATTCTCATTCATCTGAATGTTTTTTCTAATATTTAGAGACGATAAAGATATTTTTGTTTCGTATTGAGGTAAAAGGCAAATACCCGCCCTCACTCACTTTATTCATAAGGAAAATATTCTGTAAGAAAAAAAAGGCACGTGGGACCGAATTGTGTGGTTACACGTGCCGGGGATATTATGAAATAATCAAGAAAACTCAAACTCGTGTAAGTGCCCACAGTTGCGGAAGAAAAACTTTAAGCAACTTTAGGTCAAAGTTTTTAAAACGAGCACGAACATAATAAACTTAACTAAATGCTTACTGATGCTTATGCAAAATTTAAAAAAATGGCTAATGAGAGACTGACCAACATTACAGTAGGGTGTAATTTTGTTATGTCTCAAAGAAAGGAATGTTTCTTTTCATTGCTTAACTTTTCGTTCTGCGATTGTATCAACCTAAAAATAGCTACTGAACAATGAAACAGAAGCTCAAAACCTTTACGTGTTCCACATAATAATCATAAAAAACTTACACCATATTATTACTGGTCAATAACCAAACCATTGTATGGCATTAAGTCATAATTTTCATAAATTGAATTCTTGCTAATGCCATGCAATTTGCATAATCAACGGTTACGATACGGTTTAAGTTTTCGCCTTTAGCCTGGCCTGTGGCCAATCCCAATTCACTTTTGCCTTAAAAGTGTAGATTAATACCCAAAGATATCGAAGTGAATTCAGAATTTCGTTATCGCTTCCGTATCGTGATACCAATTAAGCAGAAAGTTTTCATTCATTTTGTAATGAGTTTTTTGGAAGTTGCCCATTTTGTTGATAAGAACCGTTAAAAGGGCAATAATGTAGTTATCGAACTTTCTTCATTATTGGAAGTGCCAAATGGAAACGTCAAATTTGATTCGATTTTTAAAATGTTCCGTGTTGTTTTGGTAAATTCAAACCAATTGGTAACTTTTTTGTATTTTTGGTTTATTTTAGGTTTTGCTGACTTAGTGGGCTCTATGCATCTTTTTACTTAGAAATACATATGGATTTGGAAATTCTCCTTAATCCTAAAAATAAAATAGTATTATTGGAATAAAATGCAGCACATAATCAGTGGATAATAGTTTTTAATTGAACCACCTCTCAAAAACCAAATTACATTAATTGCTTAGCAAAAAAGCTGCCTAGTTTACCTAAATCAAAATTTAGATTGGGGCCGAACCCTTGGTGAACTTCAAGGCAGTTGTGACCGCATGTAACCTAACCTTTGATTCAACAACTACTTTTAATTAAAAACTTCAATCATTCCACAAACTAAAAGCATTAAATTCTCCCCAGAATGTAATGAAAGGAGCATTTGATTCCATTAAAATATATTTTCAAGGAAGTTCATTTAACCGGAATCCGATTTCAAATAATACTACTGTCGACGCTCACAATATGAAAAGCCTTTTAATTACCGTTTCTTGGGTGCATTGAATCACAGGACAATTGGAATAGAAGGTCTGTTTCGTACAAGGAGCGAAAGAAAACAGGCTCACGCACACGCAGAGGTGTACGTGCGGCGTTCTCTAACAAATTATAGTCGTGACTTCGTGAGTGTGCTTAAATTCCTTTTACGTGAACCGTATCTATGTTTGCGTGCATTTTCGTTCGTTGTATGGAATCGACCTACTGTTCTACACTGTACTTGGGTACACTGAAACCAACGCCATTAGACAACAAAGAGAATCGGTTGAATCCACAAACGTGAACCATTGTTTTCGCTAATAATTAATATTTTATACGTAGGTACTTGTAGTTGTATGTGTGATGATTTATAAGTCTACGATCTTTTGAAAGGTTCATTGATTAAATATTGGATGAATTTGAATTTGTTTAAGAGGAAAAAGTGTGCGAGTAATTGAATTCTCTGCTAATTTCGAATTCAGGATTTCAGTTTTTCAGAACTTTTTGTGGCTTAGGTGGTACCTCCTTGAGCGAGTGTCGCGCGACGATATTTTCGTCCTGCCACGTCATTTTATGACTAATATATGAACGTGCGATATTATCGCGGTGATTCGACACAAGTCGACATTGACGAGCGAAACGTCAACTCGCGTGATTCATTCGCCCGTGGAGGCGCTTAAGTTTTGTATTGAAGAGCTAAGAAAAAAAAACATCTTTGGTGTCGTTACTAGATCATCATTATCGTTTCAGATAAAAGATTACCACTGCTGGGCAAATTCCTTCCCCAAGCGTTACCTAATCGACTGAGCCTGTGCTCCTTGCATCCAGCAAACACCCACAGTCACTCTGAGATAATATTCCCTATTAATCATTGATGAAAATTCGAAAATCTGTGAAGGCTCACTTCGAAAAAGTCACAAGTTCCTCACTTGTAATAATTTCTGTTATGTTTGAAATTCAACACTTCCACCAATTTTCGTTTCATAATAAACCGATTAATCTCAGTATACCTACCAACAACTTCTAAACCAGTGTCGTTCCGCTTGTAACTCCACGAATACACCCAAAATGGATTGGAGTAATCTACATAAAATTACTAGCGTCGTCTTACGTCGCGTAGGTAATGTTCTAATTACGAGATACATACTTTAATGTTGTTAATCGTGTACGTGTTCTGGTGCGATTATTTGAGACGCAATTAGAATGTATCTGTAGGCTGTGATGTAATTGTTTTATTTTGTGTACGTGTTTGGATTGTGAATTGGTTTAAAAGTGCCACGTGAAGCAGGTTCTATGGTTCTGATTATTTGAATATTTATTTACTTAAAGGTTCACTCACAGCACATACATACACATACCCAAATAATTATCATATTTGTGCGGTAATGACACTTAAGATTTCTTAACCCTAAAGCGCCTCACTTTGTAACGAGTGGGGCGTTGAAAGCATTTTTCCGCAGATAGTTGAACAGACTTATAATTGCTTTAAAACATTGAAATAATATACAGTTGTTTACAAAAAGCTATAATTAGTCAAATAATTTAAAAAAATACTTAAAACTCAACAATATCTGTAATTAAATAAATCTACCTATTGTGTTCACTACTATGTTGGTTTCGCGGCCAGTCTAAGCAGATGCACCAATAGTAAAACAGTTCATAAATTTACTAACTAAAAATCATACATTTACAACAGGTAGGCTTCTAGAAACCGGAGCAAAGATTTATTACTAAACCAATATAAAAAACCACTACCTTAATACATCCTACACACTTGATCCACTCATAACATAAAACTGACAATAACAAAAGTAAATCGAACTCACAATTTTTTTCTTCATCTTTGATCAACAAAAATATTAGAATTCCAGTCTGACGCGTGGGGAGTCCCTAATTCGTCTACCGCTTGCAAATTACTCGACCCACGGAAGATTTATAGGCTCCAGAATAACCGTCAGTAGTCACGGAGAAAGAAGCGAAATACCCGATATGTGAGTACTGATTAAGGCGTCAATGGATTGAATAAGAATGAGTACTAAGTATGCATTTTAGATGTTAGTATTAGAGCAAAATACTACCACCTCTGCCTTTTCTCGTCGAGCAATTTGGTGGCAAATGTTTTATGATTTACTTACAGTTAACATACCGAGACTCCTCCATGTCTCGAAAAACACATTAAGCCGTTGGTCCCGGCTGTCATTTGCAGATCTTTGGCAGTCGTTACGGACTACCAAAAAGCCAGAAAGTCTGACACTAGTCTTGCATAGTAGTACCATGTTACCCAGTTAATGTGTTGTGGAGAGAGGCCGCTCCACGTAAAATACTGGTACTCAGCTGCATCCAGTTAGACTGGAAGCCGATACCAATATAGTTGGAAAAGGCTAGGCAGATTTTTAGAGGTAGCGGAACAGAGAGTGAAGTCCCGCATACCTCCATTGAAAAGGGAGGATCCTCCGACCAGACGGTTGGTTTTGTCTGGTGGGCAACTGCCCGAGAGTTGATATTCAGGCTTTGCATGTGTTCTAATTGCACGGTAAACTTTGATATCGCGATTTAGGATTTTTGTAGTTAGATCGCAGCTGTCGAGATAGATGGCGCCGCGAGTCTCATTTGTTGTGATGTTGATTCTGCTACGTTGATTTTTGTGGCGGCATGAATGCCGCTACATCACTCCCCTCCGGAGACCGGAGGTCGATAGTGGTTGAGTCGTCCATACATCTTGAGATGCTTGCCAGGCCAGTGGAAGGTTGGTTCCAGTGAGTCGGAACCGGAAGTCGCAGAGTTCTCGGTGAGTCGGAACTGTCTGCGTCGCAGAGTTCACGGTGAGTCGGAACTGTCTGCGGTGCCCTGATGCTGCTGCTGGCGTGACCGCTGGCGTCGACCAGGAGAGGTTCTTCAAGGCTCTTCATGTGACTGGCCGAAGGTGCAGTGTGCTTGCCATGGTGGGTCGGAGCTGTGCGACGTGCTGACGTGACTGCTGGCGTTGACCAGGAGAGGTTTTTCAAGGCTCGTCATGTGACTGGCCGAAAGTGCAGTGTGCTTGCCGAGGTCGCTGAAGAGGTTGATGATAGAGGCTGAGGATGCTGACCAGGAATGCGCGTCCGCTGCATGCTGGTGGTCAGGATACCCGTAGAAGCCGAGGGTTCTGGCTGGCTGTATGACTCGCTGCTCGAGAGCTTGAAGTCAGGATGAGGAGAAGTGATGATGATGATGATGACGTCATGATGAGGTAGCTGCACGAAGGCTGCGCTGACGTCCAATGTCGAGGGTCACCAGTTAAGATGTAGCGGAACAGAGAGTGAAGTCCCGCAAACCTCCATTGAAAAGGGTGGATCCTCCGACCAGACGGTTGGTTTTATCTGGTGGGCAACTGCCCGAGAGTTGATATTCGGGCTTTGCATGTGTTCTAATCGCACGGTAAACTTTGATATCGCGATTTAGGATTTTTGTAGTTAGATCGTGTGACGACCGACGTAGATTGTTATTAGGTTAATATAAACAGTGTCGGGTACTGTGGCCCGAATAAACAGTTTGTCGCTAACCACCGCCTTTTATTGACGTCTCATTGGCGACGAGTACGGGACCTGTGATTTTTTTTTTTTTGTTAACAGCAACGTAAAGTGCAAAAAGAAAAAAAATGCCGATCGGAAAAATTGAACCATTTAATTTAAATTCCAACCAGTGGCCAGCTTACGTTCGTCGCGTTAGCCAGTACATTAAGTTAAATGACATAAAGGATGACGTAAAAGTGTCCATGTTAATAACTGTGGTCGGTGAAGAAACGTATGCGTTAATGTGTGATTTGTGTGCACCCAGTTTTCCAGAGAATAAAACTTATGAAGAGCTGGTAAAACTGGTAACAGACCATTTGGAGCCGCAACGTTCAGAGATCGCGGAGCGCCACGTGTTCAGGTTGCGAAGGCAACGAGCCGGCGAGTCTCTGACTGAGTACTTGCAAGCATTAAAACATCTCGCGACGACGTGCAATTTCGGCAAATGCAATAATTGTTCAACCCTAGAAGAAAACTTGCGGGACCAGTTCGTGTCAGGGTTAGCAAGTGACGTGATGCGTTCTAGGATCTTTGCAGAAAAGAAAATCCAATACAAAGAGGCGGTGGAGCTAGCCCTGGCTCTAGAAGCTGCAGAAAAGCATGCAGAGGTGAGCGGCAGCACCACGGCGGCGGTGACAGTGGCAGACTCAACAGTGGCGGCGGGCGAGGGCCTGCACTATGCACGCGGCGGCGGCGGACGAGCCGGCCAGCGCAGGCGTCAGACGCGCGCTTCGGGCGCAGGCGCAGGGGCAAGCAGCGAAGGCGTAGGACCAGGCAGCGGAGGCGCGGAGCCCGTGAGCTCGCGCGCGCCATTTTGCTGGCGCTGCGGCAAGGCGCATATGGCTGATAGATGCCGATTCAGAAACTATAATTGTGATGAGTGCGGACAAAAAGGTCATATAAAGGTGATGTGTAAGCAAGTACGTGGCAAAGGTGCTCGGCAAAATTACGTAAGCGAAGAGGAGTCGGATGACGGTATGTTTAACATTGAAGTCGCAGCTCGAGGTAACAAACCATATTTTATTAAAGTAACCATTGATGACATTAACATTGAATGTGAAGTGGACACAGGTAGCCGCATTTCGGCTATAAGTGAAGAAATGTACAAACAGATGTTTTTACATAAAAAAATTGTCGCGGATAATTTATTGTTACGTTGTTACTCGGGCTCCCGAATTGAGTCATTAGGTTACATTGAAGTAGATGTCTGTTTAGGGCAAATAAAAGGAAAATCATTGCGTCTTTACGTTATACAAGGAGGCGCACGACCCCTTTTGGGACGAGAGTGGATGCGTGTTTTAAAAATAACTCAAATTACGCTCAATGAAATAATAGATGACGACTTGGTAACGCAATTACGTAATGAATTCCCTGAAGTATTTTGCGAGAAGTTAGGGACTTGTAAGCAACCCATTCGACTTCAGTTGTCAGATAACGAACCGGTGTACGTGCGAGCGAGACCAATGCCACTGGCACTCCGCGCACGAGTTGAAAGGGAATTGGAACGTTTAGAAACAGATGGTACCATCTACCGAGTAGATTATTCTGACTACGGGACTCCAATCGTACTTGTCGTCAAAGCAAATGGGAGTATACGCATTTGTGGTGACTACAAGGTCACTATCAATCCAAAATTAAAACGGGATTATTATCCTTTACCGCGAATTGAAGAATTATTTGCAAATCTTAGCGGTGGGGAACAATTTACAAAAATCGATCTAAGACATGCATATGAACAATGTTTTTTAACCGAAGATTCCCAACCATATACGGCAATTACGACGCACATGGGTACATATGTTTATAAACGCACACCGTACGGTTTATCCTGTATCCCTGAGAAATTCCAAAAGATCATGGAGGAAACCCTGCGCGGGGTGCCCGGATGCGTAGTGTTTTTAGATGATATTTGTGTGTCAGGCTCAAATAAGGTAGAACATATTAAGAATCTGCGAGCTGTACTCAAACGATTACGTAATATGGGACTTACGGTCAAGTTAAGTAAATGCCGATTTTTACAGGACAGTGTAAAATATTTGGGCTTCATTATTGATAAAGATGGTTTGAGGCCTGATCCGGAGAAACTAGAGGCCATTTCCAGCGCACCGAGACCGGAAAACGTAACTCAACTTAAAAGTTTTCTTGGAATGGTCAATTATTATGGGCGATTCATTCAGAATCTGAGTAGTTTACTGCAACCGATGCATAATTTATTAAAAAAGGAGGTCCGCTGGAATTGGGACTCGAAATGTGAAAAGGTATTTTTGGAAGCAAAGCGAAGCCTCCTGAGTGAACGTGTACTGGCACACTATGAGGAGGGTCGCGAACTTGTGTTATCGGTGGACAGTAGCGCGTACGGACTCGGCGCAGTGCTGGCTCACCGGTACGAGAACGGAAGCGAGCGGCCTGTCAGCTGCGTCTCGCGAACACTTAGTGCGCCCGAGCGCAACTACAGTCAATTAGACAAGGAGGCACTGGCTATTTTTTTCGGTGTCACAAAACACCATCAATACTTGTTTGGTAGGCGATTTACATTGCGCACAGATCACCAGCCGCTAACGTATATTTTTGGGGAAAAGGGAGGAATTCCGCAAACGGCTGCCAGTCGTTTGCAAAGGTGGGCGGCACGACTAGCTGCATATGATTTCCGTATAGAATACGTGCGATCGGCGGACAATGGTCCGGCTGATGCTTTGTCACGATTACCGTTACCTCAGGAGGGTCGCTCAGCGGCCACAGGAACAGTGGATTATTTAAATCTAGTTGAGGCAGCACTGCCTATTTGTTATAAGGATATTGCAAAAGAGACAGAACGCGATACGTTACTAAGTAAGATTAAAGGTTATGTACTTTTTGGCTGGCCGTCGGCCCCGAGCTGTGACGCGGAAAAGGCTTATTTTTCTAGAAAACAAGATTTCGTGGTAGACCAAGGGTGTGTCATTTTTAAATACAGAATTGTAGTGCCTTATGCCTTACAAAAGAAAATCTTGGAAGAAGTGCACGAGGGTCATTTAGGTATAAATAAAATGAAAAGCTTATCACGAAACTATATTTATTGGGCGAATTTAGATAAAGATATAGAGGAATTATGTAAATCATGCGCCGCGTGTCGTATAGTTCGCGACGCGCCGCCGCATGCGCAGTTACACCCTTGGGAGTTTCCGCTGTACCCGTGGCAGCGCGTACATGCCGACTTCGCAGATTGTGGAGGCGTTCGATATTTAGTTATTGTAGACGCACACTCAAAGTGGATTGAGGCGATACCAATGAAAAGCACTAATGCAGTTTCAACAATCAAAGTATTGAGAGGTATTTTCGCGCGTTTTGGTTTGCCGTCGCAGCTCGTGACCGATAATGGACCACCATTTGCATCTCAAGAATTTAAATTTTACTGTGAAAATAACTGTATGAAACATACTACGTCGGCTCCTTATAGACCACAGGGAAATGGCGCAGCGGAAAACGCTGTTAAAACAGTAAAAAAAGCGATTAAAAGAGCGTTGTACGAAAATGAGGACGTAAACGCGGCTCTCTGTAAATTCTTGTTCCAATATCGAAACTGTGAGCACGCGACGACCGGGGTATCACCGGCAGTGGCGCTGCAAGGGCGGCGTCTCCGGAGCCGACTAGACGCGCTGCGGCCGGACGTAGCGGCCATGGTGCGCGCTAAGCAGGAGCGCCAAGTCGCGCGCGTCTCCGGTACCGATAGGAATTTCGACGTGGGGGACTCGGTGTTAGCTCGCGACTATACAGCAAAAGGGGACAAATGGACTGAAGCTACGGTTGTCAAAAAAACTGGCCCCGTATCATACAAAGTTAATGTGGGGGACGGGGTAGAATGGCGCCGTCATGCCGACCAAATTATCCCAATAAATAACAATAAAAACAGATACTCTCTATCTCTAATGAGCGGGGTAGACGTAGACAAAGGAAGTCAAAGTCCTAATTTAGAACATTCGGTCGACAAGGGAGCTGACGATGATATGTTGGAGGATACATCGGGCGGTGATTGTGAGGTTGCGAATGCGCCATCAGAAACACTAAAACCTGAGTCGGATGAGCGGTCGCCTGTACCAGAACCGACACCGCCTCGTGTATCGGCTCGAGCACTGCGTGCCTACAATCGAGCTAATCGTTTTAATGATTAGATTTGATTATATTAGTTAAGTTTACATAAGTTTAATTTAGCGTACGTTAGTTTAGTTTACATTTTAGATAGCTATGCTTATACTGTGTACCATTAGTTTAAATAACTGTCTTGTAAGCTTAGTGAGGAGAGGTGTGACGACCGACGTAGATTGTTATTAGGTTAATATAAACAGTGTCGGGTACTGTGGCCCGAATAAACAGTTTGTCGCTAACCACCGCCTTTTATTGACGTCTCAGATCGCAGCTGTCGAGATAGATGGCGCCGCGAGTCTCATTTGTTGTGATGTTGATTCTGCTACGTTGATTTTTGTGGCGGCATGAATGCCGCTACAGATTCATCATCATCATCATATCAGCCAAAAGACGTCCACTGCTATCATAGGCCTCTCCCATGTGTCGCCACAACAACTGGTCCTGTGCGTCTCGCATCCATCGGCTACCCGCGACCCTCACCAGGTCATCGGGAAGGCCTTCCGTTGCAGCGTCTTCCAGTACGCGGTTGCCACTCCAGAACTTTTCGACCCCATCGACCATCTGTTCTGAGAGCAATCTGCCCTGGCAGATTGATTAAAAGAATTATTTACCTTTCAGAATATAAAATACTTACTGTTTCGCAGCTTCGCTAACGTGAACTATTCCACACATGCATTTTACCAGAATAAAACTAGCCTGTGACTATTTGTGATCATACTTCTAATATCTTCCAGAGAACTTTTACAAACTTATAGGTAAACAATTTTCTTCTTAATCATCTTAGTTTATATTGTTGGCCCTCATGACCCAGATGTTTTCTAGTCCAACCAATAATATCACAATTATTTTTATATATTACATGATGTATCATTTTCATTTATCTTTACAAGAAATAATAACAGATAGGTAATCCATTAGATCTTTCATATCTGATCAAATCTATTATTCGCTTCAAATAAGTAACATTATACCGGGTGATTTGTTTTTTGGGATAAGTTGTTGCAATTTGTAGCTGTTTAGTAGGTACCTATTCAAACCTCAGCTCGTCCGCTTTCTATTCTTATTAGAATCAGAATTTCTTAGCATCGAATAAATGGTTTTGTAAGTATAATTAATAAATTTCTTGCTTTTTTTTTCAAATTCTTATAATTTTCAGAAAATTGTCTTTCTGCGAAGTTTGTTGCGCCACTTCTTCTTCCTTGGAAAAAGAAGTAGTCTAGGAAGTGGTGACAGGCGGGCGCTTTGGATACTGACTGTCTTTATGTAAAAAACTGACGTCCAAAAAGGACTGGCTTTCTCTCCTTATTTAAATTTATTAAATACTTTTGATTAAATTTTACGTCTAATATTTTAAAATTGTACACTTGAGCCTATCCTTTAATATGATGTGTCTATCACTCAATGTTAAGCTGGGAGAAAACTCAACTTTGAGTTAAGCTTGCCTTTTTACGTGAACATTATTATCACTGCATTATAAATAGTTTTGGTCTACAATGAATAATTAAGAATAATGCTTGCCTGTCTCAAAAATACATACACCCTGCATTATGTGAAGGTACGCGTACTTTTACAGTTCCAATTGTAAGAAGAATTCAAGGCAGTATCACCTTTTAGTTCCAAAAAACTATTTAGGTAGGTACGGCAAAATGTTAGGACTTTTATTACTATTGCTATCCAGATATTTCCCTGCTCGAAATATATTATTTATGAATGTTCCTTTGTACCTCTAGACTAGTATCTACCTATGTTACATTAAAGTTTTTCTTTTAGGACGTAGCCTTGACCACAGATGTTCAGTGAGGTGATTTATTAACTTTGCGGTCTTTATTTATTACGATAAATGAGGACTGTTGCTACCTGCTCTTTTAATCCTTATCCTTATCTTACTAATATTATAAACGCGAAAGTTTGTATGTATGGATTTTTGTTACTTTTTCACGCAAAAACTGCTGAATGGATCTTTATGAAATTTAGCACAGAGGTAGATTATAGTCTGGAATAACACATAGGACTGATCGCGGGAGTATGTTCCCTTGGGACAATTTTCGACGGTCACGCGGGCGGCAGCTATTAAGAGGAAATGCGGGCGGAGAGACTTTTGAAAATTAAGTACCTATTTGAAGAAACTATTGCTGTCGCTCTGCGAGCGTTCGGCGTCCGGTTCGTGCGATAAGGACAACTGCAGATCCGACTGAATAGCCTGAGTAAAAATTCATATTTTGAGATTTAGCTCTCGCCTATTTCCTCCTCCAATATTAAACCAATTTAAAAGATATTTTATTAACTGAATAAGGAGGATATATACTGTGTCCCTATGTTTACTTTTTTCATTAATAGTTGTTAAATTTATACACTAGGCCTCTGTTGACAGCGGTCTAACTATAGGCAATTTTTTGAGGGTTCTAGTGCTTATATAAATAATGTATCAATAAAAAGGAAAACATAGGGGCATACTAGTAGTTTATATTTATTATTCTGTAAAAAATCACTGCTTTATGGCCAACAACCAGAAAAAAAACAGGCGAGAGCGTTTCTATGGAGAAAATACCACCCGCGTTTCCTCTTAATGCTATAATACTGAAATCTTTATACAAATTCTGGCGATTCGAGATTGTCGAGAAAAAAGGTAGGTATGAGTAAGTCATTGGTATGGCAGCACTTCCTTTTAAAAGACTCTTCTCAGAGAAAATGCTCGTACAAAAACATAATAAAAAATCCAATTCATAAATCTTCGAGTATCCTGTTTAGCCATGAATATTGATTAATGCGAAATAAAAACGGCTTACCGATAGCTACCTACACGTTTTTCCCTTCCCACATCAATCAACAAAGCAATTTATCGTACAAGTCACTGGACTATGATTCAATAGTCTATGCTTAAAAATGTCAGCCATGACATTTAGGGCCACCTCATACCGAGATGCGATGCGATGCTACGATTTGAAGTGGCCAGGTGTGTCGCGATGCGTAGTAGGTAGTATACGGTATTTGAGTATAGATTTTGATGAAATAAGAAGGAAGATCTGTAGAAAATAAAATCCGTGGGAAATAGAGAAGTAACATGGTTTCGAAGTTATTCTTTTATCCTTGTCACGCAAACCGGGTGACGACACACACAATTAATGCTGTCTTTATTTATCAAAGATTTTAAAACGTCAACTTCGTAATTTTTTTGAGATCATTTAACATTTTTTAAATTGTTTACTACATTTTGTCTTTTCTCTAGTTTTTGAGATTTGTACCTAATAAAAAAATCCTGTCAAATACTGATGATCTGCACTGTAATGTGAATCTAATATAGTTCTATGTTGCATCGCTGTCATATTATTAATGGTTAAACAAACTTACCTGAAGTGAAGTTTGACCACAATTACACGAGTCGCTGCATCCGAAGAGATTTACATGATTCACTAGGTAGTACACTCCTCAATGTACTAGGCATCGCACAATTTTTAGAAAAAAAACTAAAAAATAAATAAATAAAATTAGACCTTAAACGACTACCGCAGTACCTGCAGTGGTGGGGCGTGCGCCGCCGCACCCGGCCATCTACGTTCGTTTGCTTGTCATTCATTTAAGAGTGCTATTTATCTTGAACTATAATTAATAACGGGATTTCTTGCAAATAAGGGTTGGGCGGGTTTGTAAATCTCTTCGGATGCAGCGACTCGTGTAATTGTGGTCAAACTTCACTTCAGGTAAGTTTGTTTAACCATTAATTACACATCGTCGCTGCATCCTCGAGATTTACATGATTCACTAGGTAGATGTTCGGAGTTTCAAGATAAATAGCAAATCATTAGTGGTGAAGAAAATAAGCACATCTAATGATATTGTTTTATTTTGAACACTGATATAATTTTATTAGATTATATCAACGAAGTGATTATACTAAAAACATAATCATAGTAATATTAACAATATTTATGCGTTATTTTCATAAACAGCGCGAGCAAAATCATCCGTTTCCTCTGTACTCAAAAGTCTTATAAAATTTGCCAAATACTAGAGAACTACCGGACCAACCAGCTGTCTTTTTATTGACATCTATAGAAATACCTCTACGGCCAGCTGCTGATATAGCCGCGTGGCGCGTGCTATGTGACGTAAATATTGTGGTGACTATGCCACTGTCTGCAAGCGTCTGTTATATCCAGCGTCTAATCGTAGAGGAGCTGGCATTGTGGACTGGTCCCTTAGTAGTTAATAATAACCTTTCGGTATTTGGTTCATTTCTAAATGTATCTGTAACATTAATATATATGAACATAAAGTCCTTCCTGGACATATCTCTATTTTATTAGGAAAGAATGGGATATTCAAACGGGGCGCATGTCTACTGGGTGCAGAGTTTTTAAAAAAATCATCAATTATTATTATTATGTTTGTATCACAAATATTTATATTAGATAGATGAATAAGAGATAACGTCTGCACGCGTTGTGCAGTCGAAAACGCAAGCAAAGTTACCTGTTTTTTTTTTTTTGTTAATTTATTTAAACACAGGTTTTCATTGGGAAAATAATTGAACAAAAAATCTAAAACTACATTAGTATCTCAAGTAGACTGATATCGGGGGAAGACTGGTTTCAGTCTAAATACACCTATCATAAATCTGCTAACGATATCATTTGTACTTAATTGTTTACCTATCACTAACCCGAGCGCCGAACGATAAGTGTTCAATGTAGCATACTTGGCTCCGGTTTCGAATTCTCTGGATAA
Source organism: Melanchra persicariae (assembly GCA_947386135.1). NCBI lineage: Eukaryota > Metazoa > Arthropoda > Insecta > Lepidoptera > Noctuidae > Melanchra > Melanchra persicariae. The sequence goes on along the minus strand of OX376657.1, from coordinate 7,741,460 downwards.
AAAATTGCAATACCGATTGAATAGATGCGGTGTAGCAGTCTACCTTATGGGTTTGACAAAAGTGCCACCATTTTCTGTAAGCGACATTATATTGTTTTAATGTATTTTTGATAAAGAAGCAGTGATAATTTGTATAGTTTCTGGAGTCAATGACTTTCGAGAAAATGCTTCCCTGATAACAGGCATGATACCAGGGTAAGTTTCGTCCAAAGGGGGTGTTGCGTTCTGAAAGGAGATAAAAGGAGATCACTACTTGGTCCGTGATAAACAGGTTCCCTTATCTGAAAAGATTTAAACAGTGGATACCATAGCTGACTAGGCCAATATGGGACTATGAGCACTCCTGTGGCCTTATCAGCGATTATCTTTCGTAAGCACTTGAGAATCGACGAAAAAGGCGGGAACGAGTTAGAATATAAGTAGCTCCGATCAAGAGTAAACGCATCAATATCGAAAGCGTATGGATCTCGTTTCCAGGACACATATTTATGACATTTCGCATTCAAACAAGTTGCGAATAAATCAATCTCTGGAGTACAATAATGAAGGACTACGTCATGGAACGCTGAACGAGATAATTCCCACTCGGTGTCGACATTGCAAGCGAAAATGAAGAGACGACGCTCTTCACACCACTGCCAAATCTCACGTGCCATATCATTAAGGAGTATATTGAACACCACCCATCGTTTTAATATATGAGATTGCAGTAGTGTTATCTATTCTTAAAAGAATCTCTTTGTCAACAAGGTTCTTGGCAAAACATTTCAAACTAATGAATGCTGCTTTAAATTCCAATAAGTTAATTTATGGTTTTGTTCCTGAGACGTGCTCCAAAATCCACCGCTCGAAAAAAATTCTAAGTAGTATTTATTTTGACGGATTGGACAAAACGAATTCATGATGTTTGTCTTCCACCACGAGAAATCAGCGTTGTAGGTTATTAGGAATGATCATATTAAAATCGTAATATCCATTTGATTTCTGAAGCGCAAGATATTTAGTTCTTTCAAATCGTTTCGTATAAACCCACCTATAACTAACAGCTGGGTACGATGACGTCAGCAATCCCAAAAACTTTGCAAACTCTATAGATAAAGAACGTTTGTTAGAGTATCTATCAACCATCTCAAGAACCTGCAATCGTTTCTTTAGTGGCAATATTAAAGTCATATCCGTTGAATTTAACTCAAAACCTAAAAACTTTTTGATTTGGCTGGTAATTAAATCACTTTTATTCATGTGTATCACAAATCCGAGCTTCTCTAACAGGTCGGTGATTATTTTTACGTCATGAGAGCAGCTTTCAAATGTTTTGTGAATACACAACAAATCATATAATTAAATAACCAGTATAATCCCTTTTTCTCTGAGGAATTTCATCACTGGCTTCATTAGTTTAGTAAAAATCAACGGTGCTGAACATAAACCAAAGGGTCAACACTGAAATTCGTAAGTCTGTTTGAAAAAAAACCTAAACCGTAAATATTTTTAATATTTTCATAAATTGGGATTTAAAAAAAATATAAGCCTCCTTCAGGTCAATATGGGCCATGTAATATGAATTATATAATAATTTAGAAGCCGTTCTTAACATCTTCCATTTTAAAGTGCTGTGAATCAATATAATATTTATTATTATTTAATTTTTTAAGATTAAGAATAAACCTATGGGTACCGTAACTTTTAGGTACCAAAAAGATATTCGAAATGAACTGATCATGAGTGTCTTCGCATTTTACTATTGCACCTGATAATAAAAGCTTTAAAATTTCAGTTTTAAGACTATTAACCTCTTGGAGAGAAAACTATTTATTAACTGGTTCTATATACTGAATAACGGGTCGATTAAAACGTATTTTGTAACCCTGACATATACACTGTAATATTACAGGATCTTTAGTTATGCTTTTCCAAGCTGTTACAAAGTGTCCTTTAACCGACCAGCATGCATTTAATTACCTCTATTCTGGCTTCGGGGGCCGTCTTAGATGCTTTGATTTTATCACCCAAATTCTCTCCGAAGAGAAAAGTATCTCTCTTAACTCCTTGGACAATATATAATTATTTTTTGTAAAGACTGTATGTAATTAACTTCCTTCGGTTAGCAGTATTTTGACAATGTAAATCTCACAATATTTGGGCTGTATCTGAGTCTTTTTATAATATCAGCTTTCTTAAAATTACCGTCAATTACGGATGACAGCAGGCTAGTGATACCCGCTAAACCAATGCCTAGATTGTTTTGTGTCCTTTCAAGACGCTTATCCCTGTTTCTGGAGGTTTCCGTTAAGATAGAGGATATTTCTTGATTAAGTTTTGGTACCTTAATAAGTTGAAAGTTCTCAGGGATTAAAATATCATTCAACAGCTTTTGTTTCTGTTCTTTACCTACCTACCTTCCATAATAATCTTTCCCCAACGTTTGGAGATCCCTTCTTTAATTTTTGGCCCAAACACCTCATCTTTTTCCCTAGATTCTCCAAGAACCTCTAATATATCTGGCAGGAGGGGCACCTCCACAATTTCTGGTGTTTGCGCCACCAATAACGGTATCAAAGATAGTGTGTTGTGGAACCGTTACCACAGATCGAAAGTTTGGCTGATTTCCATCTGACTGGTAATGCTCAGAGGATTCGTAGATGGAAGGTAAGGAGGCAGGCCTTGAGTGGTCAGACTCAACATCAGGAACAATATTTCGATAAAATAAAGCATTGAACTTACTCAAATGTGGCTTCAAACAATGTCAACAAAAGGATTTGATCGCATCAAACCACTTGACAATAATAGTCACTTACTACAGGCGGTCGTAATCGCGTCACGACACTTGGCTACTTATAGTTATTTTAACTTGACCGGGATCTCATCACGATACTTGCAGAATACGCATAAGACGGTAGGTACACACCTACCTATTTACAAATATTTTTCATATATATAAATGATGGAACGACTGCAATCTCGTCGCAGTACACATCGTCCAATGAATTTAAATAATTTATTATAAAACAAGGTAGTATCGATGCAAAAAGTTCCTTCTAAAACATTATAACGGAACGACAAAACAAAGTCGTGAGTCATGCCGCACGTGTGCGAACAACAAGACATTTGAAACGATGAAAAAATAAAATCATAATAATTGAACTCGGTAACTGATAAAAAACAGGTTTGAAAGGATTAGAAATAACACCGTTAGTACTCGTACTACGATAAATTGCACTAACCTTCATCACTGGATTAGTGTTCGCGTTGTCTTTGTAAACGTTTTTCCAGTCGCCTTATTCCCTGGATCATCTTCATGACGCCTTCTCCGTCCCATGGTCACAAAAACACGCGGATTTGATAAAATCGGATAAAATATTTTTAACACCAACGATATTAATGTTGCGATGCCAGCACAAAAGAAGCGAATGACAAGCAAACGAACGTAGATGGCCGGGTGCGGCGGCGCACGCCCCACCACTGCAGGTACTGCGGTAGTCGTTTAAGGTCTAATTTTATTTATTTATTTTTTAGTTTTTTTTCTAAAAATTGTGCGATGCCTAGTACATTGAGGAGTGTACTACCTAGTGAATCATGTAAATCTCGAGGATGCAGCGACGATGTGTAATTGAGAACGCGCGGCGTCGGATCGTGTCGCACCTCGTTGTGTACTGACCTTTATACGTACTATGGTCCAACGAGGCGTTAACTATTCATAAATAATGGTATTTAAGACCGTATATCCCGGAAAACCGGTCGCGGGAGGTAAGGCGTAAGTACACATATGAGGGAATAGTGATGGGACACGCTGAGAGTAGAAATGAATATTTCCTATTCATTCGTGCCAAACATTAATTTAACGGTGACTGTCGATGAAAAGTTTAACCAAATCACGTCGATGTCATCGATGAACGGTCAATCGATTGGCATGGTTGCACACTTTTTGTTTTTAAGGATGTGAAATCATTCAATGACTCTTCCGCTCTGGGCGTAGCGGCAGGGAGTTTCAGACTCTTACTGACTAAAACCCATCCGGTGTTCCAAATGCCATTTACGTTTGTACGTTCCAGGGCCGCAGTGACTCTTTCGAATAAATCCCGCAACCCTGACAGATGAGAACCACACCCTAAGTCGGTGGTTGTCTGTGTGTTTGTTATCTTTTCACGTGTAAATACTTGATACTTGATGAAACATGCACACAGGTAGACCATGATCTGGATAAGGATAGAGGATACTTTCGATCCCAGGTATTTATTTCCTTGCTCGCGGGCGATGCTGCTCGCAGAAGCTAGAATTAGTAGACAATAATTAGGCCATTTCTCAGCCATGTTGCGGTTGGATTTCAGTGTAATTAACACTTGCCATCTGACTTGATACCAATTAGGCAATAATTAGCCTGTAATGCAGTAAATGATTAAAATGTGCTTGTTATAAAATTAATATAACTCTGCTTTCATTGGTGAAACCTTTTCTAACTTCATTTTTGTTCAGTTACTGACTGGGAATGATGAAAATAATATTGTGAGAATCTACAAAAAAAAAACCTGTTCTTAATACTTCAGTAAATAATGAATCCATTCGAAATACGAGTCATTAAGTTTTTATTTTGAAATACCTACATCGATACTTTAATTTCTTGTTCCCATTCACCTTACTAGAGTTTCTAAACTTAAACGAATAACTATTTATTACCTACCAAAAAATACCGTAACAAGTTTGACCGTCATAATATAGATCGATTCCTGTCTCAAATCGATCGATCGTTCTATTTCTCTTCAAACATTCATAAAACATAAATATGCACCTCGACTAAAACTCAAGCTTGATGATTTTAAGATTCCTTTTTCAAATCAATCGTATTTCGAATTATAGCCCATCGGTGACTTGATTGCACAAAAAATGTCCTAATGCTGAAATAAAAAAGTATGAATACTTACACAATTTTTTTTTTTAAATATAGGTAGATTTCTGTTTCAAATCGATCATTATTTTACATTTTAAACACTCAAACGCCACAAGCCTATCTTAGCTTGATGTTCTCCTAATGTCTGATACAAAATTCACCAATAAGTACAAGTTTGAGTGTTAAAATATAGATAGGTTCCTTTTTCAAATCGAGCGACAGCTCTGTTTCAGTTTGAATACTCATTCAAATCGATCGATCGTTCTATTGCAGTTTGAATACTTATTCAAACGTGAATAGACCACAGTCTCGTCACTACAGTATAATAACACAGCACGGGAGCCGACCCGTTTGTCATGCTAACTAGCCCACCGCTTAATTACAGCCCATCTGTGGCTTGATTGGCGTTTCATTCTGATAATTGTTATCCAATTTAAACTTAATAACTGTGAACAGTAATTGTGATAATATGATGCTGTTTTATAGTGGGTTTTAAGTGTTCTGTACTAAGTACTTTTATTTGGTTAGTTATTTATGCGTTTGGTTTAATTGATTTGATTGGAGTTTAATTAATTAGTTAGAGCTTTTCTGAATATCATAAGTGGTTTAGTTATTTAGCTAATAATATTATCCTTTTTTTTGGTTGGAAAATAATCAAATGACTTCTTCCGCTCTGGGCGGAGCGGAAGGGATCGTCAGACTCTTACTGACTGAAACCCATCCGTGTTCCTTCAAATGCCCTTTGTGTTCCCGGGCCGCGGTAATGCCTCGAACAATTTCGCAAACCTAGCCGAAATGGTATTATGGTGGAACCACGTCTTCATTTGAAATACAGTCTCCGTAAACCGCCTGTATACTCCAGAAACCATAGATTGATTAACAAGTTATTGCCTTGCATTGATCGTTCGTTCTTTGGTGATTTACAAATAACCCTGTATACTCCCATCTTGATAACGTCATCTGTAACTTAAGTTCAGATACGAAAATGTACAGACGGATGATTAAACTACGTAATACATTAAGCTCTGCAAATACATGGATCTTCTCATACCTGTCTGGATAATGAAAATCATAAGCGAGAGCGGTTAAATATCTACGGATTTAATCAACTTTAGTGAAAGAAATTAGGTCTTCGGCGTCATAAATTTATCCAAATCAAGTCTACTGCTGATTACTATTCGTTGTAGCGATGTTTGGGGCCGAAACTAATGATCCAGAGTTTCTCATCATCTAGCAGATTCTTTAGACCTTCACCAATTTGATCAATCTGCTCAGTTACGTAGCGTATTTCTAAGCTTTTGGTGCATCAGCTCCTAGCTAGAAAATTAATCGAAATGTTTTATTTTCGCTAATGGAGGAGCTCGTGGCTAAAGAATAACAGTCGCACGGGTCAACCTTCAAGGTTAAGCAACGCTTGCCAAGGTTGGTCTGTGGATGGGTGACCATCTTAACATACCGAGACTCCTCCGTGCCTCGGAAAGCACGTACACGCACGAATTGTCAGAAGCCAGTAAATCTGACTCTAGTCTTGTCAAGAACTACCGTGTTATCCCGTTATTGGGTTGTGGAGGTCTGGTAGGCAGCCGCTCCACGTAAAATACTGATATTCAGCTGAATCCAGTTTGACTGAAAGCCGACCTCAATACAGTTGGGAAAAAAGCTAAGCAGATGATGATGATGTTTTATTTTCTATTGAATATTAAACTTACATTCAAAGGAAATAAAAGGAAACTAAGAAAGCTAACTTTGACGGCACATCATTATTAAAATTCAACCTTACCAACAAAACATGAACAGTACAGGACCCGGTCAGAAATGTTGACAAATGCTACCAAATTCCAGCAGCAGTTGAAACACTATTAAAATCTAGTGCAGCAGGCCTCAATGCCGAACAATGCTTTGGAATACTGAAGGCACTACAGCATTTAACTTGCACCAAACACGCAAACATAGTTCGGAAATAAGCCCACCGAACTAGCATTGAAATTGGTCCATTGTTGTGAAATCGATCAAGGGCTCGTTTGTTAACAAAGGGATAGGCCGAGTTACTCAGTTGAGGGCCATTTCAGAACCTTAACGAGACCTATTGAAAACTAACAATGGCATCTCGGTGAAACCTCAGCATTCGCGTAATAAATGCGTTTCCAATAATAACCCCCAACTATTTTCTAAACTGCCATATTTAGATAACATTGAAGGCTAATTTTGAGAAGTGGATCGGATATTAGAATTATTATTTCTATGCTGATTTCCTTTGCTGGCTTACAAACCGGCGACTTGAAACCTCTGTGGAATAATAACTAATAAGACTTACTGTTGCCACGGTTTCGTCCACTGAATGTTGAAAATTATTTCAAGGGCAGTACTACTGGGATACACACCTGCCTTAATCCAGTATATGATGTACCTACCTAACTCCGTTTAACCATTTATACGTCATGATTGTTTAACCAACATCTAAAAATACAGACTCACATTTATTTTAAAGGACAAGGTATCTTTCCAGATCCGCTATGTACTATGACAAAAAATACTTCATAAAGTTCCATAGTACTTGTTACAACATTGCCTGTCCCCCCAAGTTCATTACCGCGGCATGTAGTTCACCAAGTAGATAATCTTACAAAAACCGAGGCTTCCAAGTTCAAAACAAAATGAAAAATTCAGGTTTTTGACCTTGGAAAGAGCAAAAAGCTTCCATCTTGAATAAAAGTTGAGAAAAACTGCCGCGACATTTTTCTTTTTTTAGGTCAAAGTATATCTAAAAATGTTGGCATTATTTTGGGAGGCTCGTAATTAGATTATGTTCAAAAAACATAGGAATTTATGTTTTCTGAGTATCTATAATGTGGGTCAAGCTGCGCTTACCATCAGGTGAGATAGTGGTCAAGCGCGTGCCTATCAATAATAATAATAATTACTTTTAAAGGTTTTTGTAAGCTGTATTTTTAAGAAATATTTATAAATATTTAAAATAAGTTATGAGAAATGAATAAACGGAATAATAATAAAAAAAAATCGCTATAATTGTCAAGTAGGTGAATGATTAGGTAGGTAGGTACCTAATAATTTCCAACCGGACACACAAATGAACGAAGCATGTTAGTTAAAAGTTTCAGTCTGTTTCCAGTCAGAAAAAAAAACAAAAGAATACACAGCTTCACAAATCAGAAGATGCCATGAAAATAACTGCATAACCCTTTGAAGATCACTGAAGACAGAAATTCCTTACAAATTCGCGACGTAATAAATTCTCAGTCTGCGAGTTTGAGTGGGGGCGTCAAAAGTGCCTATCATTTTATTATGGTTTGTGTCAGGTAGCGTTCAATGTTGCCGCTCCATCGGCGAACCCTGGCGGTAGACGCCATATTAAAGTCTACGGGTTGTCTAGACAAGAATTTGAAAGGACCTCTAAGTGACAGACTTTTAAATTGTACAGCTTTTGTGTACCTTTTAATAGTGCTTTTCCTATTTTGGTAGATTGTTGTAGGTATGGGAAGTAATCAAATTGAAATTGGAGGACTTTTCTTTCATTCGTGATTTTTTTCTTGAGATCCTAGACAAGGCTTTGATATAATATCGTAAACTATCGAATTTGAATAGGATTTAATGTAGGTATCTGAAATGATTTGTTCATTGTGAATACACATAATTATTACTCCAAGAGTTCATCATTTCGCAAGATTTATTACAAAGTGGACGGTTGACGGTGACATATCAATGCTATGATGCCCAATCCATTGCTCCTAGCCACATACTATCGTAAAAATTGGATGACTTCGCAATCACCAAATCTATATAGCTAGGGTTGCGGAATTTGTTCGAAAGAATCACCGCGGCCCTGGAAAGCAAAGGGCATTTGGAGGAACACGGATGAGATTAAGAGCGGATTTCACCAATGAAACTGAACGCGATCAGTACATCTAAACTGCGTTCTAGAGCTGTCAGCGTCAATATTCTAACTTGGTGAAAATGGCCCTTAGTCAGTAAGAGTCTGACACTCCCTTCCGCTCCGCCCAGAGCGGCAGGAGTCATTTGATGATTTCCCATGCTTAAAAAAAATAAATAAAAGGTTATTTTGAAAGAGATTGTGCGATAATAATGCCAGATGAGATTTTACTTGAAAACAACGGGTTTCGAATTAAAATAGATTGAAACGCAAACAGCTTTTGGATTTCTCTACATACTTAGATTTACGTTATTATTAATATTTATGCAGAACATGAGTGGAATAAAGCATGTCGGTCAAAGACTTTTCTGAAAATGTTTATTTTCATTCTCCAAATACTAGGTACCTACTTACTACTCTAAAATTCCAACAAAATCGAAATTTTGCAAGAAAGTGTCAATACAATACACATTAGTTTGGATTAGGTCCAAACGGATTATCCTAGGCCAACTAAGTTCTTCTTCAAAAACACCCAAACAAAATTTCTACTAATAGTATCTAAACATTTTCGGAATCATAATAAAATGGAAAAGATTTATCGAACATCGAGATCTTAGCATTTATACAAGAGACTATTTTTGAAAATCTTCTTATATTCAGTGGATGCGCGATACAATAACGAGAATTAGTGATGTGACGCTCGATTATTTTAAATCGTTTCTCAAATCATAAGATTTTTTTCAATAGGATTCTGATTATAATTATTATACGTGGAACAACGATTTCATTCGTAAGATTCTTTTTTATAATCTGCGCCTCTTCTCTTAGACGAATTACATGAAAGGCCTTTGCGCAGCTGTGGGACAGTAAATAAGAATAAAATAAAACACTAGCTTTTCCCCACGACTCCACCCGCGTGAATGTCGGTGGTTATCGCGTAAAAAAGTAGCTCTCTCTGTAAATAAAAAAGTGAAAGTCACAAAATTATTATTTTATTTATACCTAATACTAATACTGCAGCGTCGTTAATTAGAAATACTAATTAATAGCCTCTCTAAATCGTGTGTTCTTAATATCCCATAAACAACAATGCATGACGATACTTCATCAAGTTTGTAAGGGTAGACGTGTGGTTGCGGATTCTGTTCGAAAGAGTTACCGCGGCCCTGGCAATAGGAGGAGCACGGATGGGTTTTAGTCAGTAAGAGCCTGACACTCCCTCCCGCTCCACCCAGAGCGGGAGTCATTTGATGATTTCCCATCCATAAAAAAGGGCAAACGTTTACCGGCGAAATAGTGACGACGAAGTTCCTACCGGCAGTTATTATTCGTCATTGTGTTATTGTTTACCTTTAAAGTGGGACAATATATATGTCATTGAAAGCCTAGCCTTTTCATTAAACTGCGCCGTTTAATCAGCGACATAAGTGACAAGGGCAAGTCATGAATTTTTTTTCATTATCTGTGGCACCGTATTCTACACTAATTTTTCACGATATTGAACCAACGATGTCACTTAGGTCGCTCAAAAATCGGCGCAGTTAAATGAAAAAGCTAGGCCGCCCTTTAGCTAGTTGGCTGCGACACATACCTCATAATTTCATTACCTAATATTAAGATAACAATTTGTCGTTCTGTGTTAATTTATTGAAGCTATCCTTTTTAGTCAACATCTGTCTGCCACTTATATCTATTAATACGAGTAGCTTACACTCAAGTTTATTACATAATTTGCCATGTACCACCTCTACACTTGGAAAGCACTGTACCTACTATACGATATACCTTTACATATATAGTTATAAGATGAGTTTAATCCACAGTCGCCTCCAAGAAGTTTAGAATTTAAGACGGATAACAGAACCCATTTAAAAACTTCTATCAAACTGACTTCAAAGGAAGCATCGACACAAAACTTCATCGAATTCGAATACAAATGGACATCACTAAATCGAATAGATTTCCAGCTGTACACAAAAAGATCGCGGTCCGTTTGGCTATTTCATTTAAAATATGCATGAGACCCGGGTCAGAATGTCTCCTCGCACAAATAAAACTATATTGTTCAATATTGTACAGCAACGGTCGCCAGAAATAGATTTGTTATGGCCATATAAACATTTAAGTGCTCTGTTAGAACTGAAGGACTTGTGATTGGGGTCCTGCGTTTTGGTGTGGCGAATATTATGCGTAGTGTGATGTAATTTTATAACTATCACACTTTATTCGTGACAAACTAAGAAATCGAATTTCACAGCTAAGTAACCATGTCAGTGGCCCTTGAGGCGGTTTAGAAACTCTGACCTAGGGTGTGTGGGATCGTTTAGACCTTACTACCTACACGATGAAGAAGAAGACAGCTAAGTAGAGAGGGAAAGAAGATCGTTTTATCACTAAGTGAGTAAGAGATTTATTACATATTTCTATCCAATGCTGTAGGCAATATGCCAACTTGCTTAATCATCCGTTTCATTAAAAGCCTAGCCTTTTCATTGAACTGTGCCGTTTAATCAGCTACATAGGTGACATGGGCAAGTCATTAAACGATCCTGAACAAAAGATGTCACTTAGGTCGCTGAAAAATCCATTTATTTTCATACTTACTAGTAAAGCAATGTTGTATCCTGCTGTCAAATCCAACTTCTTAGATTTTCACGCAAATACATACTCGTATAAACTCGTATTACCTATAAAAAAACCGACTTTAAAAAAAAACTACAAAATTCGGAAGTTGGTGTTAAATAACGAAGAAACAACCAAAAACACCAACTTTTTGTAGTTTTTTTTTTTTGGAAATCGTTTTTTTTGTGAAAAAGTTTTTTATTTTTCATTTTTTAGTGGTACCCCACACCTAACAACACCACTGGAACTTCACAGAAAAGCAAAATACGCAATTTCGTAAACATGGATGTTTTTTTTTTTAAAACCAAACTACTGAACCGATTTTGATAAAATTTCAATGAGACCAACCGAGAAGTATATCCTTTCACATCAAAAAAAGAATTTTTCAAATCGGTTCATAAATGACGAAGATATGAGGTAACAAACAAAAAAATAATACTACCGAATTGAGAACCCCCTGTTTAACCGCTCAGGCCCAACATGTGAAAATTCCCTAATATAAAGTAAATCTTATGTAATAGGTAAATAAAAATTAAATTCGCGATTAATTCGCGACACACCGGTGTGTCGCCGGGGCCGGACAGGAGTCAGTTAAAAACAAGTTTTACGTTTGTACGCAATAAACTCAAAAACGGATTTTCACCCGGTTTTCACCAAAGGATGGAGTGAATCATGTGAAAGGTCTTATAAAGTCTTGGTGGTTCCTGCCACAAACCACAACCACAACCTACTTAGATAATTATATTTATATGAGATTGATCGGTTTGTGGAATTAAATAGTCGATTAAATAGGCATCTTGATTGACTGCAAATTGGTTGTATATTTACTACAACCAGCGGTGGTCATCGATAATTCGCGACCACCATTTCCTTCGAAACCCATACACAAAAAAAAAAACTCAAAATGTATATTTTAACAATCTGCTAACATAACTGTTACCACTATGAACAAAGTTTGATGATTTTCTTATCTATGTAAAAGTGTGACTGAAAGGGTTAAGTGTTTTGTTTCATTATGGTTTTGCGTAAATTGGTCACTATATATGCCCTGCAACCCAGACGAAGCCGAGGGAAGGGGGCTGCTAGTGATTTAATAAATTAAAGAAAACTTAAAAATTTCGACTGAATATCTAATTCTAAAATGAAAGCAAATTATGAAGCAATGCTAAGAAGACCCAAAATGTTCCACCTCCAGAATACTTTTGAAACAGTCGTTTTTCTTTCACATTTTTTCTGTACGGCCTTGAAGTTTTTATAGTACATCTAACAATATGTACCTATAAATATCTTCTATGTGTAACAACCGCCCTTTTCAATCATATCGAGGAACCACAAACCTACTACCTACTAAAAACATATTTTCTCCACATTTTTTTTATTTATTTCTTGAGTAAGTACCTATTCAATACAGTTAAGAGCTTCCACGTGTACCTAGTCACTCCCGTCTCATACTGAAATGGTTTTTCAAAAGGTTTACATTTCAATTATATAATAATACGGGAATACAATAATATTCGCATATTATTCTCATTAATATTGCCCAGTCACAATCGACGATCATTGAACTGTAAAAATTGATAGTAGCGACCTAAAAATAAGGAACCAATCCTAAAATGTTCACCTAGTAATATGATGATGTTGAATCCCAAAATAAGCTGTTCACTACTTTTTTTTGTCATAAAATGTATGCAGTCGATTTATTTTGTGATTTCGAGGTTGGGCCCAAAGTAAAAGTTGGTCATAATGATGATTAAAATGTCACCTTTTCATGTTTTGCGTTCATGTTGTTACACCGTATATATAGGATGTTCCAGAAAGGTGTGGTCATGAAGAAAAAATGTCAAAACTTTTTTTTTTTTATTCAACCAGGAAAATCGATTAAAAAGTTACGAAGAAATGATTTTTGAAGCAGTTTGTTACAGTTGGTGGCATTTAGGTTAGTTCATAACAAATTTGATGTCACCAACTGCATCAAAGTCGTTATCACTGGTCGATTTTTTTGAAAAAAATCTCATTTTTTATGTTTTGAATTTTTTTCTTTAATGTATATCAGCTACCCAACATCACCCTTAAACATGACAACACCTTTCTGGAACACCCTGTATATCAAAGTTGATTTTAAATTGTATTTTACTAATTCAATATTTCACCACCTAAAACACAATATTCAATGAATCAAGAGTCACCCGTTACAGCGTTGCATTTATCACTCAAACCCAGTGTAATAGTTCATTTAACTCAATGTGCCTGAATAGTTTGTATAAGCTAGATACCCTAGATTGCAATATTCATTTGGACGAGTTATCCGTGCATATTTCTGTAGGGCACTCAAAAGTTTTGAAAGTGCTATCCATGGTTTGCTTGTCGACTGGTAACTATTTTTATTTTTGCTCTGTAACACGAATAGACTGACCACAATTTTGTAAGTGGGGTTTATATTGTTTAAAAGGCTTTATTATAGACGCAGCAGAACCTAACGCAAATTTTATACTAATAAAATTATTTTATTATAAACTTAATTCTTCACCATAATAAACATAAAAAGGAAAAATAGAACGCATACAATGGGTACTACTTGGAATTTGTACACCGGTCCGAGCTTTGCACGGGTGCACATTGTACTCACCAATCTTCCTCACTCATCGCTATTTCTATTGACCGACACCGACTTTGATATTTCCTATTTAGAGAATAGATAGAATTCATCAAAACATTACACACAAAGTTATATGCTTCATGCCTCATTAACTCTCGTTCACAAATACGCACGTATTAACAAACACAATCCAAACAACTGTCAAACAGCACTAAAACACCAAACCTTTGACAATGAACCCCTAAATATTGTCCCGTACCTCTAATTCAATGTAAAACAGCTATCAGCAACCGAGTAGTGTCGTGTTTACTCAACTTGAAAGACTGCGGGAGCAAAAACCCGTAAACACCGCGGTCCGGCCCGTATTTCGCGGAAAGGTGGCCGTCCCTCTAACTGATCGATGGCCCAACACTAGCAGAATTAGAGGTGGAAACGTGCGGATATCTAACCTGACTGAAAAAAAGTATAAAAATAGCTGTAACCTACTTTTTATTTACCTTTTTTGTTTCGCTTGCTGCGGTGTTCTACGGGGAACTGAAAATGGAAAACATTGTTAGCTGATTCTTTGTGCTTGCAAAAAGTATTCATTAATAGGTACAGTCTAGTGAATAGACTGTACCTATTAATTAATACTTTACTTTAACGACTAGACTCTAGTCGTTTATACTTTCAGTTTTTCAATAATTTGTTTATATACATATACGACACTGACCAGAATTTTTGCAAAGAAAAACATACTTTATGACCTGAAAACTAAGGTCGAAATAGCATAAACCTTGCACCAATGTCTATTAGACATCAATCTAAAACCTGTTTAATTGACTAACCATTTCATGAAAAAAAAAATCAAATCTATTCTATATTAACTTTTTTAACTAACAACTCAGTGTCATTCTGTGATACAGGTCGGTACCTAAACAGATTTCTCATGCATGGAGCAAACAAAAGTAGAACTGAATGCCATTTCTCAAATTTATTTTATTTATTTAATTACAACGGTTAACCTCATCTTATCTTAAAAAAAAATTAAAATTCAAGTTGAAATATCTCAACTATAATCAATGTCAAGATTTTGTCAAAATGTGGGGAAAATTAAGGTGTTTTTTTTTTAATTTTCGACTGAAACGTCAATGCCGACGCGAATTGCTCCCTGTGATGTTAACAAATATATTTTCACCGTTGTACGTATTGTTTTGCAGTGCGAACTACTAGGTTATTAAAGAAACAGAAAGTATGGCAGGTTTAATAAATTAATTATTAGAAACTTTCTTTAGTTAGTCTAAGTTTGAAGTGTGAGTTCATGAGAATTTCCATTAATAAAATTAAAAGACTAATATTAATTTCTGTGTTTAAGTTCTGACTCGAGAACTTTTTGCTTGTAGGTTATAAAATTTTATTCTATGGACGTAACCACCGTGGACAGGCTTATTCTATATTTATTTAAGATCATTGCATATATGCAGTGATCTTAAATAAATATAGAATAAGCCTGTCCTGTACAATGAGGTATGTTCTTTAACTCAGTTCAATGTTTTTTTTTGCTTTTAACTTGTATTCGTGTAATTTAGGAATGATTTTGATTTTATAATCATCAAATAATTTTTTGAGGAATGAAAGGTTTGACAGCTTTTGCATAGAATTGGTTGGTGATTTTTTAATAGAAAGATGCAATTTTAAACATTCTATTAAAAAATTAAAAAATGATGTATTTGACATTTATTTTCAATAAGTAAAAGTTGTCATAAATTCTTTTGGATTCGCCATGTACCTATAAAAAAAAACCTAACCAACAACATAATAAATATTATAATCCAGTTCTTCACCAACAAAATAAAAACATCCACACTAAAGACAGCTAGACATCTAGGCAACTAAATAATGCATACAGCAGTGCGATTCTGTAAGCATGTCGAAGTGAACACTCAGGCGGGGCGCACGACGGGTGAGTTGTCAAATCATACAAATAAGATGGAATGACAGCGCTCTTGTCGTTCACTCCGCCTAGGTGAACACCGTGAGATGTCGACAGAATCGACCAGCTGCTACAGTGTCGCCGCATCCCCCATTGATTCAAATTCGGTGTGTATTGGTCCTATCACGCCCTATCACTAAATACATAAACTGTATTCAATTTTTGTTTTAAATTTGTCCAACACTAGGAATTTCTCCTGTATCGTGGTTGTGTTTACAAACTCACATACACAAACAGCCAGACCCGGAACAACTATCTGTACTCCATACAAACATTTATTCCGTGCCGAAATCGAACCCGCGACACGCAGAGCAGCAGCCAATCGCTCAACCACTGCGCCAACCGTGTCGTCGAATTAATTTACACAATCCTCCGAGACCACTTACGAAACGTCAAAATTTATCATCGGCTGCAATTTCTTGATTTCTATAAAAAATAACCAGAAAAGCCTCACCAACAACACACAATCTGTCACCAAAATCACTAACACAACCAAACATCCGAACAAAAGACAAGCAGACATCCAGACAGACGCACCTAAATAATGCATACAGCCAAAGTGTCGCTGCATCCCCTATTGATTCCAATTGGGTGTGTATTGGCCCTATCACGCACCATGCAGTATTCATAGTCGCGTCGAGCAAGCAAGCTCTTGTAAATATTTACGTCTGCACGGATCATTTGATGCGCATTAAAGATTCTACTGGGCCGTATTTATAGGATGTTAATTGGATAGTATTGGTTCTTGAATTTGCATGCTGTGGAGGGGTTAATTTGGTAGTGTGTTTGTTTGTCTTCTATGTGTGTCTGTGAATTAAGTTAATAAATAAGTATTTCTTAATTTGCTTACTGTAAATCTCAAATTTTTTAATTCACTGTCAGTTAACGCACATTTGCGTTGTTTGCTTAAAACATGATGATGATGCACAAGAGTTTGTTTGTGAGCTCAATTGAAGGAATTTTTCAGTGAGTTATAGGGAATGAAAGTTTGTATGGAAGCTCATAATTGTTTTTAAGGAATGAAAGTTTGTGTAAAAGTTCATCGTCTCAAAGAAGCACACAGGCTTTTTAAATACCAAGTGGCTACACCATCTTCTATCTTTACATAAACATTTACTTACAGGACTTTTATATGATGATTAAGTTTTATTTTAAACTAGCATAAAGCTACGAGCATAAAACGTTCATAAAACACAACATTTACATTTATGAGTTCGCTGTCAACAGCAACCAAATTTGCTAACGTGCCAAACCAAGTGCTTCTATGTTACTAACAATATGTATGTACACCATTATGATGCACTAAACTAGGTTAATTTGATTTTATTTTTCGTTGCCATCGACTGCCGGAACTACTTGTCGGTCAAAGTCAAAACGTCTATTTCAATTTAGGCGTTTATACGGCACTTTTGAACGTCATCATTTACAGTTCAAATAAATGAAGTGATTCTACTGTCCTTACGCAAAGGTAGATTCTAAATGTTTTACAATATTTGGTATATAAAAATTTATTACATGTGAACTCGATGCACAAGTAGGTAAGTAAGTAGTATACTGCTAGTAGTAAGTAGGTATACTACTTATAGGAACAAAGTTTTACCAGCAGAGGTAAACTTATTAATTTTCCAAATACTCACATATTTACAAATTTGAACGATTAATTAAACAGTCTGAGCGTTATCAGAAAAATAAAAACAAAAAAGAGAAACAGTACATTTATAAAATAAAATAATAAGTTATTCAAAAATCAACCAATTTGATTTTGTCTACACCCTTGATTGTCCTATAGAGCAGGACCAGCATGTTTCCAAGCATTCGTATCCTGAATGTAATCTTCTAAAGTGTGTAATGAAAGAAAATTTAAAACGTATGTAAAAATACATATTTTCTTTCATTTAATTCTAATATGTCACAAGGTATTTGGTTGGAACTTTAGCTAATCTATAAAAATGTTTGATATAATTTATCTTGATTTCTTGTATTAAAATTATGTCTATCACTAATTTCACAAAAAAAGATGTCGGTTAGTGTATACGAATGTATAAACGACTACGTTTTGCTATGAAACTGCTCGGTATAGTCAAACACCAGAGACGTGATAGGAATAGATTAGGACCCTATATTTGAAACCAATTCACATGTTTTCACTACAAAACTAAAAGTAATCACTTACATGGGCCCAAATATCTTTATAACATACACAATCTCGGGGCCTTCTATTTCATGGAACATCTTCTAATGTGTTGCAGAGATAAGATACCACAACGCACGAAACTTCAAACGTTAACTATCACCCACAGTCACACCCCCAAACACTGTCCAAAAAAAAAATCATCAATGTGATTAATGTTCGCCGCACATCGGTCGAACAGACATTTTGTTTTGAGTTGTCGCCACCATCCATCTTGGAGACGTTCTGTTCGTTACAGTAATTAATTAACCCGAACTTGCCTCCTCATCTACGCCCAAATATATTGTTAGAAACTGGGTGAGTCTTGGAGATGTAATTATTACTAAACTATCTTATTTGATGTTGTTTTGGAGATAAGTTGCTTGTTTCAAATCTTGTTGACGCCTGTTTCGAATCTTTCGATCAGGAACACTATAATAACTAAAAAGAAAAAGAAATCTTCTGTCTGTCTAGTTACATAAACAGGGTTATTTGTAAAACACCAACAACCTTTCAGTGGGTGAAAGTACTCATGATTATAAAAAACTTTTACTATTGGACCAAATCATTTCCAATTACTATTGGAAAAAAGTACTCATGATTATAAAAAAACTTTTACTATTGGACCAAATCTGAAATATCAAAAATAAATCGGCTGTTTCATAGAAAATGCAATGTTCACCCGATGAAAACAGTAGATTTTCGGGGGTTGGACTCATGACAAAAGTTGTTTATAATCATGAGTACTTTCACCCACGGAAAGGTTGTTGGTGTTTTACAAATAACCCTGTATAATGTGTGAACTGGTAACAAGACATAACGTGTCACCATCATCATGTCAGCCGAAAGACATCCACTGCTGGTCATAGGCCAAGTATCACCATATCAAACGGTCCGGGGCTTCACACAACCTGCGACTTCTCGCGGCCTTCATCAGGTCATCACCTCGTCAATGGGGTCGAAAGATTCTGAAGTGGCTACCACGTATCGGAAGATGCAGCGTTTCGCAGCGAAGGCCTCCCACAAGGTGTGTCAACATTATTGACTATTAGCAGTAACAGATTTACTTTTAATCGCTAGCTATCAGCTAGATTGCCCGGTTTCTGAGGTTTTTATCGGTCGTTTATCTGTCCGTTAACCACTAACCAACCAATGGCGTTATGACAAATAGCTTTAACGGACCGATAAAACCTCAGAAACTGGACATTAGAAAGCTGAAGCTCGATCAAAGAAATAAGAAAAAAACGCTCGATTGAAAACTTAGAATTTTGTGACGCCTGTTTACTAAGGCCCTTATAAACCATTCTATAAATACACAAAGAAATAAGCTTCTTTTACATAACAAAAGACAGCCGTTCATATTTCAGCGGCAACTACGCGTCGAGTCGGCAGATGTACAAAAGCAAAAGAAAAAAAATACATAAAAGTTATGTTTTTAAGTAAAAACCTTAAAGTTCCGCGTGAAATCTGGACAATAAACACAAAAGAAAAGACTATATTTTGCAGCTTGGCGGAAACTTGGCTAGTTTCAGAATCCGCATGCAGAGCTTGTTCCAACTTATCTGCAGGAGGTCTTTGCTGAAATACTTCATGTAATCTCTGGTACTTTGTAACGTATTATTTAGAAGTTGACCAGCCTTGTGGAGTGTGACTGAAAATATGCTTAGGATAATGTATTCTAAGCATGTTGTTGTTTGCTATGCTATTCACATGATTACTGCAAGGCAAATTGGGCCCTTTTGATATGAAAATACAGTACAAAAAACCCGAACCAAATTGTCGGTTCGGGTTTTGAGATATACAAAAGAGTTCCTAAAACCCCCCTCCCAGGTTACCTGTTATGTAAGGAGGCCTTTTTTAGGGTTCCTTACCCAAAGGGTAAAAACGGGACCCTATTACTAAGACTCTGCTGTCCGTCTGTCTGTCTGTCCGTCTGTCTATCTGTCTGTCACCAGGCTGTATCTCATGAACTGTGATAGCTAGATAGTTGAAATTTTCTCAGATGATGTATTTCTGCAAAAACAACAAATAAGTACTAAAAACAGAATAAAATAAATATTTAAGTAGGACTCCCGTACAACAAACGTGATTTTTTTGCCGATTTTTTTAAAGTTGCACGAGTCCGACTCACACTTGGCCAGTTTTTTTATTTGGTGTCCTCTCTAAGCCCGAAGTCCGTAGTTTCGGCCTTAGTGTCGGACGTTTTCTACTCCGTTTCACCTACGGACTTACGATTAGTCCCGAACCCGAACTAAGAACAACTGTCAAATCGTGGTGTCATTCATTCTTAGTTCGGGTTCAGGACTAATCGAGAGTAAACCCGCTGTTTCTTATCGGACGACGTCGCCGTCCGCAGGCCCGCGCCTACGGTGGCCGAGAATCGCCCTGCGACTCCCGACACCCGGGGCATCTTCCTCTGCGTGTGAGGAGGCCAGCCGGTCAATTCTGTAAAATCACCGTGAAAACTTCACCGGAGTTAGTTAATTTATTGGATGGATTGCCAGCTCACTACGTGTTCACTTCACCTTCAAGTTTTCATGGTGATATGTTTTCAGAATTGGTTCCGTACGTAAAACAATAGCATCATCCCATCACTTCCCGAGGGTGTCGTAAGAGGCACTAAGGGACTCAACAGAGAATGGGCAGCAGCATTCTCTCTAGGTACATTGCTACAGCTACACTGCGATCGCCAAGATAGCGTGGCGATTATGGCAACCCTCCCCCATATGGGGGAGGCCTATGTCCAACAGTGGGCGTCTTTCAGCTGATATGATGATTATTATGTTTACATAATAGCACCACTATTTATATTGTCTTTTTTGTAGTTTGATTATCATACAAAAGTTGTAGAGCTGATTAAATAATAAAGTCTAAGATCAAACACCTCCCCAAATTCCTATCCAACAAAATATCCGCAAATCTTTTTACCTCCCAAACTTAAACATAAACAGGCTTACAAGATCAAAACATGATTCTTCCAGATTGCTGTCCATAATTACTTCAAAAACTTTATTATAAGAATATTCAAAATACGTCTTTCGGACGTAGTGCGGTGAAGTGAGCAGACGTCGGAATCACGACTTGTTATTTACTCATTAAAACTTTGAATTGGAGGCGTTTCTTCTACAGGGGGGAAGGGGGGGAGGTAAACTTTTCAGTGATATGCCAGATGTTTAATGTTTACCTTTTTTCGTGGGGAGCGAGGCAGCGGTGGTTGGTTTGTTTATGAATTGGTGAGGTAGAAACGTTTTAATGTATACTTACGTACCTAGTTATTTCTTTTCGATATTGTGGTATTTTTTTTCATTTTTGTTCTAGTCTGTTTTTAAGGTTTCGTACCCGAAGAGTAAGCGGCGGAAATCTATTACTAAGCTTCTGCTATCCGTCTAACGGTCTGACAGAGGGCAGAATCTCAAAAACCGTAGTTAGCAGATAATTGAAATATACACACAGGTATTTTTCTATTGCTGCTACAGCAAGTGCTTACCTAATACTAAAAATATAAAATTATAAGTGATTTCTTTGTGAACTCTTCTTGTGCGAGGCCGACTCGCACTTGGCCGGTTTTACTCATTCATAGTCGTCCCCTGAAACAATTTATTAAGTTTAATATTTTAGTATGAAAAGTTTTGTAAGTTAATTAGGTCAGTTTAACGATATTATAGGCTCCATTGTTTTGAATAAATCATGGTTTTATTCAGCTGTTATTTCCCAGGTGTACGGAAGTGTAATTAGTAATACATTGCTGTACATACTTTGGACTGAAATAATATTGAGATGTAAGTATATCTTACGTCATACGATAAATATTAAGTGGTATAAATTACAATTAAATTTTTATTTATTTGTGAGAATGTAAGGTTTGATTTTTAATAAAAGTTCTGAACATACGTAGGGTGTACAACTATGTACACAAATGTTCGTTATTGTTAACTTCGTATTTACTTGCAGGATTCAATTTTTGTATAAATCTTGTTGATTTGGAATGTCTAATCAACAATCCTGAACAACATTATTGATATTTTGTATTTTTTTTCTTACCTAACCTGAATAATATTAAAAAATATCATTATATTCAGTGAATTGAATCATTCATGAAGCCGAAACTATAGAAAATAAACTGTCCTTACGAGTACTTCTGCTTCTGGCAGAGAGACCATAAACTTTCCACTTCACAGAACCTTAAAAATATTTGCTGACAACCTCTATTTTATTACCTACCATCAGAAGAACCACGCACAAATCCGTATAACAAACAATAAAAACATCAACGATCGTAGTTATTCTGGAAGCGTCCCATCTCCGCAATCGCTATCGAATAAAAATATCGATTTCATTTTCCTTTGTGTGTTTGTGCTTAAAGTGAGCAAATAATAAAATAAGGCGCGGTTACCAAATCCAATAATATCGTGCCACAAAGGGTCCCCGATTTTGACAGATACTGCGAATGGAATTTAATATTTTACTGAAGCTAGACCTGAAATTATTTAAGCTTAGGGCTGGAATTGTACTGCCGTGACTGGTGGTTCTGATTTCGAATCTAATAAGCTTTTAGTTCTGGACGTTTAATGAATAGGGAATGTTTTGAGAGTGACAGATACTGATCTAACGTAATATCGGGGTTGGATATGTCTAAATTAGGTTCGACAGGTATTGTATTTGATCTGGGGCCGCTTAAATCTAGAATAGACTTACTCATAAAATTAAATGATATCTACCTAGATATATTTTTTTCTAAACCAGTGTTATGTTACTATGAAGCCCTAATTAGAGCATAATCTTTAATTCTTAATTACAAGTTTACGCATTTTTCAGAAGTTATGTGTCAATGTTCATAAAATGTGTATTTTCTTTATAAATTTAAATAATTTATTTACCTATGTACTTATTTTATTTTTTTATGGATGGGAAATCATCAAATGACTCCTTCCGGGTGGAGTGGGAGGATGTCAGACTCTTACTGACTTAAACCCATCCGTGCTCCTCTTAGTGCCTTTTGGGATCCAGGGCCGCGGTGACTCTTTCAAACAAAATCCGCAACCCTGGCAGGAATTTATTTACCTAAAAAACAATACGTTGACTATTTTTTACTCACAAAACGCCCCCCCTCTACAATTAATTACATCCCAACCATCCAATATTTTACCCCCTATTACGCCATAATTAAGTATCGTATAACGGCTAAATAAACAATAGAAATGCAATTATTAAATTCTCGGACGGGAAAAATCACAGTCACAAGTGCTGCGAAGAAATTTACGACCCCTCTTGTACGTGGGGTTCAACCGAGGGACCCCTAGGGGTTCTCTATATTAAAGGAGGGTTGTATACTTATTAAAAGTGGAAGTGCAGTGACGCAGCGGGAATACCTAGTCAAACACCTTCGGGCTTCGTCCTTTATTGGACCCGTATTGGTCACCGGCTGTTATTAAATGCTTTTGATTTTCGTAGTTTTCTTGTTAGTGGTCAAGTTTAGTGTATTGGGGTTGAATTTAGTGGTTGGCTAGTCTAGGAGCATAGGGAGGTTAGTAAACTTTACTGCAGAAACTTTCAGAGTTGCTTAAACTTTATTGTAGCTACTTTATTTATTTATTTATTTAAACTCTATGTACATTAGTGGTACATGGGCGGACTTAATGCAACAAGGCATTCTCTACCAGTCAACCTTTGGGTAGAAAAAACTACACTGTGGTAGGTGTACAACAAATAAATAAGATTTAAAATATAGTTTTATTTTGAAAGTAATAAAGAAATAATATATATATAATACTAATAAAATACATACATGCTAAAATAATAAACTAATAAATATGATGTTATATAATAATCTTTCTGATTGAGAGAACTCATAATAATTATGACGAATACCAAACTAAGAATGACAGGCTTTTAAGTAGTGTTTCACATTCATTGTTTACTAAGCCGGTGTCCTAAATAATATTGTAAATGTTAAAGTGAGTGACTCACCTAAATAGCTGAACCGATTTTAAAGAATTTTAGTACTGAGATATGGGACCCTGAATTCAATTATAAGCTATTTTTATGCGTAATTCTATTCGAACGCGGCCGGAGCTGCGTTTTCTTTATTACACGACAAAATAAAAATTGTATAAGAATAAGAATAAGAATAAGAATATTCTATTTGCATAAAACACGGTACATTTAGGTCTTATTTTAGAATTGTGTTCTTACATGTTTCGCCATTTTCTGGCATACAAATATTTGAACAATGTTTAAGGATACAAATTTTAAAGCTAGATAAGTCTACCTAATAGAAAAGTATTAAAACATCTATTAATATTTGGTAAGACTCTCAGGTATAATAAAGTGCTTACATTCAAAGTATGTATAGCTTACTTAGTTGAAATTTTAATAGATTATGATAAACTAATTGGAAGGAATAATTAAAGTAATCGGTAACCATATTTGTCCGTTACTTTTTTATCCGTAAATTCTTTAACACTATAAAAACAATTACCAATCAGCCATTTATGTAATTTGGATTTAAAATGTTTCAAAGGGAGTTCCCTAATTTCTTTTGGTACATTGTTGTAAATTTTTATTGACGTTATGAAGCTATTTTTATGGCATAATGTGCTTTTATGTGTGGGCATTCTTAGTAGTGTAGGGTCTCGACGGGTATATTTTGAGTGTAATTCACAGGCTGTGAAAAATTTTGAGTGCTCTTTAACAAAAACACCAGCTTGCATTATTAAAAGTCCTGTTAAAGTTAGAATTTTTAATTTTTTGAAAATAGGTCTGCAGGAAGTTAAAGGGCTGATACCATAGATTGCTCTTAGGCACTTTTTCTGCACGCGAAAGGCATCATTTATATTGGTGGAGTTCCCCCAGAGTAAGAGTCCATACCTTAGTAAAGAGGAAACATATCCGTGGTAAGCTGTTAGAGCAACTGCTTCGCTCGCAGTACTCCTTAAACGTTTAAGGGCAAAGACAAATTGATTAAATTTTTTGCAAACATGTTCAATATGCAATTTCCAGTTACAATTCTGGTCGAGAATAAGGCCAAGAAATTTGTAATCATTAACTTCGCTGATTTCTTGTCCTTTACAAATAATTTTAAATCTTTTTGGTTTAGAGTTGTAATTTTGAAAGTTAATATATTTGGTTTTATTTATGTTTGGACAAAGATAGTTATTTTCGAGCCATTTTAAAACTTGGTGTACTGTTTCATTAATATTTTTTTCGTGATCAATTTCTGATTTATTATCATTCGTAACTATGACCGATATATCGTCAGCAAAAAGTATGCACTGTTGTTTTAAAGCTGTAGGTAAATCATTGATGTAAATAAGGAAAAGTAATGGACCGAGTATACTTCCTTGGGGTACTCCTGATTTGGTTTGGCTGTAATCGGAACTGTATGATGTTGACTCGTTATTTTCGTTAGTTGAGTTTATTTCTACTTTTTGTTGACGGTTAGAAAGATAGCTGGCTATCCAGTCAGTTGTTATTCCTGGGATCCCATAGCTATTGCATTTTTGTAAAAGTAAATCGTGGTTGACAAAGTCAAAAGCTTTGCTCATATCAAAAAAGACGACAGATACTGGAATGCGATTGTCTAAATTTTCAATTACCTTTTTTATCAGTGTAAATGCTGCTAAAGTTGTGGATTTCCCTCTTTGAAAGCCGTTTTGTTCCTCTTTTATAATATAAAATTTTTCTAAAAAGTTAGTGAGTCTACGATGCATGACTTTCTCAAAGATTTTTGATAAATTTGATATTAGTGTTATAGGGCGGTAATTGGATAAGTCGTTGGTGTCACCTTTTTTAAATAAGGGTTTTACTATTGATTGTTTCAGTTTATTAGGAAAAATACCTTGCCAAAATGAGAGATTAATTAAATGTTCAATAATTGGGGATATAATGGTGGAACATGATTTAAGAATATGAGTTGCTATACCGTCAAATCCAACTGATTTGGTGTTATTAAGTGACATGATGATATTTTTTACTTCATCCTCATAACATGGATGCAAAAACATGGTTTGAGACATATTTGGTAAATCAGTTGTTTGTTTTTTGTCTGAGGGAGTTTTACCTTTGCCATCAAAACCATTGGCAATATTAATAAAAAAGTCGTTGAAAGACTTGGCAATCTCTATAGGTTTGTTTACAAGATTAGTGTCTGCTTTAATACTCTCAATATTTATTTTTGTGTTTACGTGATCAGTTTTATTTTTTATGATATGCCATGCAGCTTTGCCATTATTTTTTGCCGATGACATGATTTTAAAATTAATAAGGTGTTTTGATCGATTAATGCATTTTTTGAAAATTGTATTGTATTTCGTATACTTTAAAGTATCGTCTTTAGATTTGGAAATGTATTGGCGATGTCTCAGTTTCCTTTTTTGTTTACTTGATTTTCTGATTCCTGTTGTAATCCACTTAGGTGATGTACAGTTTGAATTTATTCTTACTTTGTTGATTGGAAAGCAAAGATTGTAAAATAGACAGAATGTTTCATGAAATACATCAAAAGCTGAATTTAAGTTTTCGTGATCATATACTTCTGACCAACTAAGCGCTGATAGGCAATTTATAAATTTATCTAGATTGTCTTTATTATAATCTCTTTTGTAAACATACCAGCTTTTTTGTCTTACTGGTTTATTACTGATGGGGAAATTTAAAGTTTGGCCTGTATTGTGGTCAGAGAGAAATAATTCGTGTACTTTACCTTTTGCGTCTTTAATGTTACTTATGAAGTGATCAATGCAGGCCTTTTGTCTGGTTGGTTGATCTATATGCAGGCTAAGACCAAAGTTTACTAATGTGTCTTTTAGACGTAGTGCAATTTTATTGCTTTTGAGCGTGTCGATATTTAGATCACCTGTTTGAATAATTTTTTTATTGGATTTATTACATACTTTGTGTAATAGTAATTCCAGTTTGTCAAAGAATGAGTTGATGTTACTATCTGGGGTTCTATACAAGCATATAATAATACAGCTAAATGATGGAAATTCAACACCGCAACATTCAAATACTTTTTCGGTTGACATGGTGTTACAAATGGCTAATTGTTTAGTAGACTAGTTTCATTAAACAGCCAGCACAACTTACCAATAATAAATAATATTTACATGGTAGGCAACAGATAAACTTGCAATAAAGTACAATGACCTTTCCTTAATATTCCTTCGTAGATACCCAAACAATAAATTATGAACCTTTTTCATTACTAGAGAATCACGATAGAAGTCGATTCCGGACTGTCTTTATTTCTGTTTTTGATAGAAAGTCAATAAATGCATGTGGGTCAATGACCTTTATTGCACATTTATCTGGCGCCTACTATATCAGCATTTCTTCACAGCATTAGTTATTCATGAAAAACAAAATCACATCGAAAATAAAACAATGTAAAATCTCAGTAAAGGAACGCACCTCACTATTTAAAACAAAACAAAGGAACAACTAGCATTCTTTTTTTAAAAAGAACAAAGATTTAAGGGCAAGCTTGTAATGACATTGAAATTAAAAGGCAGAAGAGAACTTTTATTTCACTCGTAACATTAGAAAGTTCCGGTGAATTTGTTCACGCACCCTCCTTAAAATGAATTATTCAGGGCGGGAAAATACAGGGTAAAAAGTTTAAAGAGCCGGTTGTCTATCTAGCTGTCAATAATGTTCTTTAATTTATTTTTGCAGTCGCGTGCATTGGGTTCTTATTTAAATTAGCTATCTAATTTTAGTTGTTTTTCTTTTTCATTTATTTGATTCTTTCATAAACAAAATTATTGACAGAACGAAAAAGGTTCCGTTTTATATTAAAATTCTTATTTTTGCATAAATTTTTAGTTTAGAAGTTCAACAATATTATTTATTTATTGGTACATTTACTTACAGTTACATCAGCTGAGAGAGTACCTTGTTTTAGAAATAGATAAAATCTTATAATATTTCGTTTCATGGGAAATTGGTCAAGTAGTACCCACCACCTAAAACTAGATTTAAAAGGTTCAGACTATTCTGGCAACTTAAGCCAAAAACGTTAGTGTCTGCTAAGCCGCGACCCAGCCGACTAGCTAAAATGTTATAAAATAAAAATACTCCAAACACTGTTCTAAATAAAAGCTTAGGAAAAACCGCCTCTAAATCTGCCCAAATAAGACCCACCTACAGAAAGTTACAACATCGTTAGGCTTTCAAACTACAATATAAACTAGATAAAAGCGTCATAAATCTAATCCTGAAAACGTGATGTTGTAAATATAAAATTCGCCTGAAATACACAGGTGCGTCAATGCGTGCTTAGTGCGAGTTTCTTTTTTTTGGATTATGTTGTCAAACGATGCCAGTTGGGCCCTAATATGTCTCTCTCAACCCTATAGCTACAGCTATACCAATGTCTGATAGTCTGTCACTACACTTCGAACATTCTTTCTCAGTAACGGTAATAAAGTATATATATAAGTTTTGCACAAGTTACGCAAAATATTTGCGTAACTTGTGCAAAACAAAATCTCAAGTCACAAGCTATTGTGAGTTTAACTCTATTTTAACGATCGCACTAATGTGTAAATGTGTAACTTTATGACAACGCGACGTATGAATGTTTGTTACTCGTTCACGCAAAAACTACTAAACGGATCTTGACGAAACTTTACAGTAATATAACTTATACGTCATAATAACACATAGGCTATAATTTACAAAAGGCAGAAATATTAATTATATGAGACTGAGCTGCGGGTGACAGCTATTGAATTAAATGGCTCAAATCTGTCTGTGGTTTTGATTCGAAAAGGTAAATTCAATCATTTAAATATATAGAACATAATTCAATACTTTTATCAACCAAAATAAGTTTAAAACCCACTTGCTATTCAATGAACAGAGACTGAAGACTTTTACCAACCAAGGATAAGTCTTTTACCGCAGCAATTTCATTATCATCGTTTATCTATACCCATATATTGCCACAGGCTGTCAGAGTCAGCTCAGTGAATATTTTTGTGGCGTTTTAATAAAATTTACTCCTCCTTTCCAAGGGTCTCTGTCATCTTGGCAACACGAGTGCAGTTTATTGTCCACCCCAAAAGAGCGGAGGTACCTTTACAATTTCTTTAATACATTCAGAAAAGTAATTTGCTTTGGAAAAGTATATTCGGATTTTTTTCGAGAATCTTTTTGTCCATACTTTCAGTTGAATGAGATCTTTCAATGCTTATTGTCAACATTAATACGCGTTCAGACGAATCTTTATGATTTTGCGAATTGCTCTGTTGTGGCCGTGCAAATGTCTGACTGAGAATTTCTAATATTAAATTTCTAAGTACTTACCTATTGAAAGTCGTTTTCAATGATATTCGTATCGTGTGACTGTGTTTAATATTTGGTCTCAGTAACTGTAGAGTGTTGAACTTCAAACTGTAAATCTATATAAAATCATAAAATCTTGTCACCTAAAGAATCGAAAACGCCGTAAAAATAAAAAAAGCTGTCCGTCACTAAATTATATTTTCCAAAATATTCTCTGACGCAAAGTTGAGAACAGCTCATTTAGAAAACTAGAACGGGTGAACAATATTACTGTCCCAAAAAAACTATAACATTTTAAAACCTAGACAGAGAACCTTCAAACAAACTTTGAAACTTGGAGTCCTTGTAAAAAGGTCCTTCAAAATAAAATTACTAACAGCGGAACGTAGGCAGCATTTTATTACCGTTTTTAACCTAGAATAAAGTCTGCGAAAACTCATAAACCACGGTGAAACCTAATATGATATTAATATTCGATCAAACAAAATTAATAAGGGTGCGTCTACACCAAGAGAGGACATGCCATAAAAAGATCGTAACATTTATGAGTCTATAAAACTGAGTGATATTAATATTAAAGCGTATCTTTTGAATTTGTTTTATAAGGTAAAAATGTGTTTCTAATATCTCCATTTTTAATGTACTTTGGCGAATGAAATGATATCGGATTTTTTGAGCAGATTCGTAAAAAAACTTTGTGTAGTCGGTGAATAACAAATACTTTAATTTTAAAATTGTAATTCTGATTTCAATTTTATTAGCAGAAAGAGGAAAATACTTTCCCAAGAAATATTTTTAATGTAATACATTTTAATATTCCTGGTATCAACAAAGAATCCATTCCACTTGAAAACGCGACTACTGGCAACATTAAGCAAATGGAGTGTTTTATAGAAAAAAATAAAATAAAAAAATATCAACCCGTCCGATGCGCACGCCTGCCTCGACTCGCAAAAACGAAACGGAACGATTGTTTGATCACCATTAAAAGTTTTCGAAACATTTCATTGTTTGCTGAGAGATGGGTACGTAAACAGAAAATGCCGACGGTTTAAAAAGCGAACGCTGCGTATTCAACTGTTTTTCGGTAACAACAATAATAAGACTGGCAACTTTAAGATCGCCTCCTTAACTGATGAAGATTTTAGTTGATGAGAAATTTTGCTATCAATGATTCTGGGTTGAAATAACAATTTCGGAACTTTATGTAAAAGGCACATCTTTATTGAAAAATATTATAATCCCAATAATTTTAAGAACGGTTGTTTTCAAAGAAATAGGTGTAAAATATTTGGTTACTTACTTAAATATATTAAAATGAGAAACCACTACCTTTAAAGTCTTATCGACTTTAAGTATTTTCAGAACAACTTACAAAGTCTGAACTTCATAATTACCTAATTATTCCCAGAGAGCGTCTAAATAGGTTCATAATTATTTTTTTTCTACTAAAGAGCTCTATTACTTTTAATAAATATTTAATTATTACAAGTCGACTCGTCTCTTTTGGCTACTTTGCTTGACGAGTAAACGACTATTCTTCAAAAGTCTTTTTTAGAAGTTTTTGGTTTGGTCTTTGAAAAGTTTCAAAGTTTTGTCGACATCAATTTGTAGGAAGCATCTGTTTTTGGTAAAGCATGTGTCATAATGGGGACTCATAAGTAAGTAATATTGCTCACAATGCGGAAAAGCTAAGTTTTATCGTACGGTGTAATGTTTTCCTTAGGCCCACATTCTAAGTCAGTTTAAAGGATCTTTTAATCCGCTCACTCGCCATTTCAACGGAAAAAAGTCATAAATGTCGATTTGTTGATTCGAGGTGATGTCAAGTAGAAGGGTATGACTTTGAGTGAGGGGTAAGACAACCCTTTATAAAATCAATGCTTACGTCACACATTTAGTGTCAATTTAAATCACAAAACCTGTTGTTAACTTGAGATTCCCGGTGACCCGTAACGGGTTAAAGATCTCAATTTCAATGTTCACTCAGAAAATGACAAAAAAATCACACAATCCTTTCACAATTCAATTCAACAAAATGACCCATTTTGCTCCATATCGGATGGCATAATTTCCAATGAAGCCTGGTCAATTTTATTTCATAAAAAGGTTAAGCGGTGTACCTTAGTAAACGTTTTACCCCATACGGCGTCACGAATGTACCCCTTTTTGCCCGATGATCAAATATTTAAATGATGTTTGCTCGACCAATGCACGCACGCCCTAATGCGAATATGAATTTAGGCGAGAGACGAAAAAACTCGAACGAGTGAATAATTCATTGAATTGGGAAAGTAAAAGCACTCTTCGTTGAAGTAGAAAGCGCGTCTGTCTGTCAGTCTGTCACTTACCTATGACATCAGAGTTGCCAACCTAAAAAATACACACAAATAAACGAAAAAAAAAACTCCTTATTCTCGTTCTTTGTAAGTGTTTGTGTATTTATTATGTAGAAGATGTTACTGTTTGTTGAGGGATGTTAGGTCCAGAATACGCTGAAGTCGCGACGTATGAAATACCTATGGCTTATGGCCTAGTTCCTTGAATTAATAAGATGTAAAATTATCAAACGAGGATAAGCTGCGGGCTGTGATTTGTCGAATGACTTTTTGACAGTCAATCATTTTATTCGAACGCATCACTTTACTTGTATCTAATTTGTGTTGCATTGATATATTTTTTTACAAAACAAGTGTGCAAAAGGTTTAAATTTTATAAACACACTGCAGAAACAAACTAGAAAATCTGTTTCTTGTAAATATCACACAAAACAGAAAATCAGATTTAACCCACCAACTACAATCAAACAACTAATAACTATTCCTTTCAACACAACCGAACCGACAGCAAATTAAATACAAAGAATATTGGTCGTAACGACCCCCCGAAGTCTGTGGGTCCCACGCCCCTTCCATGTCGGGCCTCGTAATGGGATATCTAAACTTATCCTGTACGAACCTATTAGGTATCGACAGTATTGGCTTTGGTCTTGTGTCGTTTAGTACTGGTGATTGTTTTTTGTAGTGCAAAGTGTATTTTTGTGGGACAAGACGAGATCTTGTAACCACACTAGATGATGGTTCTCGGATTATCATCCCGTTTTTTTTTATATGGATGGGAAATCATCAAATGACTCCTTCCGCTCTAGGTGGAGCGGGACGGAGGGTCAGGTTTTTACTGACTAAGCCCATCCATGCTCCTCATATTGCCCTTTGCATTCCAAGGCCGCGGTGATTCTTTTAAATAAAATCCCGCAACCCTGGGACAAAATCCGCAACCCTGGATCATCCCGTAGTGTCCAGCCTGTCTATTATCTAAACACCTCACCGTGAAAAATTAAATTTGGTAAAGTAAACGGTAAAGTGAGCTCCCATACAAATAAGATGGAATGACAGTTCACTTCTAGCTCATTTCACCTCATCCTCCACAAGTTTACACATTGACGACACGGTTGACGCAGTGGTTGAGCGATCGGCTGCTGCACTGCGTGTCGCGGGTTCGATTCCCGCACGGAACAAATATTTGTATGGCCTACAGATAGTTGCTCCGGGTCTGGCTGTTTGTGTATGTGACTTTGTATGTTTGTAAACGCACCCACGACACAGGAGAAATTCCTAGTGTGGGGCAACGTTTTTTAAAAAAAAAAAAAATTGTGGTTTTGACAGAATAGACGGACTGTTCCTAAAACTACAGATTGACATACTTTTCCTTAAATCTCTGCCTACCGTTCATTATCACACACTTGCTTTACCAATCCACTTTAGACATTGGCAGAATAGTCGACATCGGCTTTGCTTGCCATATTAAAATATAGAATAGAATAGACATACTTTTCCACATTACGGTGAAATTGTGAAAGAATAGTACTATAGTTTGTGGCCGTGTAAATTTAGATAGGATTTGCTTTCTCAATGCACTAAGTAGTCTCCACTATCCTGCGCCTAGTGGAAACTAGCCAAAATTATCTTCTTGACGCTATTACATATAGGGATGATACCTGAGTAAAAAAATATTATTCTATTTATTCCATCAGTTAAATTACCAAAAAATATTGGATACGTATTTTTTGTAATACCAAATCAATAAAAAATGACGAAAATAAAACGCATCAAAGATCAGGAGTGGGGGCTTGTGACGTCACTTTTCGCTAAAAAGTGTACTGAAATGTCACGTCACACGAGTTTTCAACGCACTGTACCGTCTTCATTTTTTGTTTACGCTAGAAAAGAAAGAATACGTGTCCAATATTTTTTGGAAATCCATCCGACGGACTACTTAATTATATTTTTTAGTCATCTACCCTATTACAGATTAGACTATTTATTGCTCTTGTCATAGAATAGAACAGGGGCTCGATTCTGCTATTGCAATCGTGTCTCACTGACCGGTCAGTGATCGAATATTTGACAACTTTGACAGTTTTTGTATGGGAAATGTGTCAAAAGTTTGACGTTATACGTCAAAAATCGATCATTGACCGGTCATTGAGACACGATTGCAATAGCAGAATCGACCCCCTGGACGGAATGTCCAGCAATGGATATTTTTAAACATTGAATTTCGTCAATTTAAAAAAAAGTCTTTCTGGCCATCATAACATCGTCGGCTATTAAACGTACTAGTTCCGAGTACTACTTATTGTCAGTAACTATTGACTTTTGTTGAGCGTTGGTTATTAGAAAGTAATTATGGGTCCTTATGGAAAAGGGTTTAGTTCATTAAACTGTTCGCTTATTGTTGCGTTGGCTTCTTTGATAGTCTTTCGGTTCGGATTGAGTAAGTATTTCTTTTTAATTATTATGTGATTTGTTAGGCTCACTTGTCATTCTCCGCTTAGCACTAGGCTAACGGTAAACTACTGCTAACTTTAGAAATGTTTTTTTATTGAGGCTAATTATCTAATAACTAAAAATAAAGTTTTAGCCAGGGCGAATTTGTGCAAGACCATTATAAAAATTTGTAATGTTGGCCACAGGGCAAACTTTACAAATTTCTTAGTCTGGACTAGACAGTTGGGTCCAGTGCTAAGTGGAGCAGCGCAAGTGGGCCTAACAACATTCTATGAGGTTTTATTTTTAAGTCTTTGTTTTTGGTGGAGTGTGTTATATTATGCATAGTTACTTAAGGAGAATTTACTTGTAGAATAATAAAGAGCTGGCCTGCAAATACTGATGACAGGAGTGTGTGGAAAAAAACAACTGGTTGCACTCCGGGAGTGTCGGCAGAAGTGGAAACTTGAACATGCACTTTGTCAATTGCGATATTTTAAACACCTCCCTCCGTCTTACGAATTTTCGGGTCACATGTCCTGATGCGAGTTTAGTATTTTTTACCCATCCAAAAACTGCACAACGCCGCTAAAGAAGTTTTCACTTCAAAAAAGCAGAGAAGCAATTGCAAAGCAGTAGGACATACCAGGCTAATTACATAAATAAATATAAAACAGTAAAAGGCCTGTTCAGCTGAGACTGAAAAAGAAAATGGCTGCCCTCCTGACAATTCACTGCCATTCGTTGCTTTTTATGACACCCATGGGGCAAGATCGGATTGGGATAGTTTGTTTGAAGAGAATCTAAGGACCCGACGAATACATACGAACTAGTCAGGAGTCTGTTGATACCGTTTAATTAAATATCCTAATCAATAAAATTGACCAAGTGCGAGACGGACTCGCGCACGAAGGGTTCCGTACCATTATCTATGAAAAACGGCAAAAAAAATCCCGTTTGTAGTATGTGAGCCCCACTTAAATATTAATGTTATTCTGTTTTTAGTATTTTTTGTTATAGTGGCAACAGAAATACATCATCTGTGAAAATTTCAACTTTGTAGCTATCACGGTTGATATCATGAGATACAGACAGAGGGACAGACAAAAGGACAGCGGAGTCTTAGTAATAGGGTCCCGTTCTTACCCTTTGGGTACGGAACTCTAAAAATGAAATTTATTTTAGTTTTACTTCTTCACTTGTCTATTAAGTTTAATCATTTTCCAGAACTTATTGACTTCGGCAATTTTCTGGTGGTTGACACTATTGATGCTAGCTTACAGGATTTGGAGTGGTTAGCGGCCAAATATTATTTGACGACACGGTTGGCGCAGTGGTTGACTGCTGCGCTGCGTGTCGCGGTTTCGATTCCCGCACGTAACAAATATTTGTATGGCCTACAGATAGTTGTTCCGGGTCTGGCTATTTGTGTACGTGAATTTATATGTTTGTAAACGCACACACGATACAGGAGAAATGCCTAGTGTGGGGCAATGTTGAAAAAAAAAATTTGAAGAAAACAATCAGACCATATCCCTATTGTTCCCATTTGTTTTTGCAGCGCTTATTGCCTGCTACCGTATGTTTGCCAGCATAAATTGTACAAACTGCTGTCGGTACATTTGTTATGAATTTGAACAAACCCATCTGCAAAGCTGCAATCAGTATGCGTGTACGTTCAACACTCGCAGTATGGTAAACTAAATCAAACGAATTCATATCGAATGGATTTTGTTTACAGTGTTTGTTGATAAACAAGTTTTAATAGAGTTTGAGTAAATAATGGAAGAGAGATGTTGCCACTGGTAAATATTTGGTAGAAAGTGTTAAAGCCTTTTATGTATGGGAAATCATCACATGACTCCTGCCGCTCTGGGTGGAGCGGGAGGGGTGTCAGACTCTTACTGACTAAAACCCATCCGTGCTTCTCCTAGTGCCAGTTGTTTTTCAGAGCCGCGGTAACTCTTTCGAGTAAAATCCGCAACTTTCTAACAAAATCCGCAAAAGTGTTATAGCCTACATATCTAACTTTGTTTGTTTATTTGGCTAGTTATCATATTCATCATCATTTCAGCCGCAAGACTTCCAATGTTGGAAATAGGCCTCCCCAAAGAGTCGCCACGTCGACTGATCCTGTACGTCTCAATCCAGCAGATTACCGGTGTCTTGGTGAAGGCCGTCACCAGGACACCCGTCATCGGTATGTTTATCAGTATATCTTTCGGCTACTGTCATAAGTTACTTGGGTTTAGTGTAACACGATTTGGTCTTCTATGTTATCCTGTGTAAACTGTCACGATACCATCTGCTCCCTCTGCTTTCACTTCATTCTCGAAAGATGGACGGATTTTTTCGAGAACTTGCTTTCGAGAGCTTAAAACTGGTCACAGACTTCGTAAATTAAATTCGTTTTTTTTTTACTTTTACCCGAGACTCCTCCGTGCTTCGGAAAACACGTTATGCCCAGACAGCCGTTGGTCCCGGCTGTCATTTGGAGATCTTTGGCAGCCGTTACGGATTGTCAGAAGTCAGAAAATCTGACATCAGTCTTGCCAAGAAGTCCCGTGTTACCCAGTTAATGTGTTGTGAATGTCTGCTAGGTAGCCGCTTCACGTAAAAGACTGGTATTCAGCTAAATCCGGTTTGACTGGGAACCGACCCCAATATAGTCAGATGATGACGTATCTCTGTTAAACAGATTTTTATCTAGTACCTACGTTTAATTATTTATCTATAATATGTATGTATTTATAAATTATATAAGTATGTATATCAGTTGTCTGGTTACCATAACACAAGCTCTGCTTAGCTTGGGATCAGATGGCCGTGTGTGAGTTGTCCCAAGATATTTATTTATTTATTTATTTCAAACGTTCAAAAGCATAATTATTTAAAATTGATGTTCCGGACAACCTCTACTGTAAACCATCACATTCATCACAGACCATAATATATGAAAATTAATCTTACAACAAAAAATACCAAAGACAGACATGTCGTTTATCGACGCTCCACTTAGATCGACATCTATTAATCGTCCAGATAGATTGATTCCTGTAATAATCATTATTGTAATACGTGTCCGGTAACTTTTCACTTTACCTATGTCCATTATGGAGAATTCATTGATCAATTATAGGTAATACCCCTTAATTGCGCGCTACTACCTATGGCTCCCGGACCACAGACTGTCGAGGTAGCTCGGCGCACTGCAACGCATTATTTTACCTTTTTGAGAGAAAATAAATAACTATTATTATTTATATACAAATTAAGCGGTGTTACCGTTTGCTACATATCAACAAATGAAACTCATAATAAGTAATAACAAAAGATGACAATAAAATCTTGCTTGGTGGTCTTCCTAATAAAAAACCATTGCATTGCATTAAATACTATCTTCATATAATTATTGATATCACTTTTCCAATGCAGAATTAATGAAAAAACAACATGTTTTCATTTACGTGACGAAAGTAAATGGTTATTTTTCTGGTCATGATTATCTACAAAATACGCCATGAATTTATCCCGGGATTTTTGAGATTAGAGCTTTAGTCACTGCCAGCATAACGTTCCGCGTTCTATGCCTCCCATAAATAATAACCCGTTATTAAGAGCAATTATTTGAATATAAAGCTTTTATGAAATATCTGTTTGGAGTTGTTTGTTACCTTAGGTAATTTTGTAATTATTTTTGGGTTGAAATTCGATGAAAGTTTAGTGTTAATTGTCATCGTCGTTTATCTACGAATGAAAATATCGATCATTTCGCCAAGTCTTTTCCCAACTTAATATGTTGGGATCGGGTTCCAGTGTAACTGAATGCAGGTGGATACCAACCAGTTTTTAACATGGAATGACTGGAATATCTGAGTGCCAATTTATTAATTTCGTTGCAGGATCTAAGACAGTTGAATCATTTCTCCGGGACTCGTCGAGCTTCATTGACTCGGCGTTTTTTCTGGTGGTCGCCAATGTTGATTCTGGTTTTCAGAAACTGCAGTGGCTTGGGAATGTGGTGTGGCGGGCTTGTCTACTAATT
Organism: Melanchra persicariae; assembly: GCA_947386135.1. Classification (NCBI taxonomy): domain Eukaryota; kingdom Metazoa; phylum Arthropoda; class Insecta; order Lepidoptera; family Noctuidae; genus Melanchra; species Melanchra persicariae. The sequence goes on along the minus strand of OX376657.1, from coordinate 7,703,223 downwards.
TTGAAGAAACGTTAGCGTTCGCATCTTAGTCGCAATCTGTCAAGATTGTGACTGAGATGCGATTGCAAACGTTATTTAACCGCTCGAGCACTGACATGTGAAAATTCCAAAATAAATAATATATCTTACGTAATAGTAATAATAAACATTAAAATTGCGAAAATTAGCGGCACATCCTGGTGTGCCGGCAGTGCTCGAGCGGAATGAGTAGAATTGGCGTTCTGATATATGAATTCATTTATTGTGTAAATCGATACCCGAGACAAGACTTGCTATCAGAGAGCCAATTCCACAAATTTAATTATTATAATTTAATCTGTCAAAGAAGCCTTAATTTCCATACTTTTTGACAGATTGCGACTAACATGCTAATACGAACGTTGTTCGAATCACTGTAGGATAACAGACTTAAGTCAGTACACTACCCATTTGTGGCATCTGCTAAAAAGAAAACCACGAAATTCTGCCAAATCGGAATTGGGGATTATCGTTAGATGTAATGAACGACTTTGTAGGAAACAGCTTGTGTTTATAGTTACCAATATCTGTAGTTTTTAGGGTTCCGTACCCGAAGGGTAATTAACGGAACCCTATTACTAAGACTCTGCTGTCCGTCTGTCTGTCACCAGGCTGTATCTCATGAATCGTGCTAGACAGTTGAAATTTTCACAGATGATGTATTTTTTTTAGATGTTTTTCCACTTGTTTTTAGGATTAATCGGATTTGAATTTAACCTCTTCTTTAGGGACAAGCATGCCGCACTATCACTGCAACGCGAAGACGAAAGAGTTAGAAATACTTACTTAATACCCTCTCTCAAACATTCTTTGATTGATATAATAAGTTTAATCAAACAAACCAAGTATCTTGACTTAGCACACGAGATTGTCTACCTGTGGAATGTGGACTCGGCTGTCATTGTGCCGATTGTAGTTACGGCCAATGGTTTGATGGCCAAAAGCTTCGGCGAACATGTGTCAAAGCTGGCGTTACACATTTGGGTAAAGGGCCTGATACACAAGGCAGTACTCCTTGATACGGCACGTATTGTGAGGTTCCTTTCTCTGGAGCCCTAACCACCGGTTGCGTGGACCCAGCTTCCAACACCGGTGGACTACTATTTTTTATATTTTGAAATGTTTTTTATTGTTTTTATAGAAATATTTAAAAATGTAAACAGTAGGTATATAAAAATGAATAAACGAGTTTAATCAAACGCACTAGTTACCTAACACAAGAAAAAAACACTAGTTAAAACGGAACTACAGTATGTACTTTAATGAGCTTCTACACTTCACTTCTTCACTTCACTGCCTTTTGTTGTTAAAACTTGTAAGTGTCAAATTTTAACATCCCAGGTCACAAGCAGCACTAAGTATCACAACCTAAACTTTCACCAAGTTCTAGATTGCACTAATATAGGTCACCTTAGTGTTTGCGGGAACTATCCGTAACTTGGCTGACTACTGCGAGCAAGTTCTGGGATATCACTGGTTTGAGACTGTCTACGTTGTGATGTTTAATTGAAACTAAGTAAGGTTGAACTTGATTCCCTTACGATCATGTATACTAGCAGTAGCTGGGTTGTGGGAGTGAGATAGGCGGTCAATCGCTTTCTGTGAAAAAACGGTAATCAGCTGCATTAACCCTTAACATATCTTCGGTCTAGATGTAGCACCTGAAGCGGTAATGCTAGTGAAGGAGGAAGCGGGCCGCGTGATGGAGAGGCAAACCTCACGCTCCAGCCGCAGCAAAAGAAGAAGACGCCCCGGAAAACGGGAGTCGCAGGACGAATCCCGGCCAGCGTAGACGGGGGCCTGCGGATGGCGAGCGTTGGGTGACTCGTCGTCCGATCAGAACCAGGCCCAGATCGACGGCGCGTTTTTTTCCACGTGCGCCTCAAAGAGATGTCAGCAAAGTAGACGAGGCCCGTTAGGGCCAGAGCCTGGGTTGCGGAATTCGTTCGAAAGAGTCACCGTGGCCCTGGGGCTCGAGACAAGTGAGATTTTGCTAACGGAAGCGTGGCGAAGGCATTTGTCAATACGTCAAAAATGTATGGGATTGACAGATGCTAACGAAATGTCACATGATCAAATCCCTACATTTTGGCATGTCGACAGTCGCCTTCACTAATGGAAGCCCGCACTTTGTCTAGGGCCTCTGGACCGCAAAGGGCATTTGGAGGAACACGGATGGCATTCAGTCGGGAATAGTCTGTCACTCCCTTCCGCTCCGCACAGAGCGATAGCATGTAGAAAAAGCTTCAACTTATTGAAACTTCCTACTTAGAATAATTGAAAACCTTTAAAAGTAAAACGAACTGGAACCTGCACTGTATCTTATCTAATATTTCAACCAATAACAAGATAAGCGTAAATCAATACAAATTCAAGAAACAGCAAGTATCAACTGTACCAACATTGCTGAATAACGAAACCAAATCTGAATGCCAATCGAACAGCGAGCCTAAACAATTGAGCCCAAGAAAGAATCTCAATTGGCCGCACTCAATAGAACAAAAAACTGGGAGTCCTCTTAAAAAAGAAAATAAACAACTATTTTCAATTGGCATACTTCTTCAGAGCAAGTTTCAGGAAAACAAAAGTTGCTAGCTACCCTGTACACAATTGCAGTGAACTGCATTTATTGAAGCGAAAAATTGGGGTACTGCCAATTTTATTTTTCAATTCCCATCGTATGGCACAATACTCGTACAACTGGTGTATATTAGGCTGCGTTTTCATTAAAAGTGGGCCCATATGGCACTGTGCAAACTACTGGGGAAGATTAGTGAAATTTCTTGCCGAGTTTTGTATTGCTGCGGAGCGTGATTCTGAAACTGTTGATATTTTGCCAAGATTGTTTGAGGAATACCAAAAATAGTCGTACAAAGTTAGATATTGGTGGCTGTGTATTTAATATACTAGCTTTTGCCCGCGGCTCCGCCCGGGTGGATGTCGGTTATCGCGTAAAAATGTAAAGCCTATATATACCCTACGTGTAATATCCTTCTCCATATCCCAGGCCAAATTCCATATCTGCCAAATTTTATGACGATTCGTTCAGCCGTTTAAGCGTTAAAGCGAAACAGACAGACAGACAAAGCTACTGTCCCATTTATAATATTAGTACGGATTTATAGAGTACTAAGTTAAAATAACTTAAAAGTAGAATATTTTTTCCGACCAGTAACATCATCATCATCATCATTATATCAGCCGAAAGGCTTCCACTGCTGGACATAGGCCTCCCCCAAGTCTCGCCACAACAACTGGTCCTGTGCGTCTCGCATCCATCGGCTACCCGCGACACTCACCAGGTCATCGGTCCACTCGTGGGAGGCCTTCCAACGCTGCATCTTCGACCGGTAACAGAACGACAAAAGATGACCTACTTTAAAAATCGCTCCATCTTCAGGCAGATTGCCTAGCCTTTTCACAAATATGATGGGGCGCCTTCCAGTCTAACCAGATGCAGCTGTACAGTACTATACACGGATTGACTGCTTATCTGATCTCCACAACCCAGTAACTGGGTAACACGGTACCTTGGCAAGACTGGTTTCAGATATTCTGGATTCTGACGATCCAAATATCTACAAATTACAGCCGGGACCAACGGCTTAACGTGCTTTCCGAGGCATGGAAAGATTTTGGTATAGGGGAAGGTCCTCGGCAAGCGGTGCTTTCCTCGAAGATCGATCCTTGCGGCTGTTATTATGTAGCTACGGCCTCCTCATATTTTTGCTCCATTTAAGAATTGAATCACAACTTCCATCCAAAACGTACATGAATAAAGCTTATTATCATCAAAGCTTCAACACTTTTCTAAAAGAAAGTAAAACGCTGAAACTTTAATTCGAGAACTTCGAACAGTTCGCTTCAGTCTGTTTATTTTTAGTGTTCCGTATCGACACTAAAGAAATGGGAGCCAATTCAATGAAATCAACTCGGCAAGGCTTTATTATGCTTGTGGACTTTCAGAGAAAAAACGAAAACGGTTATAAACTATGTAAACGAATAATTATTTTTCAACACATTTGCTCAAAAAATCCATTTACAAAGACTGTATACATTGTTCGACCGAAAGTTACAAAATAACGCACCACACAATGGAACGTGCGGTAAAATAGGTACTCTCACTTAAGTACCACCATGGGATCTCGCCTCGAGATGGGATCTCGAGGCGAGATCCCATCTCGAGGCGGCAATCCAGTAAGGGGGCTTTCCGCCTTACCGGAGACCGTGTGAATCCCCGAGCCAGCCGGATGGCCATGACCCTTTCGGGACGCGTTCAACTGGCGGGCTGGTCACCGCCTCAACGAAAGCACCCACACCGGGGCCCCAAAAAGGGCCATGGACTGTACGACCCCTGCGTAAAGCCTCCGGAAGGAGACGTTTGGACCCCCTAGATTGGGCAAGAGCCGCTTGAATGCAGCCCCAGCCCGCCCCAGCTTGGCAGCCAAATGCCGGAAGTGTTCGACGAGTATAAAGATGCCTACACTATTTATTGCTGAGTCATAGAATATTTTTATTTTGTCCTGAATATAATAAAAGACACACGAGTTATCACACGAGTAGAGCCACGGTAAAAAGCCAGCTTTAAAATTAAAATAAATCACAATCAATTAATAAAACCAATACAGCCACCACATAATATAACAACTACACTACCTACCAGTTTTAAATTAAAATCACGAACGCAAGTTGTCTATTAATTTTTCTCTCGAATTTATTTCGTAAATTGAAATTGCAGTACAGCCAGTCTTTTTTTTGAAATTTCGACCCTTTTGTATACGCTTTAACGGGCCGCAGCGCCTTCGGGCAAACAACTCAAATGTAGATAAAACAATTCCCAACTCAGGTTCTTAACTAAATAAAATGATACCGCCATTAAAAAAGTTCTGCTTAACTCCGGAAAGAACTTAGTTTTAAAACAAGACGATGTTTAAATACTTTTATTACCGCATTCTGTGCCCTGGGTTTTGTAACGTCTTTTAAAATTATGAATGGTCTTTTGTTTTTTCTTCAGAACTTATTTTCAATGTGAACACTACTTTCACAAAGAAGATAAGTAAAGTTGTTGCTACACTTATCTATAAACTTTTCAATTTGTTACGTTTATAAATGAAACATATACCTACAAAAAAAAAATATGTTACCTCTTCTGAAATTTAATTTAACGTCATCCTTCTAAATCTACTTGACTCCTATTCATCAGGACAATAAAAGAAAATTGCCACGCCTATGTAACCTGTGTCTTTGCCAAACCGTTGACAGTATCATCAATCTCCTCGTGGCTCTACTATAAGAGCCGCACGGGTCCATCTTCTAGGTTAATCAACGCTTATTGCGGTGTATCCGCGGATGGGTGACTATCTTAACCCACCGTGTTCCTCCGAGCCTAGTCACATACCATGCGCCATATAAAATGGCTTGTACTCAGCTCCATGTAAAATGCGGGTACTCTGCTCCATGCGGTTAGAAGTGGACCCCAACTTAGTAGAAAAAAGGCTACGCAGAAATCTGCGTGGCCTTTATTATTGTACAAGAAGTTCCAGTAGTGCGTGGTTCCAGTGTGGGACAGCGCCGGCAGGATCTAACATGCTGCTACGTCCTGCAGTGCCGACGACGCAGCTGTACGTGTCTCGTTTGCACCACTCTACGAAGACTGAGGATATCGTAGAGTACATACGGGTGAAGACCAACTGGACCTTGAGGGTGGAGAATATGGAGGCGCGCCATAACACGAATTTCAAGTCATTCGTGGTGCGCGTTCCGACTCATCATTTGGTGACCTTCCTCAAGGAAAAGTTTTGGCCGAAAGGTGTGCTGTATGGGCATTTCCGCGGCCGGCTACGCGACACCTCGCAGCCTAACATGACGCCGTCACTTCATGTGCAGTAGTTTTTAAGTTTTTTTTGTATATGAAATATGTATTAGTTATTGTTTATATACCTACACATGTATTGTGTTTCTATGGGCCTTAGTTGCCTGAAATAAAGGATAAATAATAAATAATAATAATAATATTTAAAGGTGGTGTTCTGTTACTGCCATACAGTAAAGAAACCATCTCAAAATAAGATATTGCCATTTAAAAAAAGAAAAATCACTTTTCAACCAGGCCGATATAATTCTTGGCGTTTAATTTAATTCAATCACGGATCAAACGCCACCGAATGCTTGAAAAGTTGTTTTTTTTTTATTTATTAATTTAAACTTTATGTACAATAGTGGTACTTGGGCGGACTTAATGCAACAAGACATTCTCTACCAGTCAACCTTTGGGTTAAAAAGACTACACTGTGGTAGGTGTACAAAAAATAAATAATGTTTAAAATAGTTCTTTTTTTAAAGCAGTTACAGTACATCACCCTTAAATATGATCACGCACTTCTGGAACAATGTATTATAACTTTAAAAGTAGTGCCATAATGTATGAAACCACTATCAATTTTACTATCAAAAGTCAATGGGGAAGCAGTTTTACCAAACTTACCGAGTGATTTCAATATAGTGTGTTTATCGCAGCCACTCTTTATTGCCAAGTAAATTGGACGCGTGTATCTGACGCCAACAGAGTTCAATGGCTTTGGTTTAATTAATTTGTTTAATGAATGTACACATTCAATTATTTTATTCAATTAATAATTGTACCTACACTGTATGTTTGGATTGTAATTGCACCTGCGATTTTGGAACAAAGCTGATATTTCGCATGACCTGGAAAAAGGAGTCGGAATCGCAACCATTTGTATACGAAATATTTACCCATGTTTATTTTTGTACTAGCATTAGTCCGCGACGGCGTGCGCGCACATCCCGTTTTTTCCCGTTCCCGTATAAGTAGGTATATAGCCTTTCTCATGAATGTGGCTATCTACTAGTATAGAGGTAGAGGTTCAGAGTGAGTGTCACTCATTCCTCCCTTTTCAATGAAGCTATGAATGAAAGTCACGTATACCTTCATTGAAATGGATGGATCCTCCTACCGGACGGTTGTTGTGTCCCGTGGGCAACTGCCCGATAATTGATATTCGGGTTGTTATATATGTTCAAATCGTAAGGAAAACTCTGATACCGCGATGCAGGATTTCGTTCAGTTAGTTTGTAGCTGGCGGGATAGATGGCGTCGCGGTTCTTTTTTTTGCGATGTAGATTTTTGCTACGTTGGTTTTTTGTGATGCCGCTACAATACACAAAAAGATATTTTCCAAATACGACTGGTAGTTCCAGAGATAAGCGCGTGCATACAAACTCTTCAGCTTTATTATATTAGTTTAGATTTACCCAAAATCGACTATGGTTGTATATAAATGACAGACTGGTAATATGAAGCTCACGATTTTTTTTTTCTGAGTCAGAGTAAAAGGATACCAAATCTTTGCGAGCGAAAGCAACTAAGAGGAAATGGTTCTCTGTAGATAATGATTGCCAGCAGCAGGCCTTTTCTTGTAACTCAAGTTCTACTGTTACGCACTAGAAGGCAAAAAACGCTTTTATTCTAAGCTGAGCCGCAAAGTAATAACTACTTGTGAAAACATCTGTTTCTTATAGGGTTTTCAGTTGGTATTCGCAATTCTAGATCATATGTAGAACGAAAGTCCAATCATAGAAACAGAAAGGTCTACAAAAATTTATAAATGGCGGTAACTTTTGATTCAGCAAATCAACAGGCTTCTGTACTCAAGAGGGTTTGATGTATACATGTCTGCAAATAGGTACCTATTTATGACAGTGATCTGAATTTTCTGGATATCCTTCGCATTTAGTCCGTGTAGGTAATGTCTCTCCTTACGTCGTCATAACGTATTTGGGATAAGTCCATAAAATCCATTAAATAAAGGAAAATATTGCGTTAATTTTCTTTACTGAATACTTAAAAAATTAAAAATCCTCGGCGGATATATTTGTCATAACAACGCGTAAGTTATGGGGGGTTTTAACGCCAACTTACCCCATCTGTCCGTGATCCGTGGCTAAGAATAACCCAAGTGTCGCGGAGTCAGCGACACCACTGCAATCAATCATCCGCCGACAACCAAGTGGCTGTTCACAGATAATACAGAGTTGACTCACTGCGTAATTCACTACAGTGGTGGTACCATAGAGTATTGAGATGCCATGTCGGCCACTGGGACGGCACCGTCAACATTTTCAATATATAGCGTCATTTTCTATTTATAGGAATTGACGGTACTTAGGTCGGCCGCAGCAACGATAACCTCTACCTAGGAGACTCTTGGACGGTTCTGATCTTCAGTGATTGTGCAGCGTCACTCCGTGTTGCCTGTTCACGTGAGAACTTTATTTATGACTGAGTCAGTGGACGATATTGCCTTTTTATTAAGAAGAATTTATTTTTTGTCATCGACACGCTAAGAAGAAAAATCTGACTTAAACTATGACAGCCAAAACTTGTGATGGCAACGCTAGTCGCTGCCGAAGCGATGGTGATTCCTTGATCTGCGGAAGTTACGCACACATCAATCTGCATAATTTGATTGGTTACACGCACAGTGATGTCACTTCAATGACAGTGTGCAAGTGTGAGTACGGACAGCGGTGTAAATGTGAATCGGGAAGACTTTTGTGGGGAGACGTTTCCTCGATGTTTTTGCTCCCCCATCTGTCCAAAGCAGATGAGGTTTAAGCAAATCGCCAGAGAAATGATAGACGAGACAAATTGTTTGAAGTGCCACAGTGTTGTGGCTTAGCTAATTTATTTTTGTCGCGGCTTTTCTGTTAAGATTAACAGTGGGGCTAATGATGGAATAATGACTGTTGGAGCTTTTTAATATTAATTTACTTAGGGATAATGTTGGACGTGTGTTTTATTTCGGAATTATGGAGAATGATTATTTTGTTAAGCTACAATTAAAGCGTGTTCTAAGTGATGATCATAAATTTACTGTTTTAATAAAAAATATATTTTGATAGACTACTGGTTGGCCTTTTTGTGCCCTGGTGACTATTTGTAATCGTTTTGATGGTTTGCGAAAAGCCCAGCGCAACGAAGCACTTTATATATTTACCGCAATAGTAAATAGTGTGATATTATTCACCAGTTTGTCATTCAAACAGGGAGAAATCTGCCTCTTCAAAAATGAATCACGGTATTAAAACTCGAAATGTACCTATAACATAAAAGAGTGTGCTGTCAATGTATTCAGGAACATCGCTTCAATACAAAAGAACGCAGAGCACGGAGTCACGTTTCGGAAAATCCTTAAAGCGACTATTCATCTCCACGAGACCACGTCATAATATTGCGTGCACTTATAATAAATTTTATCATATGCAAGCACCCGACTCTCAAATGAATAATGCATACCGTTTGGCTTTTCATCGTATTCAAATGTTATGAAGTTGTTATTTTTCGTTGGAATCTTGCCCTGAGACCGGACATTCCATATATTAGGGCATTGCATTATTTATTGTTCGGGTATTAACTTTTTCCGATCTTAGAATTGGCTAGCAGCAGATTTTGAAGTTTATGTTTAGGTAATAGACAACGTGTAACAGAATAAACGCATTACTTTTTAAGGGGTCATTGTACTCATCATTCATCATCATCATTTATTTATTTATTGGCCTATCTACAATTGTTACACTCTTTATAGGTACTATTAATACAAGCAATATTGTACAAGCTAAGTGTACAATATGATGCAATAGACACAGCATGCAAAAAAAAAAAATGTCATCACCATATCAGCCGAAAGACGTCCACTGCTGGACATAGGCCTCCCCCAAGTGTCGCCACAACAACCGGTCCTGTGCGTCTCGCATCCATCGGTTACCCGCGACCCTCACCAGGTTATCGGTCCACCTTGTGGGAGGCCTCATCATTATGAACAACTTTTACTAAGGGACCAAGGGGACCTAAGCGACCCCTTAAGAGGTATTGCGTTTATTCTGTTACACGTCGTATATGTAAATAAGATCGGGAATGGAACTATTCTTCCTAAAAACTAAAAATTGTCTGACTTACATTGAAAAAACCTCCAAAATGTTTTTCCACCATTGTTTGCCACCGGTTCCAAAAACACCCAAATAAAAATGTCCAATAAACATTTTACTACAGACAGCTTAAACTGTAAACAAAACATTTGAAATAAAAATTCTGACAATGCTGCAAGAGAATAAAATTTTAAAAGCCCATTCTTTTAAAAGGTCTAAGGTGAGTCCATCCTTCTGTCACTCAAGTAAGTGATGGTCCACGTAGATTTTTAAGGGCTGTATAAAATAAATGACAAAGTAACCGCGACACGGTTGCACGATAAACTGAACTGAAATCGTCTCGGGTCGTTGAACTGGAAATCCTGATAGTGCACGAAACGGCTTCATAAAAATATATAGTTCTATCTTTTCATTATTGGCTTTTCGGACAGATTCTTATCATTTTCGTTTATTATGACGGTGGTTTTAGTTCTTAATTAGGGATAAATGAAATGTCTAGTGCAAAGGTTTATTTAATAGTTTAGATAGGGCAACACTTTACGTTATTTTAACCTAAATACGAGTACACCAATATGTGTTTGAGCGTTTGAATATGTTAACTATTACTTATGTATTTTGAGAAGAGCTGAATATCTTGAGACATAGGTACTTGTCTACAAGATGACCCTATTAAAAATGAGCAGCAAGGCATTACTAATTGGATGTGAATCTTGAAGACACTTATGTTACAACTAAAATCTCAGTAATTTAAAAAGCAGAATTAAATATTTATTTTTTAGAACTGACGTGCATAATTTTTGCTAGGTTAGGTTCTCTTATTATTTGAGACTAGCTTTCATCCAGCACTTCGCTCACGTTTATATAGATTTTCGCAAATAAAGTGGCCTAAAACGGTCTCAAGGGTCCCATATTATTATACAATATGGAAACATCGATACGACAATAAATGAATTATCTACTGGTCCATAGGAATATTTTAAAACTGTTATGAATCCTGTCACCGAAATTAAAAACAAACTTTCCAATTGCATAAAACGTCAAAAAAACTCAAACTAGTCAGGGATAGGTGACTTTATAGCATTTTGACTAAATATTCCAAGTAGTCTGTTTCAGCTTGTCAAATCTGTCATAAAAGACAACATTTTCGTATGAACTAGTATTGCCAGTGTTTTGATTTATTGTCTTAACTTCGTCTCCAACTTGTATCTCTGTACCAAATCAAAATCAGTGCCGCGGTTTAGGTGTGAAACTCATTTATAGTATTAGTTATGATTGTCTCGGTTTCCACGTCCTTACTGTTCTGGACAGCACTTTAACAAAGCACCGTTGTTGGCGCTTTACAACATTATCGTAGTAATAAGAACCCCTTTGTTTCTGTTCTAGAATCTTCGTTACGATGTTGGCAACTGCCCCGTGCAACTTGCCAGAATCTGACTGACCATTCAAACTAATGAACTGCTTGTGAACGTCAGATACTTGGCGTATCTTGTTTGGTTTCTGTATTGAATATAACTTTGCTCTATTCAGTATAAACTTAATGTTCTGGTTTGCTAATTGGTTATTTGTAACATTCAAACCCATGTTTTACAACATCGAATTTTGTTGCTTAGTTCTGGTGTTTTATCTTAAAGCTCGTACGTGAATTAGCGTCAATGCTACCAATTATATCTATCAAAAAAGGTAGGCCCAAGAAAACCGCCCTGAGGGACCCCGTTCGTTTGTTCTGAGTAGGTTTTTTTATTGACAATATGATTTTTGGTTTCTGTAATTGCTCTTGTTTTTGTGATGTTACATAAACTACTAAAATTTTTAATACATTTCATTATAATGACATGCAATTCACCCGAAAAAAAGTACTTAATGACATATCTGCCATTTGCAATACTGAACACATTTGCAAATTATGCAAATGTATGATTAGCCAATGCCGTTCCATTCCAAGTATTCATATCAATCTTCTTCAAGGATTGCCTGACAGTCAAGTATATCTTCACTAAGGCGATCTCTTCCATCGGTGCGTTCATGAAAATGATGAGATCAGCTCGGGTTCTCACTATCAGTGACGAGTAGGTGAATGGTACTCGAGGCATGTTCTCTACGTGCATTACTAAGCTTCTGAAGGGACTTCTTCCCTGGAAGAAAATAAAATAAGAACAAACAAAAATTACAGTAGGTACATTAAGGCTTATAATTATAAAAACTCTATGAATAGTTTCGTAGGTGACAATGTGTAGGTTGGTGGTAGAAAATGCGGATGCAGTTTGTGGAGTGTAAACTAGTTAATAAGGAACAAATTAATTTTTCACAGAGTGAGTGGTCTACACGAAGAACCAAGAACCCAATAAAAAAAAAAGATTAATTTTATTTTATGCTAAATATAATAATATCAAAAAACATCTTTGCTCACGGGTGGAAAAGGACACGACCAGTTTCCTGTCAATTGCTTTGCATACATTTGACCAAAGAATGGGTCCTTGTACAAAAAGTCACACAGCTTATACTCGAACTGTACCGGTACTGGTACATAGCGTCCGCTTATATATTCATTTAACTGCCATTTGAGCTAAAAAGGAAACAAAATTTTATATTACAAAATTTTATATACGATCACTGGGAAAACGATTGAAATTCTTAATGAACTGGGGTATCTGAAGAAATGCTGACACTCTCGTTCGCTACTATATTGGTCTTCATTTAATCTGTGCACAACATTCCTACATTTTCAACACAATTTTGTGTATTTCTCACAAAGTTTACAGACTAATAACACACTTTAAATTCAATCGTAGGCATGGAAATGTGCTAATTACATGCTAAAATTTTATTGAGTTTGATTGATATTTTGCTGAAACTCATCCCATCTAAAGAAAGAGGGCGAGCAAGACTAAAGCTTAGTTGAGTGAAAACGAGTTTGATTGTTTGTATACAAAGAATTAACTTTTTTTTACATGAATATTATAATTGTTGTGTTAACATACCGTCAAGTTATTACCATATCCAGAGGTTGCGATGTAATCAAAATCTATGTAGTAAGGACTATTGCGACTATGCCTTCTGAACGTGAACTTTATGTTGTGGATATGTTTAGTGCTCTTAATAATCGTGTCCAGTTTCTCAGGATATATTTCTGTAGCCTTAAAATTTGTGACATTAAAAATAAAAATCTCAAAATAATATAAAATAAAGTCGCCGTCGGCCTCCGTCTATTTCTTCTGAACAACACAACGGATTTTGAAACGGTTTTCATTAATAGAAATTGCGATAAATTGTAAAAAGCTCACTTGTTTTAAACAAACCAATAATTCATCTTTTTGATTAATTTAGAAGACGTCGTTCAATTCTCCGGTGTGTCGTCATCATCGTCATCATCTCAGCCGAAAGACGTCCACTGCTGCACATAGGCCTCCCCCAAGTGTCGCCACAACAACCGGTCCTGTGCGTAATTTATAATAATACATCTTAAATCTAGGAAAGATTACAAGCTGTTGAATTCTTTACAAGAAGTACGTGGTTATTAAACTACCAATATAAATTGAAAAGTGCAAAACATTAAAAAAATATGAAATATAAACTTACCGATATAAATTGAATAGTGCAAAACATTAGACATAATAACTTCATCTTTTTAGAACCAGACAAATCACTGAAATGCAATGCAATAGCCAACATGCTAGTAATTTATAATTTCAAAAGAAATGCAAAGTCAATTTTAATGACAATTCAATCATTAATGAAGTCATCATACTCATGGAAACTGCAATTCACTATTATTATACATTTATTTATCAACAACAAAAGGCAGTGCATTTTTTACATCATATCAATAGGAAATCTAAAACAAATTAATATTTAGTAGTAACCCTGCGAATATCATTGACGCTGTTATGTATAGTGTTTTATCTACACTCACAACGTAGTTCCAAATATGAGTTCAAAAACGAATGCATAAACACATACTTTTTTTTCGTGGATAGGTAACATTAAAAAAAAAAACCATTGCAGTTCAACATTTTCCTTCGATTTTTAAACAACTGCATCATAAAATAACTTTTTAATTTTTATAGCACACTTTTTCTTTTAATTTTTGGCGCGGGCTCATTGACTTCAATTCGTCAATGAGCCAGCTTTTACCTTTGTCTATGTTTGAGCGCGCTGCGCAGTCATTCGAATACGCAATGAGAATATCCGCCATATTGGAATAAACTATTTTTCCACTTATTTTATTTCAACTGTATGAGTGAAGATAAAATAGTGTATGCAACGGCATATAATTAGGTATTAAAACACTCGTGTGATGCTATTATCACACTCGGCTACGCCTCGTGTGATAAACCCACAGTCATGTTTTAATAACCCTTTTTATATGGTCGTGCATAAACTACTATTGACTACATGGAGCCCTTCTACTGACCTCTAAACCCCTGACAAACTGGGGAACTTATCATATCCGCACAGCATTTTCTCATATACCTACTTAACTTGAGGTCTACTTCCATTTTAAACGGATCATCCGTTCTGCGTACTAGTATTATGGTTCCAAACGTCCCGTATGTTAAAAACCGAAACCCTAATATGTAGGATCACTCGTGAATCTATCGGTCTGTTACAACCAATATCACCATCATCATCATATCAGCCGAAAGACGTCCACTGCTGGACATAGGCCTCACCCAAATGGGGGGGTTTGTCATAATCGCCACGCTTGGCAGACGTGTTGGCGATCGCAATCTAGCTGTAGCAATGCACCTACAGAGAATGCTGCTGCCCATTCCCTGGTGAGTCATTTAGTCGCCTCTTATGACACCCACGGGAAATGTTGGGATGGTTCCGTATGGTGTCGGACGCAAAAGAATAGCACAACCAATTTGCTCCGACTCTTTTGGAACGATTCAGATGAAATTTGTTACACATGAAGTTTCGGGAACCGCTTCACTACGCCGCCGCTCTCGATTCTTTTCTCCCTAGAAACATCTGATGGAGCGCCTTGGCAGTAAAACCGCCTCAACAACTGTATGACAACAACAACAACCCAACAAACGGAGGGAAGAGGCATGGGAAGCCGTCACTTCCTTCTGCAAAGCAAGAAGCAGGAAGCGGGCCGCTTGTGGGAGAGACAACCCTCACGCCCCAGCTGCCGCAACATAAGGAGACACCCCGGGCGTCGGAAGTCGCGGGACGATTCCCGGCCACCATAGGCGCGGGCTTGCTGACCGCGTGCGTCGAGTGACTCGCCGTCCGACCAAAGCCAGGCCAGGGTCGATGGCGCATTGTGTTCCACGCGCGCCTCAAAAAGATGTCAGCATAGTAGACGAAGCTCTCCACTCTAAGAACAACCCTAAAAACTATCGATGAAAAATAGTTAGCCTTTTATTGTCGGTAGGAGCGCTCCAAAACAGCTATCTTTGACGTGGCTCAGAGGGCTGTTAAGCAGTTAATATCCCAAGTGTGTTAACTTGCTAGTGGTCATACCTAAAAAAAAAAAAAAAAAGCTCAGAGGGCTGCCCGGCTTAAATAGGAATAGTATCTGCTTCATGCTAATCTATTGGTGAGTCCACTAAACACAAAATTGTTGCTCTGACATCGCGAGACACGGCTGCGGCAGTCCACGAAGGAGATGGCGGGACTAATTGCATGTCTGCCTTCGGAGTCAAAAAGTGGCGCGGAACTGTGAACAATGGAAGGAATTGAGGATGATCTTCGTCCAGAAATGTGACAATTCAGGCTAGAAAATAATAATAATGAAATAGTGACACACCAGCCATCCATTAGTACTACAATTTATTCAGCAATCATCATTACATCAAAATTTATGATGCGTTCAACTATATTACCATCAACCTCAATGACCTGGTGACTCGATCACTTAGATGAGTCAAAATTTAAAAAGGTACCTGAACATTGATTTATTATTATTTACGGTGATGTGTAAAAGCTACTTATTGACTCTTAAAATAAAGATCCTTACGTTGTTGCCATATTTACAGTATGGCATAATTTTCCCACTTCTGGGATACCGGCTTCTTCTCTGTGTGGAGTATTGTATATATTATAGTTTATATAATTATATATAATATATATATATATATCTTTGCAGTAAGTAATTAAATTTCGTTTCTGTTTTTTTTTCCACACTGCACTACCACTATTGTCTCTGCATCACCCAAAGGTTGACTGGTAGAAAATGCCTAAGGCATTAAGTCCGCCTCTGTAAAATTGTGTGCATGAAGTATTAAATAAATAAATGTGTCTGTGGCTCACGTGGCCCAGTATGGTTTGGTGTATACCACATGTCTTCAAAACTTTGATTTAAGTAGGACATTTCTTCACCGTTATGAGACTAGTGGTGACGTGAAATTAAGTGCCTGTATTTTTAGGGGTTCCGAACCTCTGTATACGGAAAAAAGGAACCCTTATAGGATCACTCAGTTGTCTGTCTGGCTGTCCGTCCATCTGTCACAGTCAATTATCTCGGTATCTAGTGGATCGATTCAGTTGATATTTGGTACACATATAAACTTCTGTGACCCAAAGACGAACGCTCAGCTCTTGGGACACGATACTTAAAGAAAATTTAAAAAAAAGTTTTTTGTGTGACATATCAAATGAAAGGGGGTCTTAAAAGTGTCTTTTTTTAATAATTTGAATATTTTCCATTTTTAAGTTATTATAGGAAATAGGAAAATTGGCCATTCTTCAATTTTGGATGGGAAATCGTCAATGACTCCTTCCCCTCTGGGAGGAGTGGAAGTCCCCTTACTGAGCTTCTAAAGCCTTACTGACTAAACCCCATCCGTGTTCCTCTAAATGCCTATGTGTCATACTCGTATTTATTATGTTTGTTGGTTTGTATGCTCGTACATATAGAAAAAACCGGTCAAGTGCGAGTCGGACTCGCGCACGGAGTGTTCCGTACCATTATCTATAAAAATACAGCAAAAAAATCACGTTTATTGTATGGGAGCCCCACTTAAACATTTATTTTATTCTGTTTTTAGTATTTTTTGTTATAGCGGCAACAGAAATACATCATCTGTGAAAATTTCATCTGTCTAGCTATCACAGTTCATGAGATACAGCCTGGTGACAGACAGACAGACGGACAGCGGAGTTACTAAGACTCCAACAAGAAATACCTACCTAACTGTACCTTATATAAATAAATAAATAAATAAATCATTCTCATCTGAAATTTATTGATGTTTAGATGATAGCTGTGACGTATGACAATTTAGACGCTTCCAATGACACCTCATTTGTCAAATTATGATAAACGGTTTAGAAGTTATGAGGGAACAGATGAACATACATACATGCATACCGGCTAAATTCATAACCCTCCTTTTTGCTTCGCCTTAGTCGGGTAAGAACATCTTGGAAGGTGAGTGACATTGGGAATAAGAAATACAGTCCTTTCATTGTTATATTACCTCTGATTTTGCATCACTGTGAACTTTATTCTATAAGCCTTAAGAGGCCCTAGACAATGTGCCATTCAATTAGCGAATGCGACTGTCGAAATGCCAAAATGCAGGAATTTTATCACGTGACATTTCGATAGCATCTGTCAATCCCATACATTTTTGACGTATTGACAATCGCCTTCGCCACGCTACCGCTGACAGAATGTCACTTGTCTAGAGCCCAAGGTTGCTCTCAAATACAAACGGACATAACAGTAAACCCACCGCAACATTTCTGGGGTTGACATGCACTAGCAAAATCTCACGTGTTTATTCCTTATGCGGGGCCATACACGTTCAAGTAATTTGATCAAACAGGCTGGGCCAAACTGCTTGATCAAATAGAAATACGAAATTTCGCATTTCTTCATGCCATTTGACGACTTCATATTTTCCCAGAGACATTCATGCCAATTTAATCAAACTTTTCGAATTAGCCTGTTTGATTAAATTACTTGAACGTTTATGGCCCGCATTACATTTTTGTATTTCAACAATCACTTTCACTAGTAGAATGTCGGTTTGTCTAGAGCCGGTCTGTTAGTCAACCACGATCATGTGATGTGGAATACAAAAGACAATAAATGTTTCGTAATACTTAGATTACTTTATTTTCTGTCTCACTGTCATGTAAACTTTTACAACTGCTATCTCTTCTATAGGTGGTCCAATGAAGAATATAAGATCAACTCGGATTCTGACTATAACTGAGGCATATGTGAACGGTATTATAGGTATGTTTTCTACATGGCATACTAAGTTCTTGAAGATGCTTCTTCCCTGAAATACGAAATAAGTAAAACTGTATAAGAATTGGCACACAGGTTTAAATAATTTTAAGAACACACACATTTACCTTAATTGAAAGACTATGGCTGAAAGAGTGAGGAAACCAAATAAATATTATATGAAAAAAAAATATGAAAGAAATGGGAGTGAACGAAGTATAAGAAGACGAATGATTGGGACCCAGTAGGCTGTGCCTTAAAAAAGCGAAGAAGATGACACAAGATAATGAGACCAAGAATTACAATAGAAAAACTTGTACAGTTGCACTCACAGGAGGAAAAGGACAAGTCCAGTTACCCCGCAGTTGCTTGGCGAACATCTTGCCAAGATATTGGTCTTTGAGCAGAAAGTCGCAAAGATTGTACTCAAATTGGATAGGTATCGGCACGTAGCGCCCACTTATATATTCGCTTAACTTCCATTTGATCTGAAAATATCAAAAGAAAAGGGTCATTACCACCAATGCCAAAGATGTTGAGCATTGGTGTAATGTTCGCTTTTTTCCAGGAAGTATGAAGGATATTAGAAAACTAAATGAAAATAAGAACTTCCCACTTTGCAGGCGCTTGTCACGCTACTCATTTATTACGTCACAATCACAATGTCTCAAGTGGCTAATAAGATAGCTGATAACGTGAGGCTTGTTTTGGTTGCAGTATTGAAAATGTTGAAAGAAGCAAAGAACAGGAAAAAAAAACAGCTATTTGAAAGGAGCCTGAAAGATCCTCTATAAACATGGCAGGCCGGTAATTTCCAGAAGCGGTAGGAATGATAGACACCCACCATTATGTTATTCCCGTATCCACAGGTTGCGTTGAAATCAAAATTGATATAATAAGGACTGTTGCGACTCCGTTTTCTAAACGTGAAGTTAATAGTGTGCAAGCAGCTGTTACCAGACTCTGTCTCTACTCTCTCAGGATATATTTCTGCAGTCTGAAATAAGAAACAATCACTTTTTTCAAACAGGCCGGTCCGCTCGCACTAAAGACCAGGGGCTCTAGACAAGTGACATTCTGTCAACGGTAGCGTGGCGAAGGCGATTGTCAATACGTCAAAAACTGTATGGGATTGACAGATGCTATCGAAATGTCACGTGATCATTTCCCTACATTTTGGCATTTTGACAGTCGCATTCGCTAATTGAATGGCACATTGTCTAGGGCCTCAGGTGGTCTTTTAGTGCGGGCGGACCGACCTGTTTGACCTCAGGAGGAGGTTCTCGGATGGCTCCGATCTTCTGTGCTTGTGTGACGTCTCTCTGCAGTCCATGGCCCACCTATCGTCTTATACTAGTCGCATACTAGTCACCTTTACATGTGAAGACTTTACGGCCGCGTCAGCGAATGGTGTTACCGTTGCTAATTACTATGCCAAACAAAATTTAAAATATCTATTTAACATCGACACGTTAATAAGAAAATCGTTAGCCATTGGTTGCATAAAGTGGTTTCAATTTCTGTCATTCTTTTTAGTAGGTCATAGTGACAATTATAAAACATTTTTTCATCATAAAAACTTACCGAAATAAGTTGTAAAATTAAAAGCAAAAATGAATAACTTCATGATAAAGTATCTTCCCAAATCACCGATGGCAGTGTAATAAAAAGGGCGCAAAAAAACAAGTTAAATGAGACTTAAATACCACGAGATGTTATCACACTGATGGCAGTTGACGTTGCAATGTAATGAATGATTATTTATAAATCTATAACAAAAAGCAGTGCAATTTGTTACAGATCAACGAACCAAATCCTTTATAATCTCTAAAAATAAATCTGAGGTTGACATTGAACCGATTTGATAACATTAATTATCCATCAACCTGAACTCGACGTTCTTGGTAGGTCGGCTTATTTTCTTTCACATAGAGAAGATTCGAGTAAGAAGACATTAGGCTGACTAGAGATATGTCTCCAAATATTGCACAAAAACACTCAATTTTGCCTATAAATTCAAAACCGTACGTTAAGAAGTGAATGGTAGTTTAGAGGTAGCGGAACAGAGAGTAAAGTGCTTTGTTGCATTAAGTCCGCCCATGTACCACTATTGTACATAAAGTTTAAATAAATAAAGTCCCGCATACCTCCGTTGAAAAGGGAGGATCCTCCGACCAGATGTTGATGTCTGGTGAGCAACTGCCCGTCAGTTGATATTCGGGCTTTGTAATTATGTTCTAATCGCACGGTAAACTCTGATATCGCGATTTAGGATTTTGTCCAGTTAGTTCGCAGCTGTCGAGATAGATGGCGCTGCGAGTCTCATTTGTTGATTCAGCTACGTTGATTTTTTGTGGCGGTATTAATGTCGCCTACAGTAAAATCATTCTCCCCAATACTGATGGCTCTTGTAATCTTTTTAGTAAAGATCAGAAAAAACCAAGATTATTTATTAGTGCTCTGAAACAAAGATACGGCTAACAAAATAGCAGACATTACTATCTATACATCAAACAATACTATTACTGATTATGTAATGTGTGTAATTGTTGGTTATTTGTTTTTACCACTACAGCAGCGTTTCTTAATTTAGGTTAAAATTGGGTCGCGGGATTACAAGAAGAATTGCTTGAATTGCAGGGTGATGGAGTACAAAAAGAAAGATTTGCTGGAATGTACGTATGTGTGTGTAAAGCGGGATTTTCGTGACTTGCTGTCTTAAAAAAGTGGTTTTATTCATATTTTATTATGAAAACAATTTTAAAAAATCACAGTCTTATAGTTAATTCTATTATTTTATTATTATGGGAAGATAAATTAAATATAAGGGTCGCGTGCCTCAGATGTATTTATACTTTGAGTCGCCAGCCAAAAAGGTAAAGAACCGTTGCTCTACAGCAAGAGAAAGAATAGAAAAAAGTTATTTTTCTGATTCTACAAAGGGCACACAGCACACAGCTTTAATGTCATGGTCATTCATTTTTCATCTGATACTCCCGATACCCGACAAATGTGATTCTAATCTAGATTAATATTATAAAAGTAGCATTTTCTATACTTTTGAACAAGGTAATCTGTTTGAATAAGTACTTTTTTTTGTAAAATGGGAAATCATCAAATGACTCAAACTTACTGACTAATTAGTATAATAAAAAAGCGTTCCAGGACCGCGGTGACCCTTTCGAACAAAATCCACAGCCCTGGCAGGCACTGGCCCTAGCGGGCCCCGTCCTCTTTGCTGACTTCTCTTCCCGCGCACTTGGAACACAACGTGACGTCGACCCGGGCCTGTTCTGATCGGTCGGCGAGCTACCCATTGCTCACCGTCCGCAGGCATCAATCACTATGAAGTTAGTACTTACTGTTTGGATTACGAAAATTCTTTCATTGATAGAAAACGACACAACTGCATGGTTCTATGCCGACAGGCCACGGCAACAAAATCTAGTTCAATATAATAAAACACCCGTATTAAATATGAAGTATTTAATTTTTCGCTATTAAAGCTTTTTGCTCAAATTTTGTATCAACGGCTTGGTCTTCATCTTCTGCGTAATCTTCATATAAGTCTTCCACCTGACTACTTCCTCGTTGGTGGCAGTGAAGATACCCTGGACATCAACACGGGTCCTTACGATCAAGGAGGAGTACGTGAAGGGTATGTTGTACGGGAAGTTCTCCAGGTGGATTGTAAGGTTCATGAAGTGATAATTGCCCTAGAAAGTAAAATTTGATATGTTATCTGCATTTATCTACTCAGCATACCTGCAAATTTTCTTAGGAGTTATGTCCTTTCTTCTTCTTGTGTGAGTTGACCTACAACAATCATTGCACAAAAAGGTTCACTGTTTTCGACGTAGCTACAAGCATCAAATAAATAAAATAGCTTTAATCAAGATCAGGCGTGATCGAGGTCAAGAGCTAGCCCATTCGTCAATAAAAAAAAAAACATAATTTTGTCCAAAGTTTCAAACTTAATAAGTTTGTAAAAAAAGTAGAACTTTAAAACAAAAGTATGTTAATCTGAACTACATTTCTGAGAATTTGGACGTCTCCGAGCTAACTATGACCATTAATTTTTTTATCTGTATCACTATAGTAGGTGCCAGATAAATAAAGAATAACGGTCATTGACCTTTCCTTAATATCTCTTCGTAGATACCCCCGGACAGTAAATTATGAATCGTTTTTCATTACTAGAACAGTAAGGATCACAATAGATGTCGATTCAGGACAGCTTTATGTCATTATTTCTGTTTTTGAAATTAAGTGTCAATAAATGAAGGTGGGTCAATGACCGTTATTCTTCATTTATCTGGCGCATACTATAGTTAACTTACATCACTAGAATAATAACAATTTTATTAATCAAAGAGTAATGCAGAATAATCGTTCGGTTTCATAATAACTCCCCAAACGTTTGAGTAAACTGCATTATCGTCCGTCTCTCTACTTTTTCTATGCAGTACGCGGTTTCGGCCACGATACGGCTTTCTATGAATAGAATGGAATATTTAGAATATTTATTGAATGCAACTAAATTACATCAGTGTAAGAGACAACATTTTTGTACGTATTACACTACTAGTTGAACGTGAAGTGAACTAGTTGAACACTGGCACCCAAAGTAAGATTGAACTTGTGTTTTAGGTACCAGAGCTCTCGCAATTAACAGGGCATATAATATATGCCCTGTTAATTGCGAGAGCTCTGGTCTGCAATCACACGACCTAATTACAATGCCTTATGTTATATTATAACATAAGGCATTGTAATTAGGTCGTGTGATTACATAAAACAATTAATTATTTTGAAACATTCTTAGAGAGAAAAAAAAAGAGAAAAAGAAACCGTTAATATATAAAAACAAAAACATGAATAAGGTAGATGACTCAAACAATCTAGTTAGTCCGTCAGAGAGATTTACAAAAAGTATTCACGTAGTTTTTCTTTTTTCACGTAAACAAAAAATGAAAAGATACAGTAAGTTGAAAACTCGTGTAACGTCACTTAAATGTTCACTTTTTACGTACACATGACGTCACCAGCTCCCACTCCTGATCTTTGTTGCGTTTTATCTTCGTCATTTTTTATTGATTTGTTTAAGACGCTATACAACAGCAAAAGCTCGGTCACTTTCGGACTGTATAGAAAAAAGAGAAGCGCGACGACTTGCAATTTATTGCCAAATATGATTTTATCGATTTCCTCAAAACTAAGTTGATCTATTAAAAATCTAAAACAATAAAGTTCTGCATTAAGATTCGATTCATTATTTGGTATAATTTTTATAGGTATAAGTAGGCTAGTAATATGGGATTTTATTTTCTAAGGTCAAAGTTAGAGGTAACTTTGACGATCATTACTATCGAGGATTTTATTTTTAAACATGTTTCGGAAACAACTGTGTTCTTTGAAATATAGTTAAAATTAACATATATTTATTCTGCAGCTCGAAACTAAACAGATTTGGCTAAAATTGCGTGAGGAAACCAGCAATTTTCTAGGTTTTGCTGTTCACAGCGCCTTAAGTAAAAAATATGTCCAACATTTTTCGAAAATGTAACTGACTGACTAATTAGAATCATTTATTTTTTAACCAGGAATCACACCTATTTTATGCAAGTTGTGATTATAAGGCATGATTCTGACATCTGGGTTATGAATTGTTTTTTAGTAACCAAACCAGGCTGTAGCTGGTCTCTATTCAAGTCTTTAATCAGAATAACTTAATTCATACCAAGGTAACAGGACGTACTCACAGTAAGGAACGGACATGACCAATTTCCAGGAAACCATAGTGACAGTTGTTCATATTCATGAGTACAATGACCCCTTAAGAGGTATTGCGTTTATTGTGTTACACGTTGTATAAGTTGGAATTGTTAATGAACATACATACCTACCGTTTGATAATTGCCGACTCCCATTCTAGAATCGATCTCCATGTTGACGTAATGAGGACCATTACGACTGAGCTTCCTAAATGTTATCAACACGTTCCTCAGGTATTTTGAGTATCCAAACCAGTCTGTAGCTGGTCTCTATTCAAGTCTTTAATCAGAATAACTTATATCATACAATGGTTACTTGGTTGTACTCACAGGAGGGAACGGACATGACCAATTTCCAGGAAACTGCTTGGCATACATCATACCGAAAAAGGGCTCTTTGTATAGAAAATCACACAGCTTATACGTTCCTGCGACACCTGTTGGTATGTAATGACCGCCCAGGAATTCAAATAGTTCCATTTTAAGCTGAAAAGGAATAAAGTACTAGGTAAGTACATCAATGAACGTGAGAGGGAACACAAAATGAGGACAAATCCAAAATTCAATAGCAGAGCCGAGAGTTTCTTGATGAACCAACGAATAGCTTGATTTGAGGAACACGATAAATATAATGACAATGTGAAGAATCACTGGGCAGATCAAAGACTACAAAACCACACTCTTTGGGGCAGACCCATGAATTATCACACAATCCACTCAAATCTGAGTGGTGCTTTCTTTAAAAGACGACCTCAAATTAATCTACATTGGTTTCATAAGATTGTACGGACTTTAAAAGAGAGAGAGTCTGAATCAGTGATATGTATCTCAGAGTAGTCAGCTAGGAAACCAACCTCATCTAGTTCAAACTGACCAACAAAAAAAATATGAATAAGTATTATTTTTTAAATTATTATAATTTACCATTCTCTATAGCTGAAAAATCTTTTTTTTTACTGTTGATAAGCCCGCGCTTGACCGCTATCTCACCTGATGGTAAGCGATTATGTGCTCGAAGATGGAGCAAGCTTGCCTAGAAGAAGTAACCTATTCACTCTTCTAAAAGTAGCGCGTTTACAAACAAATCCTGTACAATAGGTAAACAATACAATTTCTTGGTACATATTACAATATCGAATGTTGCTACACAAACAAGTTATTGGCAATTAGGTAAGCCATAAGAATTTATTCGAGAAGGTATGAGCTTAAGTATGTACCAACACCATATTCTGAGCGAATGACGTCATTTGCGTTCACCCTTTTACCCAGTTCAATCCTGCGTCATTTATCACAGTTTCAAGAACAATACGATAACATTTAAGATATACAAATAGCTGTGTATTTTCATTGGTTGAAATTGAAAGTTCACATAGTAATTTTAGACTGTATTAATTTCGTTGCCATAACGCTGTGAAAAGCATTCTATACAAAATTCTCAGAATGATCAACATAGACTAAGGGTTGTGACTAGCTTCTTGTACGCGTGTCTCTGTACCTAAAATTCGATTTCTGGTGGCGGGCCATAGTTTCTGCCGTAGGTTTTATAGTAGATCTGTATAAAACTTGCACTACGGAAAAATCTCCATCTTTTTAGTAAGATTAGTGACAGGCATAATTTTAATACTAGAAATAAGAACAAATTAGATCAACCCCGATTCAGATTGGCTAAAGTACACACTTCTTTTATGGGGTACTGTGTTAAATTTTATAATAAAATACCATATGATATTCTCGGACTGAATGAGAGAAAATTTAAAACATGCATTAAACGCACACTATGTAGACAGGCATATTATAAACTGGAAGATTATATCCTTGATAAAAATGCTTGGCTAAATGCCGGTCCTGCTCCACAGCCTCAGCCGCTTGGTTCCACTAGTTAGGATTTTATATATGGAGGAGATGCTCACCCTTTTTTATTTTACTTTTTACGTTTAATAATAATAATATTCCACATTTCTATAATGTTTGGAATACACTTTTACTTTTCTGTTTTTACCAATTGATATTTATAGTTTTATATAAAGTAGAAGCATTTTTTATTTTGGAATCCTGTAAATGTGAGGACCATGGAGCCTTTTTATGTTAATAGATGGTTTCCTTGTTTGACATGAATGAGCAGGGGCAGTTGAGGGTTTGTCATGCTCACTCGAATGTCTCGCTGATGGTGGCGCGTGTATCGGATTATTCGGTTCCCTTCAAAATGGTTGAGCTGAATGGTGCTGATGCACGCGTCATGTTCGTGAACGGGCGCCATCAGTGGAGACTGGTCATCTCTTAGCTGTCGCTGGCTTATTTCAGTAGTTTATTTGATACTTAGAATTCTTTTTTTTTTCTCTTCCTTTACATTGTTCTCACATATAGAAGCAACAAAGATAATGTAACCAGGATTATTGTAAATCATAAAATGGTTTAAAAGAGTGTCCGTGGAGTTTCTTGCACGTTCTTCTCCATAGAGATCTACGCTTTGGAACGTGTAAATAGCTTCATGTTTTTGACTGACTGACTCTGACAATTCAAAAGTACCTGTAAATGGTTTATTTGAAATAAATGCTTTGACTTTGACTTTGACTTTGACTCCCTAGATTTTTTTTAATTCCTCAAATCTCCACAGGTTTATTAAGAACTAACTTCTGCCAACGGCTTCGCCTTCGTAAAAGTCAAATGTATGCCAAAGGAACATATTCCCGAGATAAAAAGTATGCTATGTCCAAAAACCGCGAAAAATCAACTGCCCCAGACATTTATGTGCGTGTAACTGTGTAACTCGACAAAATGTACTAAACAGCCGACATATATAAAGAATAAACGCTACACCTCATACGGGGTCATTTTACTCATCATTATGAACAGCTTTTAGTATGGGACATCTATGTATGGGACAAACCCCGAAATCGCGGAAAAAAAATGTGGTGATTTTCGCTATTTCAGTGTTGGTCCCATAGTCAAAGTTGTTCATGTTCATGAGTACAATAACCCTTTAAGAGGTATTACGTTTATTATGTTACAAGTTGTATAAGTTAGAGTTATTAATGAACACACATACCTACCGTTAGATTATTGCCGACTCCCATGTTCGAATCGATTTCCATGTTGACGTAATGAGGACCATTACGACTGAGCTTCCTAAATGTTATCAACACGTTCCTCAGGTATTTATGATTGATATATTCAATTTCATGTCGTTCGGGGACTATTTGCATAGCCTGAAAAATTAATGAAAATACTTCGTACATTTATTTTACAGTAGCTATGTATAGACAAGTCTGCAATTCTATGTATAATACCAACTTTGATTCATGGCTCAAGAAACTGAGAAAGATATGATATTATGTATAACTTGTCACTGCAAGGAAACGGTTTTCGGGTTCACCAATATTTATTTTCGTACCTGCATGATTTCTGTATGCTCGTTTCATACAGCATTGCTAATGTTGTAATGAACTTAATTCCGGTGAAAAACTAGGATTTATTTCGCAAATGGGCCTTAAATTGTTCTTATTTCCATGGTTATATATTTATAGTAAACTAGTTTTTGCCCGCGACTTCGCTCGCGTCGAAATAGCCTATAACCATCTCCAAAGTCCCATTTATCTCTGAACCAAAATTTATAAAAATTGGTTCAGTAATTTAGGAGTAAAAGCGTAACAAACAAGCTCACTTTCGTATTTATGAAATACAAGTGGCCCGCCACGGGTTCGCCCAGATGTATTTTTATTTCATATTTTCTCACCATTTAAACGTACAGTGGAAGCGCCAGGTTAGCCCGCGAAATTCAAATTTTCTTAGGTTTTTTTGCAATTTGCAGGTCAGTGTCAGGTTGTATCTTGGTCAAAATATGATTCGCGACCGTAGCAAGTATGTATTTACAGAATTATAATCATTAAAATCATCAATACAACTCTTTCAGTTAGAATTGATGTCAAATGTAGTATTTCAATGAAATCATAACATTTACTGATACTGGCCTGCAAATTGAAAAACGTGAAAAAATTTAAATTTCGCGGGCTACCCTAGACTTCCACAAATTTTAAAACCAAAATTAGCCAAATCGGTCCAGCCGTTCTCGAGTTTTAGCGAGACTAACGAACAGCAATTGATTTTGATATACAAAGAAGAAGATTATATAGATAGACAACACCTTTTATATTTCAAAGTAAAATTTTGAGAAAAGCTCTACAACTCAAACAGTATAGTCCCCACTATAGGCTATTAATTTTAAAAGGAAGAATATTACTAGGTATAAATAATATAATATCATTACCCATATTAGTCCCAGGGTGTGTAGCAAAGTCAATAATTTCATTGTTACTAACACTTTTGTTTGTAGTTGAGCGGAGGTTAATACGATCTATGCCTACGATCTATAAATTGATGGTTCTACCTTGAAAAATTAAATTAAATTATAGCGTAGCTAATAATGTATAATGTCACCTACAATGTGTGTAACCTCATAATTGTCCATTGTCATATCCGTCACACAGGTATACATAGGTATTGAGTTCAGAAACAGGAGTATGAGCTAATCTATCATTTATTCTCAATCCCTATTAATATTGTACAAATGCGAAAGTAACTCTGTCTATCTGTCTGTTACGCTTTCACGCTAAAACGGTTTCATTGAACGGATCGTCATGAAATTTGGCAGATATATATCCTGAGATATGGAGAAGGACAAAGGCTACATTTCGCGATTTAGGGATTGTTCCCATAGTAAAAAGTTGTTCATTATAATGATGAGTAGACCCTTTTCAGATATTGTATTTATTCAGTAACACGTTGTACTTAAACCGTTTTTTAAACGATACTTGATTCATTATAATGAAACCCGTATGTGTACAACAAGTATTTAATTTTCATAATTCTGTATCAACAGCTTGCTCTTCTTCTTCGTATCCTTCATCTTCTGCGTGATCTTCACGAAGGTCTTCCACCTGAAGACTTCCTCATTGGTAGTTGTAAAGATGCCCTGGACATCAGCTCGGGTCCTTACAATCATGGACGAGTATGTGAAGGGTATGTTGTAAGGGAAGTTCTCCAGATGAATTGTAAGGTTCATGAAGTGATACTCGCCCTGGAAAGTAAGGTTTTCTACATTTTAGATACTATTATATTACAATTAAAAAAAATTGAAAAGGAAACTGCTCAAATTTACCCAGCTCTGGCGCTAATGACTTATAATTCAGAATGTAGAGCAGGAAGAGTAGTAATGGAATATACTATCAACATTGGATTGCTAACGTGTCTTTTTTACTCAGAGAAGTTTCCCACAAATACTCAATTTCGAATCAAAATATGCGTTATTATTTATTTTAACCGTTTATTCACATACAAGCAGATAAGTAAACATTGAAAAGAACAAACAAAATATTCTCAAATCAATCAAAACAAAGTCCATGGTCATGGATGGTCTGAATTCAAATTTGGAGCAAACACGGAATTAAATGGTATCGAAAACAATCGGTCTTTGAATGAAAAATATCAAAATGTTATTAAACAAATAAGCACAACAAAACTTATCAGCTTTGCACACGACCACCATCTTTTCTCACACGCCCACAGTCTTTTCTGATCACCAAAAAAACAAGTAAGCCAACAGATACACACCAGACAGATGAATGGTTTAGAAAATGTCTATTATTTTTACTATAACATTCGTGATACAAAAAGTTTGAGTTGAGCTTAGGTTAGTTTTGTACGGAAGGCGAACCCGTCTCCTGCACAAGCCTCGTTTCCACTAAGCAACATTTGACGCGCAACGCGTGACGCCCAATATGTTCAGCAACGTTGCAAAACAACGCGCGTCAAATGTTGCCTAGTAGATACGCGGCTTTATTATCATTGTTGCGCTTGCCTAAACACCAGCTAAGATTTTAAGTGGTTCTGTCATTTGAGTAGTACGAGTAAGTCTGCTCCTTTAGTAATATAGGACTTTTTCCAAATACTTGGATTGTAAGAACTACTTGTACACAGTCCTAAACATACATTTAATGTTACTCAAGTTTTACAGGACCAACTTACGGCAGGGAACGGACATGTCCAATTTCCAGGAAACTGTTTGGCATACATTGTGCCGAAAAAGGGCTCTTTGTATAGAAAATCACACAGCTTGTACGCTCCTGCGACTCCTGTTGGTATGTAATGACCGCCCAAGTATTCAAATAATTCCATCTTTATCTGAAAAAATGTAAAAATATATTAGGTACATCAAAAGTTGATTAAGTTAAATGCAATGGTAAGGCGGATTTCCTTATCCTGGTTCTTAGCAGCCCATCTCTTCAACGACAAAATCTTGTAAACAGCTATTTCTTGGAACACGCAATAATATCAAATGTTTCTTCGCAAACCAGTTATTGGCAATTTGGGAAACCATAAGAATTTATTTGCGAAGGTATGAGCTTAAGTACCTACACGATATTTTCAGTGAATGACGTCATTTGCACTCACCCTTTGCGTCATTTATCACAGTTTGTGCTATTTTAGTAACAACTATAAGATTGATGAATAAATAATAATCTGTTAATACAACTTGCCAGAAATCCAGCCGGAAATCGCGAAAAAAAATCAGCTTTTCAGTCATTTTGACGAGTTATCCGAACGTAAATGTATGGGGAAGTAGTTTTTTTACGATTTCAGTGTTGGTTAACTCTAGTAAAATATTTATGTCCATTATCATGTTCACGTATAGCGTATTTTCTGTTACATGTTGTATCTTGTGACAACACTCACAAAGGCTTAAAGTCACCCAAAGGGCAATGGAGAGGGCAATGCTCGGAGTTTCCTTGCGTGATCGAATCAGGAATGATGATATCCGCAAAAGAACCAAGGTAACCGACATAGCCCGAAGGATGGCCAAACTGAAGTGGGCAGGGCACATTGCTCGCAGAACAGATAGTCGACGGGGCCGAAAAGTTTTGGAGTGGTGACCGCGTACCGGAAGACGCAGCGTTGGAAGGCCTCCCACAAGATGGTCCGATGACTCGGTGAGGGTAGCCGATGGATGCGAGACGCACAGGACCGGTTGTTGTGGTGACACTTGGGGGAGGCTTTTGTCCAGCAGTGGACGTTTTTCAGCTGATATGATGATAATGATGATGACGTTGTATATTTGCGCCAAACGTGACGCATGCCATGAAAAAAAAGAATAAACAAATAGGTCGTAATGCGTCCTATCTTCGTATAACGGCCATAGCTCAGCATTATGCTGGAGACTCGTTTTCGAGACAACCACAGCGCTGGTTTTCAGCGATATGTATATGGCGTTGACAGTATGATGTTGTCTGAAACTTAGCTTCTAATCGGGAATTTGTTTGAAACAAAACTATGTATTTGTCATCAACTTGTATCATCTAATTAATAAACCTATCGCTACGATATATATTTTAATTCTCAGATAAATAAAAAGTGTTGCCACTGTATGAATTACAAAATTCAGGTCAATATGTTTCGAAAATAAGAGATGGATTATCAATACAATCATAGTTCATTCCTTGGATAAAAACTTTTTTCACGAAATAATAGGTTCCTAATCCCTTATAATTATAGTAGCTTCGTACTCAGACCAAATATTCGAACATATAGGGCACTGGGAGCTTAGGGCACCCCGACATGGATAGGTCAGGTGCGAATTATATGACGGTAGTAAGAGTGAGCGAGCGAAGCGAGCGAACTTGGCTCCTTGTTTTAACTAACAGTAATCTGGACAAACCTATTTTAATAAATAGGATGATTATATGTGATTTATTACGGAATCGTTTTAATATTAGCCGGTAATATGCTTTGATAAATAAAAAAAACACATACCGTTAGATTATTGCCGACACCGATGCTAGTATCGAGTTCCATGCTGACATAATGTGGACTATTACGACTGAGCTTCCTAAATGTAATAGACATATTGTTCAGATATTTGTGGTTGATATATTCTATCTCATGACGCTCGGGGACTATCTGCATAGCCTGAAAAAGAACATATCGTTTATGAGAACACAATGACTCGAAAAACACGTCAGGACCAGATAGTTTTTCTCTTCTGCAATGCAAACTTCAGTTAAAGCTCTTGTCGCATCTGTACGTACTTCCCTCATGATTTTTCACACAGTCTTGCTTATCTAACTACTATTAAACATGGAAAAGTACGGATGGTTGTTTGTTTCTCAATCACCCCAGAGTAGCTGAACAGATCTGGATTAAATTCGGCACAGAGATTGATAGTCTGTCAGTCCTGGGAATATGTTCCATTGGGACAGTTACCGACATACAAACAGGCGAAGCCGCGGGAAGAAACTGGATTGTAATAAACATAGGTAATTCCTGTTGGAAATCTTTATTACAATTTATATCACATTTAGCCTTTTTAACTTTGGCTAATTTTAAATTTAAGTAAGTTAGTCAAAATTCACCATCGCATATTCACTTTTCATATTTCGAAATAACGTTTAGAAATCTCTCGCTTTCATGAAATAGTAAAATAATGGTAGGCGGTAGATAAACTTGCAATAAAGTACATTGAACTTTCCCTAAAATCCCTTTGTACCTACCCGGAACAATAAATTGTGAACCGTTTTTAAATTAATAAAGAACGTTAAGGATCACGATAGAAGTCGATTCAGGACAGCTTTATGTCTTTATTTCCGGCTGTGATATTAATGTGTATATGTAGGTGTATATGTAGGTCAATGACCGTTATTACACATTTATCGTGCACCTACTATAGTAATTTATAAGTAGTAGTCCCAAATGTTGTCGATCAGGTTCAATTGAGGAATATAACTTTTAAATTAAAATATATAATATTATATTACCGAAATTAATCCCAGGGCGTATAGCAAAGTCAATAATTTCATTGTCACTAACACTTTTGCTAGTTGAAAGGATTAAAATATGATATTCTATGATTAATAGCTAGAGTCATTAAAATACTGTTAGGTTAAATATAGATAGTGAATGATGATTATGCGTGTCGTTAATATTAAAATTTTATTTTCATAGTGTGTTGTGCGTTGTAGATACTCATCTCTAATCGCTATAAATCTAATCAAAACATAGTCACTGTGTCAGCTTGTCTGTTATTTTTTTTTTACTAAGAAATAAATATATATTTAAGAGGAAAGCGGTGGTAGCTCATACTGATTCTAGAAAATGTATTTAAAATGCACTTTATTTATATGCTCTTTAAAAAAATTGCTTCGAAATAAATTAAGTAAGTACCTAGTCACATTGTCATCAAATTATTTCGCGTACAAATTTTATGTAGGTATACCTAAAACCTAAAAGTTTATGTACCACTGGATCATGTTACTTTTACCCATATTTATATACCAGGCAAACCCGAGTGAATTCATAGTTAGTCATAGAATTATAGTCATTGACATTCCGATTAATTTCAACAAAACATACGCACTTCATCGCTTTATAATAACTTTGTTATTTCCTGGCTTCCTGTTTACAAATAAAAAAATAATTAAACTCAATTGAAATGATTTTAGTTTGAATCACTGCAAATTTTTTGAGTCTATGGGACTTTGAATTCCGACTTATTAAGCAAAATGCCACAAACGGTGATTCCCAGTAAGTATCCACACTACAAATGGAAGTTCAAAGTCAAAAAGTAAAATGAGATCTTGACTTCTGATTGTGTACTCTCCCTCGGAGAATGTTTCAAAGCCGCGTGCGCAGAACCAAAAGACATAGCTATGTCAGTTTTATTATAATCTGCAGTCGCATCTACGCGACGTTAGCGCAGTGCCTTAGCGACGATAGCGCAGCGTTTATCAGGTGTAAGCACAGCGTCACTCGGCGTCAACGCATCGTCTAAACGTTAGACTCAAAACACCCTAAATGATCTTCTATTACGATTCTACCTCCACTTAACAACGTTTTCATTACTGCGACTTCAGACCTCAAGTCAGGCATAAATCAATGTGTAATAAAATATGGCCAGTCCTTTTAAACCAAGCTCGGTCAGCGGTTCATACGAACGTGCGTACATATTTCTTTTACAGTTGGTGTCTTTTATCGTATTGACAAGTACCGTGTCAACTTGAGTCGAATGTATAAGTAGCACTTAAACCGGTTCCACACTACGTTAGTTTTGAAAATAATCGCGTCTACGCGACGTTAGCGCGGCGTTTTAGCGACGATAGCACAGCGCTTATGCGGCGTAAGCGTAGCGAATATTCGGAGTCAATGCATCGTCTAAACTTCTGGTTGAAACCCACCCTAAATGATCATCTATTAAACTTCTACACTTTAACAACTACGTTTTCATTACCACGACCTCAGGCCTCAGGTCAACATAAATCAATGTGTAATAAAATACGGCCAGTCTTTTTAAACCAAGCTCGGTCAGTAGTTCATACGAGCAGAGACCGTGCGTATTTCTTTCACAGTTCGCGCCTTTCATAATAACTCATGCGTTAACGCCAAGGGGAAATATAAAAATGGAATAGCGCTAGAAAAAAATATTCTAGATAATCTTTATGTAGGTGTATTTTGTTTTTGTTGCTAGTGAAGATTTATTTTTTTGTTTATTTTGGTGAGTTATTCGGAGACTGAAGGTACTTTATGATGAAGATTAAAGATGTCTGTTTTCATAAACGAAACGGTGTGTAAGCTTTGAAGATATTTTATTTCTAAAAATATGATTAATTTATTTACTTCACATTTTAGCACATAAATGTACAAGTGCGGTGCCATAGGCATTCTCTACCAGTCAACCAACCAGTCAAATGTGGAACTCTGTGTATTAGTATGTCTGTTAATCAATCACGCCTTAACGAATTGAGATGGAACTTAGCTCACGAGTAGACCTGACGGGATTGGGACGTAGTCCCTACCTGCAGCCCTGATAGTACGACGTACCTATTCAGGATAAAATATATTCACGCAAGGCCGCAGGCAATTGCGAGGATCGCCCGGAGGACACGGTGGAGCATACGGTGGAGGCCTGCCCTGCATGGGCGGAGCAGCGCCGTGTCCTCGTCGAGGCGATCGGGGGCGGCGACCTCTCGCGTCCGGCCCTGATTCAATCCATGGTCCGGAGCGAGGAGGCATGGGAAGCCGTCACCTCCTTCTGCGAAGCAGTAATGCTAGTGAAGGAGGAGGCGGGCCGCGTGAGGGAGAGACAACCCTCACGCCCCAGCCGCCGCGGCATAGGGAGACGCACCGGGCGTCGGGAGTCGCTGGGCGATTCCCGGCCACCGTAGGTGCGGGTCTGCGGACGGCGAGCGTTGGGTGGCTCGCTGTCCGATTAAAGCCAGACCCAAGCCGATGCACATACGGGTATTTGATACTAAAAGATGGCCAAAAGTCAGTTTTTTGAAGTTTGCTGTTATAACAATATTATTTTTTCGAAGAATAGTTTATTACATGGTGCACGTTAGACAGCCATCTCAATGCGCCAGAGTTAGCGATTGATCAGTAGCGTCAGTCGGAACCATGCTATGGCAACTTAGAACAAAATTAAAATTCCGTTTTTTTATTGAAAACAGCGCCATCTAGTTTTTAGTTAAGGGAAACAAATTGCGGTGTTGCTACGGTTAAATATATAATTTTTTTTCTGGGAGTTACTTTGTAACATTAATCAAGAAAAATAATACAATTTCATGATCTTCTTATATAAAAATAACAGAATATATGAATTAGTACATAATTAGGTTTTTTTATGAGCTTTATTAATGAAGAAGTTATATTTTGGTATTTAAACGTGCAAAAGTTTGTTTTTGAATGGCCACACTTGAATTGCAAATGGCTGCGTGAGAGTGTAACTACTCGTGCGCATTTATTTTCCTTTTGCAATAGAGTTTTTGTTGTTTCGCTAGTGCATCTGCAGGTTGAGTTGAGCTTTCGTTTCTCCATGTTGTTGAGCCGCGTTACAATTCGTTCGTACGTTCGTGTTGTGTTGTGTTTTGTGTGTTGTTGTTGTAAACAACTAGTGCAAAGATATCAATAATGTTCTCACTGGCCAAACAACCTTTTGGAATATTAACGATTCAATGAAAGAAAAGGCTAATCGGCACTACCCTAATCATAAGGGATGAAAAAGGCGAACATAAATTTTTATTGTAAAATGTGTGATGTTTTTCTAAATAAAAAGGTTTAATATTCAATTATGTGGTTTTTTTTTCCTTTATGTAGTACGTATGTTTGTAGTATGTAGTGGATACACTCATCTCTCTACCTAATATCATAAAGGATCAGATAGCAGCTATACACCTACCAACCCATACCTTTACTTATATAAATTAGTTCCCTTAGCTAAAAACAAGATGGCGCTGAGTTCGACCACTTCCTAGTATTAAAAAATAAGGTAGAGTTGCCTGTCTATAGCCAGTATACTATTGTAGTCTTTGGTCGGAACATAGCTATTGTCGAAGGTGCACGTGCTGTTCTCGGAGCATTAAAAAAATCAGTCTTTACGAGGTGATGTAACAAAGTAATTAAGTGTTATTGACAAGTATTGATGATGGATCCTGGTGATGGAGGTATGTAGCTTATTTTATAAATTGTTTTACTAACGATTATTATCTTTCGAATCCTTTTTATGGATTAAAATAGAAACAGTAAAAAATTTAATAAAAATATCAATCTAGCTTAATAAATGAGTAATTTTCTTGTATTTCCGGGCTAGTCCGATTAGAAAAAGTAATAGAATCGTAATCAGAGATATTCTGGCAAGTTAAATAAGAACAAAGATGTTGCGGAAACAAAGCGTTTTTTTTTTAATGAATATTTTCGTCAAGTATACCCACAGTTTTAATAACAAAACCGATTAATTACTATATTTTAAAATCACATTCATTTTGTTCCAGATGCATCAAATAAAATATTCACAAGGAAATAATTGTATTATATAAATTGATTCGGAGTAACTGGAGATGAAAGCGGAGGAGGTATTCTGGACGAGGAAAATTCGTAAAATAATGAATATAGTAACAGTGATTAAAAAAGATTTTGTATGTAAATATGCTTTTATTAAAATCTATATATCTGTATTATTTTGTGTTTTATTTAATGTCAATCGACTTTGACATCAATTTTGCTGAGAAAAGTTGAAAAAAATATTTTTGGCCATATTTTAGTATAAAATACCCTTACGTGCGACGGCGCGTTGTGTTCCACGCGCGCCTCAAAGAGATGTCAGCATAGGAGTAGGGGCTCGTTAGGGCCAGTGCCTACCAGGGTTGCGGATTTGTTCGAAAGAGTTACCGCGGCCCTGGAACGTAAAAGGCACTAAGAGGAGCATGGGTGGGTTTTAGTCAGTAGAAGTCTGACACTCCCTGCCGCTTCACCCAGAGCGGGAGGGGTCATTTAATGATTTCCCATCCAAAAAAAAAAAAAAAAGGCCGCAGGCAACAGCCACTAATAAAACAAAAACCTCAATCAATAACGTGTCTTTCATCCTACTTTAATAACTAGTACTAAGAATAGGGATGTTTCCTGAAAAAGTCTAATTAGTCCGTCAGATGTATTTCAAAAAAGTATTGACAACGTATTTTTTACTTTTTCAAGTAAACGAAAAACGAAAACGATACAGTGTGTTGAAAACTCGTGTGACGACAAAAGCCTCCAGTCCTGATCTTTGAGGCGTTGTAACTTCGTTTATTTTATTGATTTGATAAAACGAAAAACACGCATCCAATATTTTTCGATAATTAAACTGACTGACTAAATAGAATCATTTTTTTTATTAAGGAAACATCCCTTTATTTCTAATCGAAATTCAAGCTCCAGCAAAATAAACGGTTGCCCAGAAATCTGTGCCTTTCACGACAGGAGGTATTGTTGGACCGTTAATCATATTTTGTCATTGCTTTGTGCTCTACCCTTTAAAGGAAGCCCGATTGTTAAGTTATTATAATTGCGGCTTCCTTCAGTCGGTTGTGGATTCGAGAAACAGCTATTGTACTATAAATATAACATCTTTGGTACTGCCATTTCGCTGTTAGTTTCACTCGACTTCAAAAAAAGGACAGTAACCGATACTAGTTACCATTAGTTTTCAACGGTAACCAATCACTCTATCAGTGAAGAACAATCATTCTCGTGATCGGATCTACACTTCTGCAGATTACAATATTACCTCTATAAAAACATTTATCCATAAAATTTTATTTTTAAGTCAATGGTAATCCAGCAAAAGTAAATGTTTGTCTGTATAGGCTCCCGTCTCCTGTTTCTCTATTTAGCAGATCTACTAACATCCTACAACATATTACAGCGCTTTAAGCGCTTTAGGATTTACAAAAGTGTAGACTAATCGAATACATTGCCAAGACTAAATTGAGCGGTTCCTTTGCCAAATTCTACACTAAGAAGATTTAGGGCTTCAACATTTTCTCTTAGACATTACTCCAAGTTATTCATGGGCCGTATTCACGCGGATAGCATCTAAATACATGTTCTAACACGGCAATTTCCAGTTCAATTTGAATGTTTGGCGTCAGGCCAGGTCGGGCTTAATAACTAGCTAAATAGTCCAGCGCTGACAGCGGTGCCGATGTGGGTTTCGCGGTCGCTATTGACAAAATTCTCATATGCACCCTTATGACAATTTTGTGTGATTTATTTATATATATATATAAATTCATATATACTTTATTTTACACCAAATTTAAAAATACATACAGGAAATCTTAAAACAAAAAAACATACAATTGGCGGCCTTATCGCATTCCGCGATCTCTTCCAGGCAACCTGGAATGGATAGAGATAGCCTGGACACGAAATGGGGTTGCACTTGGTGCAATATAAAGTTAACATAGAAAGAAACAACGAACAGAAGTAAAGCAATACCTACAATATACTAAAATAGATATATAAATACATGCATATTTAATAGGGATATTTTTAAATGCACATCTGTATAATTTTAATGCATACCAGAAAAAATAATGCTGTGCAAAAAATCCCAATTGATTAACTAAACATCTTACAAAAAAAACTAAAAAAATCATCCAAAACGAGATGACCTTTTTATCGAATTCACACCAAAAATGTGGTTCATACATCGGATTTATGATTTATAAAACAAAAATACGAATTGTTTATCAAAAATACTAACTTGCACTCTAAATTGCACTTCCCTGAAATAGCAGGTGGTTATCATGGTTACAATAGTACCCGGTCATTGGGCACCCCGACTCGGACAGGTTAGGTTAGAAGGGGATGGCGGGGTCAAGTAAGCGAGCGAAGCGAGCGATCAGACCCCGCCATCCCCTTCGTGGTTATTTTTTTTAAACCACCCAGAAATATCATTAGCCAAATATTCGTTCAGTAAAACAGTTCTGCAAATACCATTAAACAGTATATCTAATATGATTTATTTAGTGTGCATAATTTGTGTGCAAGTCAGTATTTTTGATTTAACTTTGAAATATTTTGTTCGAAAAAAGGGAAAATACAGATATCGATTTAATTACATGCCTATTTAATATACATGTAAGAAAATATGTGACAATTTTTAAAATAACAACGAGAAAGGAATCACAGTGACAAGTTCTAATTTTCTTTGTGTTGTGATAATTTGTAGATGTTATTTAATATTGACAAAAATAAAATACAAAATAACTAAACCGGTGTTTTTGTTTCTTCGGTTTTTTTAAACCGAAAAAAATAACTGAGTGAATATCAAGTTATTTTGTTTTTTTTTTTTACTATGTAGTGTGGTACCTACACTACAACTATGTAATCTACTCTTATGCAAAAAAATATGAATGTCAATATCAAATACGGTACCTGAAAATAACTTTAACGGGTGACAGCATCCGTAATGGAGGTTTGGTCCAAAACACATCATCAGACCCTCAGTGCTACCCTCATTCCTAGTCAAGTGTGTTCACATTTTATTATAACAAATTTCAAAAAGAAATAAAATTGTTATATAATACTAACTTATCTAAAAACAGATTACTGAATAGGCTGAAAGGACAATATTTTTTATGGCATTAAAGAACTATATATTTCTGGACTTTTGTCGTTGCCGATAATGCTGAGATAAAACTACTTATTTTATTATATTATTGACTTTATATCTCTAACATTGAATAACAATTCTTATTTATTTTCACATGTAAGTATTACCTACTATATGTATAATATACATTTAAATAAAAAAACTCTTCACTAACTAAAACTATAAATAATCTAAAACATGGCATCGAAAAATTCCTCCGCATCGCAGGCCACTGGTATTGTACCCAAATAACAATTAATAACTATTATTTTGCATGCAATTGATAGGTGCATATTCTGTATAGCTAAACATGTGGACTTTAGATTAATACCAGACTGTGGTTTGGGTTGATGTTTAAGGCAAATAAAGACTTATCAGATAAGCAACTAAAGAGTAGCTCTGTAATCATTTTTAAACACTGTTCAACATTCGTGTGATGCATGTTTTATTATTTGTATCTCACTCTGTTTTATTCACAGTTAAAAATATAATGTAAAATCATACCGCATAAAAGAACCTGAGTACGAAGTTACAAGCCGGTTAATAAGAGGTTACTAGAACAAGGAGAAAGTAGATATAATTTCATCCCGGAAAATTATAAACTTTTCATGCAAGCGCTAGCGTGAACCCAGCTTACTTTTAACTCTAGTTTTTATTGCAACAGGGTTCATAATAATAAATTAACTCTTATATTTGTATAAACACTAAATAAAATTAAATTATATTTCAAAATCCGGCTCGAAGGACCAATGTCCGACTTTCTCGTTGGGAATAAATCAAAATGGACGGTTTGTGTATTGCCGTTTGATTTTACAACATTGCAACTATCCCGGACAAACACAGATTAAGTAATTAAACGTTTTGAGTGTGTCGTCCGTCGCGATGGTCTCCGAGAAAGCTTGCGCGCTGCACCTGCTCTGGTTCGCCGATGACGATGACGCGTAGTTCGGTCACGCCGCCTGCATGTGCCTTTTGCGTGTTTGTTGGGTGCGATTCCCAACACCAAACATATTTAAAGGCTTATTATCTACATTATGATTCTTTCATAATAGGAGTACGTTTGTTATTCTTTCACACAAAAACTACTCAGCAGATTTGGATGAAATTGCAACTGTTAGTAATATCAATAACCTTGCCATTATTTTCTAAGTGTCATTTGCAACAGCTTTAGCGCCTCAACCCGCTCGACGGCCGTTTCTGTTTTTTTTTTTTGTTATTTTGTTTGTTTGTTATTTCAAATATTTGCTTGGACTACTTTGTATTACTCGTATTTTTCATAATTTGTGTTACTCTTTTGTGTGCTGTGTTTCTTTACTTGCATCAAATAAATGTTTTATCTATCTATCTATCTATCTTAGGTATGTTTGAGATTGCATGCATTGCATTTCGGTAGGGCATCGTCTATCCTATAAAACTTGTGACATAATAAAAACAATCCCTGAAAAGGGGTCAACTTTTACTATGAGACCAACACTGAAATCGCGAAAAATATTCAGATGTTCAGTACATTTTTGCAAGTTTTGCGCACATAACCGTATGGGGTAGTTTTGGCCCCATAGTAAAAGTTGTTCATAATGATGAGTACAATGACCCCTTTTCAGGTATTGCGTTTATTTTGTTACACGTTGTATATTTTGGGTTTTTTGACAAGTGCTGATAGACTGTCCCTTTCTTTTTTTATAGATGGGAAATCATCAAATTACTTCTTCCACTCTAGGTGGAGCGGAAGGGAGTGTCAGAGTCTTACTGATTAAAACCCATCTGCGTTCCTCCTTTTGCCCATTGCGTTCCAGGACTGCGGTGACTCTTTCGAACAAATTCCGCAACCCGAAATTCTACTAATTTTTAAACAACGTTGCCATTCGCATGTCAGACGCAATCTGCCAAGAATGTATGGAAATTAAGGCTTTTTTGGCATATTGCGAATGAGATGAGAATGCGAACGTTATTTAAAAATGAGTTAGATTTGGCCTTCTGGTAGAATGTCTAGGCCCTCCATTCTCAAACACAAAAAATCCACTCACAAAAACTTTTTTACGAAAAAAATACAACCGACTTCAAAACAAAAAACACTACAAAGTGTAAAATAACTATAATTTATGAAGACGGTGTTTTTGTTGTTTCTTCGTTTTTTGACACCGACTTCCGACTACGTAAGTTTTTTATTTTTCACTTTTTAGTGGTTAGCTTAAACTCAACGCAAAAAGAATCACCAAAATCGGTTCATAAACAAAGTTATTCCTGAACAGATAACCCCAAAACCATGGTTGAATTGTACACATCTGCGTACCCCTTCACAGCGTACCGCCGTGATGTTCAGTTATGAACTGGTGTAAACAATATATAGACATGCTATTTCAGCAATCCCGGCAGGTTTGCTATCATTTATTGAAGAGTTCCGTCACTTATCTCCGAAGTTCTTAACCAGATCTTCACCAAATGAAATGGGACCAGTCTGAGAAGATACTCTTCCAAACAAAAAAAAGAATCATCAAAATCGGTTGACAATTGGCGAAAATATCGCTGAACAAACATCAAAAAAAAAAAAATTCAGTCGATTTGAGAACCTCCTCCTTTTTTGGAAGTCGGTTAAAAAGAGTAGTTATGTCAGTATAGCACTATTGACAATAGAAAAGGTTTCCCGAGATCGGTTTCGCCCCAAATTGGTTTTGTGTCACGTCTATCGAATATTCGAATTGGTTTTAACCTCACTATGAAATAACTTTCCATATTGCGTGTTTTGTCTGCGACGGGCACATCGCTGTGGCCTTTCTATTCATAATTTTCTCGCTTGTATCCGATCATTGAATTGTACTGATGGAGATTTTTATTATATTTTTATATGGTGGCTTGTTTGTTTTTTAAATTGGTTTTTAAAAGCCAATTTTTATACTGGAATGGGTATGACAGAACGTTGTTTGGTGTTGGGGCTGCCTCGCTCGTATCGTACAGTTCCCTGGAACATTTTTTAAACAAGTAAGTCCCCGACTGTAATATCAAAGTTGTTTTTCTTTTTCAGTTTTAGGATCCAATGCTTGTTTTTTCATTTTTAGTTCATTTTTAGCCATGGCAGGCGTGTTTATTTTATATATTTTTTGCCTATATATTTTTGTTAATAAAATATACAGACAGAAAATACATAAAGTAAAAAGCCTACACGTTAATCAATGTAAAAACGCGCATAAAGCACATGATCAAAAAAAGCCAACACGCGAGTTTCATCCAATTACCAGCTATTGTACTCCGAAAATTTAATCCCCAAAATAAATTAAGATAGAGCTCACTATTAAAATAATAAAGAGAACATTATAGTCCCCACTATTATATTTTATGTGATTACGTAAAGTTTTTCCACAAGATTATTAAGGTAGTCACTCACCAAAACCTTATTTGGATGTAGTGTAACAGTT
The DNA here is from genome assembly GCA_947386135.1 of Melanchra persicariae. Lineage (NCBI taxonomy): Eukaryota > Metazoa > Arthropoda > Insecta > Lepidoptera > Noctuidae > Melanchra > Melanchra persicariae. The sequence goes on along the minus strand of OX376657.1, from coordinate 7,659,930 downwards.
TTTGTGTAACTATTTTCGGTGTATACAATCCTTCGAAATTGAGTTTGTTTGGATGTTTTTACACTTTCACGCTTAAATAGGTTGTTTTACTGACAAAATCTAATAAATTCGTCATATAGATTTCCAAAAAATTTTGGACACGTATTTTTTCTTTTTTCACTTAAAAAAAAAATTAAGATGATACAGTGCGTTGAAAAAACGCATGACGTCAATATAAGGGTACAATTTTTAACGGTGACACTGACGTCACGCGTGTGTAAGATACCCTACTATTGCTAAAACCGATTTTCACCCATTTTGGTACAGAGATGGAGAGAGGATAGGATTCTGGTGACGGTTATAGGCTAACTTTTATTGCTTGCTTTGTTTTATGTGAAAATATAAGCCTGGGAAGCCAAGCATAAATACTATCTACTAGTAATTATTTTTATCTAATCTTGTCATAACATCAGCGAATGTATCCGGTGTGCATTATGTGCGCATCAGACTTTTACTGTGGCCCTAGTACAAGATTTTATACATAATCGATCGCGTTTACGAAAACTTCAACGTGAACTAGAACTGAAACTGAAAATACGCCATCTGGTGGCAATATTCGAAAATACTAGTATTCCATACAAATTGACATAACTGAACTTTTTGTTAACGTAATCGAGTTTGTGTGAAAACTTGCACTAGGTCCCAGAGGCCCTCAGAAGCGCATAAGAAGGCGCAGTAATGCTACAATTTGTAACATTCCCACCGATTGTAACACGATCATGTCGCATTGCGAATGATTCTAGTCGGTGCCTCAAACTGACGCAGTATTGTAATTTCTAGTCTAAATAAAATCTTGCATTATAAAGATGCATCTCCAAAAACTAGAAAGGCGCTGGCTGGCTTGTTCTATCGTTCAAAATATGTTGGCAATGTTATTTTCCTGGAATTAACCGAAGCAATTGAAATTATTACTGCTACTTTTCGAGGCCAATCGAGTTGGTGGAAAAGCATCAACATCAACATTACACACGAGCGCTCCCAGTAAATTACTACCTTTACATTAATCCTTTGTTACGTTCCCCACAAAATTTGTGAAAATTAAAATAATTAATAGCCATTCATTATTCTAGGACTATTGTAAACCAACAATAGCTTGTCACATTGACAGGAAATAATTTATACAGTACCACTGTTCATGAATGTACAATTGGAGCCAATAGTTATTATCAATTATTATTCATTGGAAAACGGACGGGGTTGTCTAATGGCTGTTGAGTTCTTGTTTTATGAGTAGTTTGAGTAGTGGCAATGGTGAAGGAATGTACGTAACTTACATGCTATTTACAAATACTTAATGATGAAATAACTAAACCTCTGTCGAATGAATTTTTGATGTTTCTCATTATTGTCTGTATTCCCCGAAGCGGTGAACCTATATTACTTATACCCACATTTCGCAAATTAAATAATACTAGCTTTTGCCCGCGACTTCGTACCCGCATATCCCGTTTTATCCCGTTCCCGTAAGAATTTCGAGAAATCCTCTCTTGGTGCACCTCTAAACTCCCCAAGAAACCCACATGCCAAATTTCAGCTTTCTACGACCAGTAGTTTCGGCTGTGCGTTGTCTGTCAGTCACTCAGTAACGGAAGAATTGTATACCTATTAGGATAATGTTGCCATCAACCGGGTGCAAATCCAGAATCTGGGCTGTTCTGGAGAAAAATATTCGATTGAAAAACTCTGTAACTCATGCGGAAGCTCTCGAGCAACGAAGAATCTCCAGGATACATGTCATGGTAATACTAAGCAGATTCCATGTTTAAGATTAAATGTTTCACTGAAAAACGTACCTATCCCATAGGGTTACGTCCCGTAACGTTCTTAACATTACAAACATCATTAGAACTCTCAAAAATAGTCTATAGGTAAATGCACTCCAAAACAACACAAAAGTACTGCTATAAAGCATAGGCACCTGACGACTCGTTGAAAGCTATTTACATTGAAAGTACCTAAACAAAATCGTAGGCAGGTAATAATAAAGACGATATTGCCCATAACAGTGACAAAGTCGCAGCAAACGACACATTGACGACTTTTAGTACTATTTTAGTGCTTTGCAACGTTTTATCAACTGTTCATCTGTTATATGGTTTCCTGTGTCCTGGGTTCAATTCCCTGATCGGGCTAAAAGTGTTATGTGATTTTTTTTTAGGAATTTCTCAGGACCAGTGCGTGTTGCCAGTGATGAAATATCGACTGTGAACCTGGCAACCGGTACTATCTCCATTTTGAGAACTTTACAGGATGAAGAAAAAACTTGTTAGGGGCCTTTTCTTTAGCATCTGATTTATTATCTCAAAATACGTAGTTTTTAAATAATTTTATTACGCACTTTGTTAAAAACATAAAAAGCATTAGGTATATGCTTCCTTCTAATATAAAAACGAGTTAAGAAATATCTTATTTCCCCTGCGCGTCAAAGATAGTACAAGTTGAATGAAGTTGATTCTAGTGCCAAATTTAAACTTAGATAAGTTTAAATTTGGCACTAGAAATGGGATTTCTTGCAACCAATAGTATAAAATGGTAATAAAAAGTAAAACCTTTCAAAATATAGAGATAGGACCGGTTGCCAGTTAACAGTCGATTTGGAATTTAAAAAGTGGTCGCTCACAATGGGCCCCACCAGAAGACTTAAAATCACCCATAGGGCAATGGAGAGGGCAATGCTCGGAGTTTCTTTTCGTTATCGAATCAGGAATAATTATATCATTCCTGGTATATCGATTATGGATATTAGGAAGTAGGCCCTGTTTTCAAAATTCTTGACCGAGCAATGAAATCCTCAGACAAAGAATATAAATAAGAACAGTCATATTTTCGAGCCGTTTGGGGTTGAAACTCTCGGGTCGTGGGGTCCGAGTGCTCATTACTTGTTTAAAGATCTGTCAAGACTCTTAGGGTCATTACACCAAACCAAACTGATCGCGATCAGCGTATAAACCACGTTTATGAGTTATCAGTGTCACAATTTTTATATAGAATATTGACGCTGACAGCTCTTGAACGCAGTTTAGATGTACTGATCGAGTTCAGTTTCATTGGTGAAATCCGCTCTTAGTCGACACTTCGGGTGACTCTAGGGCTGGCTTTTACCTCGGACAAAGGATAGTCATTGCCATACAACGTGGTAATGCTGCCAGCCGTTTGGGTACATTACCAGTGGCCTGCGATGCGGAGGAATTTTTCGACGCCATGATTTAGATTACTTTTAGTTTGAGTTAGTTATGAGTTTTTTTTTTTTATTTAAGTATATATATATAGTAATAATTAGTTGCGAAAATAAATCATTTAACAGAATATAAATAAGAAAAAGAGAAGAAATAATACTAATACAACTATTTTGGATGTTGCCAAAACGCAACTGCAAAATTGCCTAAACCAGTACCTACATAAAAGAAATCCCCAAGACTTAAATCAGAGCAATTCACAGAATTTTCTTTTAAAAATCTTGACCAAACTTTAGCTTAAGCAAACTAAGTACCTACTTTAATTTACCCAATTAAATAACAGCTTTATGAAATCACTGGAACTACTAAATCGTTTTCAAAAACTGCCAAGCGAACTTCAGCAGTTTACCACACTAACTTCATTTTATAAAGCTTAAAATTGAAAATCTGAATAAAAGGGTGTTGCGAAAATGCAAATTGAAACATAGCCAAGTTCATTAAAGTTAATTTCCGTGAAATAAAATATCTGCACGGTGAATGTGACGCGGATTTGCGACACTGAGAGTCTGAACAGACGTGCCACAACTACAAGTACACAGAGCGACAAAAATGTGGCCGAGCAAATCATTTCATGAAATCGTCAAGAGTGCTAATTAACACGTAACCATGTCACATACCTACATTTGGCATTCACGATTGTTTGCTCAATATGAACTGCATCATTCTAGGAGAAAGATCATGGACACGGTTGAACGCTTATAGTTAATGGTGGCTAACGACCCGGTAAGAATGAGACACACAAACAAGCGAAGAAGCACCTGGTTACCTATACATTATGTATTACGTGCCACAACTTAACCTCAAGTAGTATTTCCTTCGCCAGTAACAAGCAGTAGCGACATTTAGCAACAACAACAAGTATGTGTCGTGGCCATATCATAAAATTAGCAATTTCATTATGTGGCCGAAAATTTCACGAAATGGTTGTATTTCATGAAATGGTCACCGAAAACTGACAATGTCCTTTTAACGTCAACATTTGATGATATATCAATCTACATTTGGACATTTCATGAAATGCCTGGCCACATCGTGATGACAACTTCAAACCTATCTTAGGCGACGGAGCCACGCTACGCGTTGCTCCTAGTTCTGCGAGGGTTTAAAGGAACCTAACATGATTGATATGACGGGATCTAAGTTCGCTCGGTCTCTTTAGCTCCCGCATTCCATTCGAAGCTTTTTTACCGACAATAGTTGAAATACAACAATTTCATGAAATAGTCGGCCACATCATGAAGTTATCAGTTTTATGATTTGGCCACATATGCATACCTTACAGCAGCTGCAGCGACACTATCTACACTAGCAACTCCCCGGAAACATTTTTACCGCCATTTTGGTAGCACATCTGAACAGACTCTTAAATTATGCACAAAACTATTTAAAATGCATAGCAGTGCTGCCCGGACGCCTTCGGATATGTAATGTGACATAATGCGATCCTCGAATGCAATTAACCTAATTCTTGGCTGTCTCATTCCCGTATTTCACCTTTCAAGTTTCAGTTAGATGCTAAAGTCTTACTAAACTTGCAGTAGGCATATTAAATCTGTGTTTTAGTATAATTCCTTGAACTCAGGATCGTTGGCTGTCAAATACATTTCCATTTTCCATACATTTGAAGCTTTTGACATTGATTGTCGCTAAGCCAATAGTGCCAATTCTACAAATTTTCAAGCAACGTCATTCGCATTTCTGTATTAAAAATTTGGTTTTTCGGCATATTGCAACTTAAATTTATACACTTTTTAGGTATGAGAATTGGCCCTGGCATTCTATTCTCATTCTGTCAAAAAAACCACTATTTCCCATACTTTTGACAAGTTTTTGACGTTAATTGTCGCCGAGATGAGACTGTGACTAGAATTTGAACATTTTTTAAACATGAAAATGGCTTTCTAATCCGTTTCTGGTAATAGTACAGCCAAAGCTAAGTACAGCTAGCGGCAAGCACCGGGTTGCACCAATCGGGTCAATCGGTGCTAGAAGTTTAGTTTTACGATCACTATCCGATTAAAATTGCGGAAAATGTCCGGTTTCCAAGAGTTAGGTCCAGCTTTGGAACTGTGATATTATTGAGCACATAATGGTACTTTGAACTCAATTTTTTATGGTTGTTAAAATCCCTTACCAATCAAACACAACGACTATGTTACATAAATACTTCGATATATTGTAAAGATAGATGTGGAACTTACCTTTTCTAATGTTCTAAATGGGCAGCTGGACTGACGTATTTTATCACAATGCTCTTAATGCTATATTAATACCCCATTAGAGTGAAAAGTTTGTTACAGTTCAGCGCCATACCAGGAAAATAGAAGTTAACAATAAGTTGGGGCCAGCAGTCCAGTAACGGGACTGCATCGGCTTAACCTACTTTAATGAGCAGCTTTGCAATTTCAACACGTAACTCCAGGTGGGAGCACCGATTGAGAGCCGCAGGTCAGCACACATTGAAGTTCTCGGCGCGATAACGTTACTTAAGCTGGTTAATTTATGCGTCGTGCAATTGGAACATTTACCCTGCGTCCTGCGGCATTGTATGTTTGATTTATATTATACCGTGTGATGACGCAGGTGGGGAATGTGGGGATTAGGAACTGCAATATGCTTGCACAGATTGGGAAGTACAGCTCGGCTCTTTCTAAAAGAGCACCTATCAACTATGGGACTATACACATTCATCGCAACTAACTGCAGTGAAGATGCACCTGGTTGTATTGATTTTTTCACAGAATATTTATGATAATTGATATTCGAATGAAGTATAATATTTGATTTGTGGGATGCATAAAGGAGCCTCCTCGTGTAGCGCAATTTGTTCCATCAGACACTCAACTGAACCGAGCGCTCGGCGCATCCTGGACAGTCTCACCTAAGACCTTATAAGACTGGCCAATCCTTCCCTTGCGGTGGTAGGGCTAACACCCGCCTGGTTCGCGACCACCCTCCCACCGGAGTTCGGCGTCAAGCAGCCTGCTGTGTTTCCTCGACGCGTGGGAGTACCAGTGCCTCAAGACATCTTCTTGGCACGCTCGCTTCATCATGGACCTCATCTATCGCTTTCCATCAAGCGTGATCGAGGTCAAGAGCTAGCCCATTTGTAAATAAAAAAAAATTAGCATGCAACTTTATGATTACCTATAAAGCAGCAATTGAAGGAGCCATAACTTCAATGGAACCCGCATTAAACTGCTTATGCAAACACCCATTGACAGCATAAAAACAATCTCAACGACATATTATTATTTAAAAAAACACTTTCTCACCGCTAGGCGATCGAATAAAAAGATGTCAAGATTTGACATCGTTAGCATGACGCTTGAACCCAGTGAACTAGGTACTTTAGCCAGCTGTTTTTACAATTGTGTGAATAGAAGTAGAACTAGGGCACGCAATATTTCTATGGAACGGTGCGTGAAGTACCCTTACACCCTCTTACCTTGTAGTAACGATCCTCTATTAGGGAGGAACTGAGGAAGGGATGTCAAGCACTCCTCCAAAGCGAGAATGTTTTGCTGTTTTGAGTGAAGTAAGAACTGGGATGTTTTTTCTGGAGTTTCTCGAGTACTCGTTGGGTTATTCTCGTTACAATGGACGCTGTGAAGGGGTTAATGGGTTGAGAGTACATGGATATTGTGTACTTGATGTTTTGTATGTCGGATGTTGATGTTTGTAAAAATAAGGACTGATTTCTCTTTTTTTACGGGAGAAAAATTTGTGTCATGTGTGAAAAACGTCACGGCCATGTCTTTGTTAGAACATAACCTAAACTGAACATAACCTACTTATTACTATATACTTTATTGTCCACCTCATAATAAGAACAGGACAAACATTTCTAAAAACAAGTGAATAGGCGGTCTTATCGCAAACGGCAATATCTTACAGACAACCTTTGGACGGACTGAATGAAACGAGATAAATTTAGGGCTGTCAATGTACAAACGTTTTTAATTAATAATACTAATTAGACACAATTATATAAAACACATAAATCCAATAACAATTAATATCAATTAATATCAAATAATATCAAATAAAAAAAATATATTAATTAATATCAAATATATGATTGAGAAACGAGCTGAAGTCTTACAGTGAAGAGTAATGCTCCTTCACCATTTTTTTAAACGCTGGTATCGTTTGAGCACGCCTCTCTTCTATGGGTACTTACATCTAAATAACCAAGTATTATTGTAGGAAAGTGTTATTGTAGGAGCTAGAGGCTAAATAATAACAGCCGCTTGAGCAAACGCTTGCTGAGGTTGGTGTAGTGGTGCTGCGTTGAAGATTACTTAATTGCTGCCGTAGTCCACGGTGCAAGTGTGCGACAAAACACCAGCGGCCCTACCATGACGTGTTAAAGCGTGAGTCGTTCGAGCGAGAAGGAGGGATGGAGCTATATAGGGCGTATAGCTCCATCCCTCCTTCTCGCTCGAACGACTCACGCTTTAACACGTCATGGTAGGGCCGCAGGTGGTTTTAGTCATTAGCAGTCTGACACTTCCCCGTCCGCTCCAGGACGGAGGACATCCATGAGGATTTCCACACGCCGGATTTCACATTTTCTTTTTGTAGGTGCCGACATAGAAAAAGAAAAAGTGAAATAGTGGTATTCAGCTGCAGGTTAAACTAGTCACAATCTAAGGTGCCCGATTTGACACTAGGATAAAACATTGCTTTTCTAGTGAGTATGAAAGAGACATGAAATAAATCTCTTTCGCACTTAGCGAAAAGCGATCTTCTATCCTTCTGTACTCGGCTCAAATCGGGATTCTTAGATTGTGACAAGTTTAGGCTGGAAGCCAACACCAACATAGTTGGTAAAAGGCTCCATACCTACTGAAAGACAAGACTTTACTTTCAATAGGTATAGGACTTTTAAAAATATTTTTATTATTTTTCGTACATCACACAATTTCCTAAGCGACCATAAACTCTTCCTCATAAATAATTCCTTATAAATGATCTTTCCTGAATGACAGCACATATTTTCAATATTATTTATTGCCATTACATACACAAAACGTCTGTTTCGAGCGATAGCGTGAAATTGTTTGCCCCTTGTCAAATGCGAGCATCGGGCGTAAATATTTGACAACGCACTACATTGGGGACGTTCGTTTATGGAAATAAAAACAATCATTTACTTTGGAAACGGTGCGTTGGTTTTCGGGTAAAATGTTAAAAGTGTTATTGGGAAACTAATAATAAAAATATTCCACCATTGAACCAAAATTACTTACTTTACACGTCGATACCGTGATGCCTTTATACTGAAAAGAAATTCAAAACCTTTCGTAACAAATAAAAAAAAAAAAACTATACTATCAGTACTATTTTTCTATAAAAGAAAAGTTAAAAACAAAAAGGAAAAAAAAAGAAAAGAAAGAAAAGAAAAAAGAAAAAAGAAAGAAAGAAAAGTTAGTAAAGATCTTATTAACTATGTTAGTGCAATTCAAATAACAATGTGAATGAACCTTGTACCTACCTACTAAATAAGTTAAATGATTCTTCAATAACCTGCACCTTTCACATGCAGGGGGTCGAGTCTGCTATTGCAATCGTGTCTCAATGACCGGTCAATGATCGATTTTTGACGCATAACGTCAAACTTATGACACATTTCCCATACAAAAACTGTCAAAGTTGTCAAATATTCGATTAATGACCGGTCATTGAGACACGATTGCAATAGCAGACTCGAGCCCCAGGTCAGTGAATCGACGCATGACAGCCGAGTCCAATCTGGCCGCTATCATTTTCAGGTAGCAGTTATTGCCACTTGTCTAGGCTATATGGGTTGTGTATTTTCTTAATATACCTAGGTACATAAACAAAAAAAAATAAGCAAATGACGGTACGCATAGTCTCTACGCTGGGTTAGGTACACTGCTGGCCGCACAGAACAAACATTTGGCACGGTCCGGCCCACATGGATAGTTTGTTCTAAATCTGGGTGTTTGTGCCGGTAGAGTTTATGTCTTTAAACGCAGCTACGTTACAGTGGAATTTCTAGAGGGGTTTAAATTTTCTTTTTTATAGACTAATTCCAGTACACTAAATAAAAAAAAGGCACATCACTATCAATCCTAAATTGCCCGAACGGTGGCCGAAAATTAGGCAGAGTTGTCATCCACGTTTTGCTAGTAACTTTCAAGTTCCATGTGATAGGAGGCGAACTTATTGCCATCAACCAAGCTCCGGGTGATTACTGAAAAATTCCAGTTTGAAAAATCCTACATAAATTTGCCTTTATCCTGGAATAAAACCCTGGACTTCTAGTAGTAGCTCCTGCGACCATTAGACCAACGAGGCAATCCAACGTAAACAAAATTTTTCATCATTATTATTTCCAGCTAAGACACAATAAATAATCTTGATGTATTAAATGCACTCTATGATCATCATCCTATATCACTTTGACAGTAAAATAATGATAACTAAGTTATTTTAGGGCAGGGACAGATATGCGAGGGATGAGAAAAGATAACTGTCATATTTCCAAACTCCCCTAATAATTAGGCAAATGTAGCGAAGCATCTTTCTAGAGGAGCCCTGTCATTTGATTTACATGCAAAATGTCATTGTGAAATATTCGTTTCTGTACGGAATATTATTGTTTGATGAGCCATGGCTTTGTATTAATAACGGAACAAAAAACATGGTCCAGGTATTAAAAAATTCATTCAAAAATATTTTATACATTGTTTGATCTTTCCCACTATCAAAACATCGGGCAGAAATATTGCGTAAAAAGTATCAAAGAGGAAACGTCGAAAATCCTACAATTCATACGAGTACAGGGTGCTTGCAAACAAATTAACAAACAAAAACAGAAAAAAATCGTCCGCATTCCTGAAAACATTATTACAAACAACCTTTTGTGTTCAAACGATTAAAAAACGAGTTAACTCAATGGCGGTTCATCACGGCCCAGCAAAACGATTAAAAATGAAATCAAAATGAGTTTAATTACTAAAACATGAGAACAGGGTTTATGGCAATTAGTTTCACGTCATTCTGTTTTGTGTTTAATTATTGCACACATTTATTTACACATTACGTTAACGGCAAAAACGGGTCCCTCTTTTGAAATAAATTGTCTGTGTTGTAAGCTGAACTTCATGTACATCACGTTAATAGAAAATTCGACTCTTTCACTACCATCGTTATCCATTGTGCTTTTACTATGTAACCATCATCTGTTAAAGACAGACACCTTTTGTAAACCAGCAATGGTTCTTAAAATCAGTAACAGAGGGCATAAAGTGCGAGTTTCATAGTAGATGCCATGGGACTTCGGGCCCTAACAATTTGTTACATGTATCGTTACTTGCGTTGTGTATTTTTGGAACAAAGAAATTCAGTCCATTGTCCGAATTCTTATCTATAAGGTAGTAATTTGGTTAAGGAAAGTCAACGGAAAAATCATTGAAATGGCTCAGATAAAGAAAATGAAAAAAACATTTCTGCGTTCTTCCTGTTATTTCGGCAAACATTTTATCGAAATTATTGTTTTTTTTTTCCTTTTAATATTTTAAGTACATTCTATAAATTGGTGGCGATTGTTTTCTTTTCGCAAGTAGTCCTTGTTTTAATTAAGAATTTAATATCTTTATCGCAGTTTGTGTTTTTAAAGTAGACGAGGTAAACCAAAGCATGTTCCTACGTACCTAGTTGAAGATATTTTAGTTTTCATGTAACGCATATCTTCCCAGCTTGCCTAACTTTCATATTTTTTTAAATTGTTTTTTTGGTGCGCGTCATGCTTGGCGCAAATCAACTCTTTTCTTTCTTTTTTTCTTCTTCTTTCATAGGTTTGTTTGCAATCAGGATCAATGTACAGCTGCCTACTTCAGCTTCTTTCCACGTTTGGTAAAACAATTTCACAACGATTTTGAAATTGGGACTCCACTCGCCACTATTATAATAACACAAGAAAACCAACAATAATGGTACCAAAAAAACGGCCAACAATACCAAGTATTTTAAGGAAAAACAAAAACAAATAAATGCGGTATTTATGAGCAATTCCACGATTTCGTTTTAAATACGCAGAAGTTTCGACTTTTCAAAATCAATTCATCAAAACTGCTTTCCTATTTCAACTGTACCTATTTGTTAGTTGCCATTTAAAAATGGATTCGTTTAAAAAACATTGCCAGTGATTTTTAAAAATGATTTCGTATCGACGTAATACTTTTTCGTTGCGCCATATTGTTGGGCTAAATATTGTTTCAGGGGCTACTAGGGTGGGGTAAAGAAAATACTCGTGAACTGTGATTGCGCAACTGTTATACTCGTAACAAATATTAGTTTTCCAAGAACCAGTGATTAAACGTTCCAAGATTTGATTCGTTTTCGTCAATTATATTAATAAATGTTTGCTGAGGCACCAAGGGAGCCCTAGAAATTCGAGTATAACAGTAACTAATTAATTATTCTTGGGAAAGTTTTGGTTCAGAAATGTTACAATGAAATTGTAATTAGCAACGGATGTTATTTTAGCTTTATAATAAAATGATATTCTTGGCCCTTGACTTCTAATTTATCTTACCAAATACCAAAACTCTAAATAGTATCAAACGAATTCGCTAGTTGACAATAACATCTACTAGAGTTAGAATAATTTATAACCTTATTATTTCGCAGCCAACTAGCTTAATGTGACCTTTCATTAAAAGCCTAGCCGTTTCATTGAACCATTTAATCAGTGGCATAAGTGACATGGGCAAGTCATTAAACGATATTTAACAAAATATGTCACTTAGGTTGCTGAAAAATCGGCACATATAAATGAAAAGGCTTAAAACTAGGACCAGTATTAGTAGACTCTACTCTAGTTTCCCATCACTATGAATGTGTTATTATTAATTGTCCCAACGTTTGCTCCATATGACCATATATGACTTTCTCGTTTGTCCATTTAGAATTTTAGGCTCACGTTCAGGACAATTGTACGTCCATAATAGCAATATTGTCCAACAATTCTTTTGGGACTGTAAAATGTCCGGTTCGTTATTGTTTCATTTTGGTAGATATCACACACAAATCCCTCTTTTTTGACAGGACCTGTGCCAAATAAATAAATTCGTCATTTTATAAAATGGATGTTTGAATTTTTGATCCTCTTTTATTATCAGAGGTTTAGATCCATATTTGCTTTTAGAGTGCGTGACAAAAATACATTTTAGAATAGATTGGGTGATGAATTTGTAACTGGAATTGTAACCTGTTTCCAAAAACTGAATTCCCCGTGTCAATTTTTTAATGGTGAAATTAATCGAAAATAAATAAAAATATCGAAAGTCGAAGTTCGTTAGTTTGAAAACTTCAGTAAATTATTTTTCATCGGTTTGAATGATAAAGACAGTGACTTTGCAGATTAAAGTTTCTGATAATTCCATTGATCAAAATATATCATCGCTAGCAATCTTCTCAGTAATAGACGTGTTATTGGATACATCTATCATCTCAAATGTAGCTCAGCTCCATAAATTCTCGTAATAGTTTGACAGACAATTCACACAATTCTATAGGTACCTGTTCCACCCAACTTGATTAATCCAATAAAGCCTGAAGATCAATATAGTTGGCCCTAAACTATGTGAGGTGAGACATTTAATCGTCCCTATAAGTCCCAAGTACGGAACTTTGAATGAAATTATTGACTGAATCGACGTAAAGTTTACGTCGTTCCAAAATGGTTGTACCTAACTCTCTGGAATTTAATCAACCATCTAACATATCGAGGATTCGATATTAATCACTATGGTATTCGGTAACTTTGCATGCGTACTCTTTGACACTTGGGGTTCACACATGTTTGTTATTGTTGCTGCGGAGGTATTGTGAAGACTAAGGGGTGAATATATTAAATCTCTGGGAGGAGTGCCGTCGCTTTCATCCGTACTGAGGGCCTCAGTAGTTCCTTTGTGCTAGTCCTTAGATTGGTTTTCGGGAGGCGTAATGGTATTTGTAATTATTGGATGTTCTCGATCTCCTCTTGTTACATTATTGCTATTGTTCTTTTCTTCAGCCTACATGATATTGGCTTCCTTTTATATCTTGTGTATCTAAATATAAGCTCATTCAATATACAATATTCACACGAAAATAATTCGCCGTCCCTTAATTTGCGCAATGATTCAAAAACAACATCATTAGGGCGGTTCATTTCCCTCCATGATTGCTGTTTTCCACTTCGTGTTGACTCATTAAGATTTTATAATAAGTTTTGCCAAATAACGTGGGGGTTTGCTCGCCAGTTTATTAAAAACTTTGTGTGTTGTATTGTGCTAGGTATTATTGCGGTCGAGTGTTGTTTTCGAAAGCTTACCTATTGATTACCTAGCTCCATATAGATTAATAAATGGTTGATGTTGGCATGAAAATAGACATGTACCTAATTTAAATTTATAGCTGCGTAAGACCTGTCGGTCCCATCTGATGGTGTCAAAGAATGACGATGGAAGGAAACGCCCCGGGCGTCGGGAGTCGCAGGGCGATTCCCGGCCACCGTAGGCGCGGGTCTGCGGACGGCGAGTGTTGGGTGGCTCGCCGTCCGATCAAAGCCAGGCCCGGGTCGACGGCGCGTTGTGTTCCACGCGCGCCTTAAAGAGATGTCAGCATAGCAGTAGGGGCCCGTTAGGGCCAGAGCCTGCCAGAGTTGCGGATTATGTTCGAAAGAGTTACCGCGGCCCTGGAAAGCAAAGGGCACTAGGAAGAGCACGGATGGGTTTTAGTCAGTAAGAGTCTGACACTCCCTTCCGCTCTGCCCAGAGCGGGAGAAGTCATTTGATGATATCCCATCCAAAAAAAAAAGGGTAAACTCCCATATCCTCCAGAGTACCATACAAACTACTATACTTATAACTAAAAATAAAAATATTGACACTATCACCATAATTAACAGCTACGTAGGTTAGTATTTTTTACCTAGTAGCTTAGAAAGTTTGCCTGAGGTCTATCGACCAAGCAATTAACATTGAGCTCGTACAATATGAAAAGCGTACAGATTTCAGAAGTTAATTAAACTTTCCTATTTGAATACGAGATGGTCTATTTTTGAATGAGGACAAATTGTTAATAACTTTTGAGTTCCCAAGGTAGTGGTGGTGTGATAAATGTCTCAAAAAAGATGTCTATAAACAGCTCTAAAGATAGCACCAGCACTTTTTCAGTAGATAGTGAAGATCTTTCTCACCTTGAAAAGCAACGGCATAATACTACTTAATATAATTTAGAATTTAAATGTTCGCGCTCACGGTTCAAAGCTTCGAACCTGGTTTAGTAGTACATCGGATATTTGTTTCCTGGTAGTACATTCCCACGGGCTGAAGCTGGTAATACCATGAAAAACCCGTAGTTTTCCGAATTCGTATTCGAAAAAAGTCCTTATTAGTTCCACAAGCTTGAACGAAATGTATGGTGTTACATCGCCTGTCGACCGGTTCTGTGTGACAGGCGGAAACAGAACATTTCCCGACACAACGTTTCAAAAGACTATCTGCAAATTCGTCTCTTGTATTCTTTTATACAAATGTTAATATTTAAAAACTCTAAGTAGACTTTGAAGACGAGAAGAGAAGATGTTAGTTATTTTGTATTGAAAATATTTAAGATTAACATATCCGTATGAACTGTAAAATTGAAACCCATTTAAAAAATATAAATGTATCCATATCCATTCATACTATATTAAAAGAGCGAAAGTAAATCTGTCTGTATGTCAAATTGTTACCCCTGAAGTCTAATGGTTGGTTTACACAGTGCGAGCTAGCGTGTGAGTCAGCCTGCGGAGTAGCTGCAATGTAGCTACTCGAATCGTATGGACGTATCTTACGACTGACACGTGCGAGTTTAATAGTAGCTCACATCCGAGTTACTTCAACATTTTTTGTTTCCACTACACACGACAGTAACTCGCAGATGACAGCAGCTCGGACATCAATCGCATCGTTCGGACGCGTTCGGCAATAGCTCGCTAGTATCAGCCAGGCGACTCGTAGACTGGGCGGCTACTATGATCGTGAAGACACCTAAGGCGAGCCGAGTAACTGGGATGCGAGTAGGTAATCCGAGTAACTGTTTACTGTCTAGTCAATAGTTCACACTGTGTAAACTAGCCATAGGGCTTCGCTTAATTTTTTTTTTCGAAAAATGGGCTAGGTCTACCACCGCAAGGGAAGGATTGGCCAGTCTTATAAGATGTTAGGTGAGACTGTCAAGGCTGCGCCGAGCGCTCGGTTCAGTTGAGTGCCTGATGGAACAAATTGCGCTACACGAGCAGGCTCCTTCATGCATCCCACAAGGATTCATTCACCTAGCCTCATGGGCTACTTTTTATTCTGGGAGCAAGTTCCCTTGGAATAATTTATGACTTTCATGCGGGCGGCGCCACTGTGCAGAAGTTAGTTTGTTTATAAGTAGGTAAGCATAAAAAGACTGATGTCCCAAAGTTATCAAGCAGACGCACTAACTACAAAAACAAATAAACTTAAAGGAACAAGAGCTTAGTAGGTATTTTAACGCTAGCGAGATGCCAAGTCGAAATATTTTATCACAAAACACGTCATGCAATAAATATAGGACACACAGAAATAGAACCAAGTACAATATGAAGTCAACAATGTGCTCTCAATTAAGCTAAAAAATTCCTCGCCACATTAAACACTAGCTAGGTACCAAAGTAACAACAAATAAATTGAAACAAACGTAACGAGTGAAACATTCCTAGTGCTAACTATAGTATGAGGAAACATAGAGTAAGACTAAATAGAAGCGAAATTGTCGCTATGAATGCATTATATGAATAAAGTCGCTAAAAACAAGTCCCGGAGTAAAAAAAAGTTCAACACAATCAAGATTGCAGAGTAAGCTAGCCAAAGCACCAATGACCCTAAGGAGGTACAATCGTTCGTTCAATTACAGACCGTCCATTAGAATACATAAGGTGCATCGCCTTTACGCTTGTTGGCGCGCAGATCTTCACAAGTTAGCAGTAGGATTAGGCTCGTTGAAAACCGAGTTAAATAATCAAATACTTGGGCAGTCCTTCGTCTATCAGTAGGCTTTAATGTGCTGATGATGATGTTGAAAGCCAAGCAAGTAGCAACATTATTTCAAAACGCAGCTGTACTCATTCACAGATCATACGACTGTCCGGTTTGACAAGAAGCCATCCCTGCCATTAATGAGAAAGATGAGGCATATCATGATGATGATGAGTTGCATCCGATTATCGATTTTGACAACCCAGACATGGGATCTTACTATGAAGTTTTACTATGATGGTGCTACCGTACAGTTTCGTCTCTCTTGCACACTAGAACCATGATGGATTTAGCTGTTTGTGGGTAGCGGTGGGTCTGCACAATTTTCTTTACTCTGTGGTAGTAACTACTGAGCTCTAATCATGTAGTCCGGAACCAAGGACATAGTAACTGGCCGGAACGCTAAAATACATTACGTGGACTATATATGACCGTCTGGCTTCGCTTGTATGGGAATTTAAAAACTTCTTGTTCTTGGTGTAATTATGTGTTGTGCTTTTATTGTTGCAACGGAGATGTTTGTTTTGTAATTTGGTTTATTTTTAGATTTGTAAAATAATAAAAAGTTATATCTTGTTTTTTTGAAGTTGTAATAAGTAAGTAATCAATTTTTTCAGCTACGGAGTGGATCCTTAGCTGAAAAGAAGAAATTTTCGTGGCGAAGTCTGAGTTTTCAAAGAGCTATAACCTCGGGATTTTTAAGTCAACATTGACTAGGTTGCTTCTAGACAAGCGTGCTCGATAGTCAACCACGTTTTCTCTTTCTATCAAGTGAGTTTGAGGTCAAAAGCCAGTCTATCAAGAGTAATAAAATAACATGTTTTCTACATTATTCAACTAAAAACAAACTTATTGTGTGGACCTACGCTGCGATTTTCTTTTCAACAGTAATGGTAGCAGTCTTCATAGAAACAAAACATACAACTAATATCCGCTGTAACAATTCATCTCAGCACAAAAGTCCACAACACAAGTCATACTTCGACTGTGAAAATCCAGAAACTCAAGAAACTGACGTCAAAACTCCCCAAAAGTAAAACCATAACACAAGATAGCAGAATAATATGAATATCCTTACATATAAAATTAATTCACACCTAACCCCATCGAGGGAAGATAGCAACTTCTTACTCCTCCAAGGTTATATTAAATTCCATCCAAAAGAACTTTGCAGAAGATAAGGGCGGTACGTAATTTCATTTACGCCGTTTAAAACTTTAACTTCCGAGAGTCTGATTAAATTTTTAACAATATCTTTAATTTATAGACGTTGAAAGAAGTTTTATTGCACGAGTTTACGGGGTCTTCTATCATTTTGTATATCCTGAGTTTGAGATGGATGTGCAGTTTTGAAACAGTCTGCTTTTGTAGATTAAATTAAGGTTTCGTTATGAAGTTCAAATTACTTGAAATAATTTATGTATGGTGGAACAATTGTTGGTGTTATCAACTATAAAGATACGCTTGCCTAGTTATTAGATTACCAAAGGCTTGCATAAAGATTTGTAATTTAAAAGTTGGTTGGTTGGTTGGTTGGTGGTTGGTTGGTTGTTGATTTGTAACCTATTAAGTACGTAGAAATTATATTATACGGACCTTTTGGACTTTAAACAAGACTTAGGCCCATATTCCAAAACGTAAACTCCAACTCAACTCGAACTCCAACTAAATCGGAGCTTGTCATAAATTGAAGATTTTTGCATTTGTTTTCTCATCCCTCGAGTACGAAAACGCCAATTAAACAAGCTTTCATTGACATTTTTGTGCTCATGTTGGAGTTGGAGTTCGAGTTTACGTTTTGGAATATGGGCCATTGACTATTGAGTTTTTTTATGTGTTTATTCTCAGGGTAGTCAGATAGGAAACGGCCTCGACTAAATTAACGTGCAAAAGAGTTACTTGTAACTTATTTGCAAAATAAACATGATTTATCATTTCAGCCTAAGAAGTCGTCTTTTGTTTAAATCAATGACAAGGAATATAATATCTGCCTGACAATCTCCATTTCTTTGGGATTCAGAAAGGAGCCTCCTCGTGTAGCGCAATTTGTTCCATCAGGCACTAAATTGAACCGAGCGCTCGGCGCATCCTGGACAGTCTCACATAATAGGGCTCACGCCCGCCTGGTTCACGACCACCCTCCCACCAGAGTCCGCCGTCTAGCAGCCTGCTGTGTTTCGTCGACTCGTGGGAGTACCAGTGTCATAATTGCCTTGGCATTTTTTGGGCACGCTCCATCATAGACCTCATCCATCGCTTTCCATCAGCCGTAATAGAGGTCAAAAGCTAGCTCATTCCGCAAAAAAAATATATTAAAAAGTATTCCATTTCAATTTAATCGACAATCTCACCCTACCACAAACCACTTATCCCACACAAAATGTATATTAAACAAACATTTTACACTAACCAAAACTGTTCATAGAGTAATGGGTAAACAGATGCTGCTCCCTCAAGGGTCCGTCCATTTGGGGGTCCGTTGAAAAGCCGGAAAAGCACTAATCCATCACAAAGAGTTACGACGTCCTAGCCGTTATATACGATCGTGGGACCCACGCGATGGACCGCTCATATTGGGGCTGCTTGTTTTGGAGTTAGTTTAGTTTGGGGCCTTTTGTAGTGTAGTTTAGTATCGACGAGAATTGCCTTAGAAGTGAGACACCAGGTAAATATGCAATAACGGTCATTGACCTACATACAATTATTGACTTTCTTATAATCAAAAACAGAACTATAGATATAAAGCTGTCCTGAATCGACTTCTACCTTTCTATTTCTATTATACCTTAAATAATCGCAAAAATATTTATCGCTCTTATTCAAATGACCACAACCAAAGTACAAACAAAACAAAAAAGTTGGACAGTACAAAACGGAACACATCGCGACGTAACGTTGTTTACGGAAAGAAGCAACTTGCGATCGGGACGCGAAACGGGACAAAAGTTGTGCGGCTGTGGTCTACGCAGACAAACAAACAGCCAATCTAATTATATGGCGCCTTGGTACCTTGGATGCTTAAAAACAAATAAAAGAGAATAAACATTGAAGGTGCGTCCAATTGTAGACTTTGTAACCGATTTAAGAGCGTGAACGAGTGAACATTTTCGAAAAAGAGTTCAGGAGGAAAGGCAGTGATTTTTCACTATCTATACGAAACTTAAAACTGCTCTCTCTCTCCCTCTAAATTATTTTTAAAAAATGTTCTCTACTAACTATTTAGACCTGGATATCTAGCGTATGCATAACAAGTTTCATTAAAATCGTTTTATTCATTTCGAAAAATAAGGACTTGAAAGTATGTATGAAATGCCGTAGGGCGTAAACGGTAACGGCCTAGTGAAGGGGTTAAAAATGATCGTGAGACGATTTACAGAGAAGAAATAAAATAATAAAATGTTTTGCCGACCCCAAGTAACAAAGGTCAATGGCAGGAAGATGATGATGACTCTATTAAAGGTATGGGAAAGTGAGGGATGCAACGTATGAATTCATCAAGAAATTGGCTCTAAATTGATAAAGCATGGTGGACATCCCACCAATACGCACAAAACGTTTTGGGAACACATTGTGTTCCCAAAACGTTTTGTGTGTTAACACACACTGTGCGTAGGTACAGCTAAGGAATGGCATTCCCTGCCAGAGTCTGTGTTTCCTGATAGCTACAACCCAGGAGTCTTTAAGTCAAGAGTGAATAGGTTACGTCTAGGCAAGCATGCTCCATCTTCGACTACATCATTGCTTACCATCAGGTGAGGTAGTGGTCAAGCGCGTGCCTATCAATAATAAAAAAGCTCAGGAGAAGCGTCTTATGTCAAAAGTAGTCGACTAAAATTTTTGAAATTTCCTTTGCTTTGATTCTGTTTCGGTTTGATGTCCTCATGGTATTATTTGAGTTCAACCTATCATCGGTTTTAATTGTCACTTCGGTAAGTAGTAACACTTTGCACGACGCTACGCTTGGGGTTCCAAGCGTAGCGTCGCGTCGTGCAAAGTTAAAAGGAAGAAGAAAAGAATTGAAGAAAACATTTTGCGCCAAACCCAAGTAAAACATGGATAGGGCAAGAAGATGATGATGGCCCTATTTAAGGCAAGGAAAAAAGATATACAGTTAGATAAAACTACGGAATCTCTTCTTTATTTAAACGTCGACAAAGTCAAAAGTATTTCTGCTGGACTTTGCCTTTCTTCTTCATATTCAACATCTTTTTAACCGTCCTGTTGATCTTTTTCACTTTCGCGTAGGTATACTCGTAAGTACCTAGTACGATAAATTTAATATTAAGTAAATAATTTTAGGCCGTAGTTTCACCAGTCCAATTCCACGTGCCAATTTACACTGGTATCTTACGTTACATTCAGGTGTGATGACGCAGAAAAAGGAGTAAATGTCTTTTTAGTATAATGAGTTTTGATCTTGTAGGGTCTTCGGAACCATTTCTATCGTATTCTGGGTTTTCCGGTCATTGGTCATTAAAGCTTTGATAAGGGCTAGTACTGATCATTAAATGCACAAGCGAATTCATTCAATAATAATGGTTTCTTCTTGCCTGTAAATTTTTTTAGTAACTAAAAATGAATTACTTTACTATTTGTATAGTGAAAATTATAAACACAAACCTGCCTTGTTTATCGCTCTTTTTAACCGACTTCGAAAAGGGAGGTTCTCAATTCAGTTGTATTTTTTGTTGCATCATTATGCCGTCATTTATGAACCGATTAGAAATAATTTTTTTTTTATTGAAAGGATATACCTACTTTCCAATTGGTCCCATACAAACATCAAAATCGGTTCGGTAGTTTGGTTTTTAAATCAAAATAGCTGTAAAAAATTATGTCATCCAAGTTAACGAAATTGCGTATTTTGATTTCTTGTGACTTTTCAGTGGTGTTTACGAATTATGAAAAATGATAAAGTAGGTACTAGAAAGCGTTAAATAAAAAACAACTTTTTACAAAAAAATACAACTGACTTCCAAATAATAAACACTAGGTACATAGAATAAAATAACTTTAATTTCGGAATTCGGTGTCAAAAAAGTTATTTTATACTTTGTCGTGTTTTTTACTTGGAAGTCAGTGGTACTTTTTTTTTAAGTTTTTTTATTAGTTAAAAATGAGTAGCGTGGATAAGAAGAACTTAACAGAGTAACAGGCAGACTTAGTTTTTTATTATTTAGAGATTTAAAAGGTTATTGATTTCGTTAAATTAACCCTAAAATATGGCGTCAAAAAATTCATCCGCATCGCTGTCGACTGGAAGTGTGCCCAAAAGACTGGTGGCATTGCCACGTTGTATGGCAATGCTTATCCTTTGTCCAAGGTAAAAGCCAGCCCTTGGGTCACGCGAAGTGTCAACTAAGCGTTTAGCAAAATTTAAATAACACTCGGACCCGACGACCCTCGGGTCGTCGGGTCCGAGTGTTATTTAAATTTTTCGAGGTTTTCGAGCCGTTTGGGGTTGAAACTCTCGAGTTTCAACCCCAAACGGCTCGAAAACCAACGAGGTTGTTATATTTCCGCCGCTTGAGGTTCTCCGCAGCTGCAGAAACCGTTTCGTTAAATACCTAAAACTGTTCATTAGGGCTATATCAAACTCATATTCAACAGTACCTAATTAGTGACGCTATCAGAATTTAATAAAGTGACAAAACAATTTATTTCCAAAATTTTAAATTAAGTCTCAGTCCACGGCAATCAGGCTTAACTTATCGCAATTCAATCCACGAAGGCAGACTGGATAACTTTTATCTTTTTTATTTTTTCTTCTGATAAAATTAAACGCTTCATAAGAAAATGGGACGAAAATTTTATATTCTCCTAGCGTCCTCTTGTGGAGATCTTTTTTATTTACTTCGTATTTTACTTGTTAACTTTTTATTGTCTCTGTTTTTGCTTGAGGCCTTTTCCTAAGGAGGTTTAAAATCTTTTTCAGTATCTTAGACCGAGACTTTATTTTATACCTGGTCCTTGTATTTTATTTATATTTTATTTGTCCCAACCTGCTTTAGCTTCAGCAAAAGAAAAACGTTTGTTTTTTTTTTATTTTGTTTGTGTTTCGTAAATAAACTTTCTGATATTAGGAGTAAAGTCTCTCAAGGGTTCTTTATTATGTAGGCATAACTTTTGATTTACTTTTAAAGTTATGTTGTAGCAATTGCTACTACGATGAATTATGTTATTTTGGACCATTAATGCAGTGTTTTTAATTGGTCATTTGCGGAAGGTTTCATACTAAATGTATAAAACCTTGTTAGCCTCTTTGTTTAGCCCAAAATAATTGGGACAATTCAGGTCATGTTTATCACCGGCTGTCAATAAAGCTGCCTAGCTGCTTTTTCAAACTATCTTAAGTTCAGTCTTACCTGATACAACTGACTACCAGTATTTAACGCGGAGACTGCCGATTACAGGTGGACCGATGACCTGAGGGCCAATAAATTCTACATTTTTTTAAGCAACGTTCGCATTAGCATGTCAGTTGTCCCTGGAAAGCAAGGGCACAAGGAGGAGCACGGATGGGTTTTAGTCAGTAAGAGTCTGACACTCCCTTCCGCTCTGCCCAGAGCGGGAGAAGTCATTTGATGATTTCGCATCCATAAAAAAAAAAAAGCATGTCAGTTGTAATCTGTCAAAAATACCTTAATTTCCATACATTTTTGACAGATTGCAACTGACATGCGAATACGAACGTTGCTTAAAAAAATATTAGAATTGGCACTCAGGGGTCTAACCACCAACTCTTAAAGCAGTATTACTTTAATATTACTTCCAGTGGGAAAGAGACGGAGCTATACGTCCTGTATAGCTCCGTCTCTTTCCCACTTAGGCCCTGGTGAGGGTCGCGAGTAGCCGATGAATGTCTGACGCACAGGACCGGTTGTTGTGGCGACACTTGGGGGAGGCCTATGTCCAGCAGTGGACGTCTTTCGGCTGATATGATGATGATGACGAACTACCTATCTGACCTCCGCAACCTGCGCTGGGTACCACGATACCCCTTGACCAGACTGGTGGATTTCAAGGCTTGTGACTAACCGTAACAACTGTTAAAAATCTACAAATGATAGCCGGGACCCATCCACAGACCGATCTCGATAAGCGTTGCTTGACCTTGAAGATCGACCTGTGTGGCTTTAATTTCCAGCTGTAAATAATTAATTCTTATATTGGGAGACATATAAACCGATTATTACTTCCCGGTAAGACCAAGCCCTAAAATAAATATTATCTAGTTCTAGCGTCAGAAAATCTATAAATAACTCTATTGGGTTCCTATACAGGGTGAGTTTCATTCAAGCCTAATTAGGTCTAAAGTAAGACAAGTTCTGCAGTAAAATATCAAGTAAGTTTAGGATCGGTGGGAACTTTGAGGTGGGTTCTTTCGATGAGCGTGCACATTCCCAAAATCGTACCAAAGTTTGAGTACCTAATGACTTGATTGGCTACCAAATCAAGCTTAATCTTAAAGAGTATATGTAGCTTTTCTCGATTCAATCCACAATTACGACCAACCTGCAAATGGTCTGCAATTTGCAAAATTTAAATTCATTCAGAGACCTCTAAGATCCTTAGAGGTCTCTGAATGAATTTAACGTCGCGTCGCTTAAAAATGGTAGAATTCATCCGAATTCTACCATTTTTAAGCGACGCGACGTTCACATTCCCATGTCAGTCACAATAAAGCGCAAACTTTAATAATTTTTTGACAGATTGCGGGAACGTTGCCTTACAAATTAGTAGAATTGGCACTCAAATGTCGTGGAAAAGAAGTTCCACTTTTGAGCAACAGATGGCGTTATAGCAAAAAGGTCTTATTCCTTAATCTTCAACATACATAATCGTATTCACCCTATATTATGTTATGCCAGCGACGTGAATATATATCTCGCGATAAATAAATATGTCTGCAGCCTCTGGTTTTATTATTGTTTATTTGTTTTTCTCATACACATCTAGATTGATGATGTCTGGAATTCGCTTGATGTATGGACAAAAATAACACGCTGCTGGAAATAGGTTTTACGTAAGTATGTACTCATAGACAAGGACTGAAAAACGTCGACAAATACTGTACCTACCTAATGCAATGCAGCTACCTCACGTTCATCATCTGCCTAGCCTTTTCTTAACTGGACACTGGTAGAGAATGCCTATGGCATTAAGTCCGCCTCTTTACATTTATGTGCTAAAGTGTTAAATAAATAAATAAACTATGTATATTGGGTTCGGCTCCCAGTCATACCGGATTCTGCTAAATACCAGTATTTTACGTGGAGCAGCTAGGCACCAGAACTCTACAACCCATTAACAGGGTAACACGGTAGGTACTTTTGGCAAGACTGGTGTCAGATTTTGTGGCTTCTGACAATCCATAACGACTGCTAAAGGCGTGCTTTCAGGCACAGGAAAGTTTCTATAATATGTTAAGATGGTCGTGCGGATCCGTGCGTGAAAGGCTGTTATTACCTATTTAACCACAAGCTAAATAAATAATAGCAGCCTTTCATCTAAATTTATATTATTAGCAGTATGACGACGAGGCGAGGTACTTTTAAGTAAAAAGCTTATTTCCAATTTCTGTACCTATTAATTGTTACAAAATGTATTTCTTATTTATTTGCCTTTAAGTTCTTAAAAGTCTAAAAAGGTCTTGATGAAGGAAAATGTCTATACCTAGTAGTATAGAATTATGGAATATATATTTCTTTACTACTCGAAAATATACTTTATATTTTCACAATTTAGTCATCTAATGAATCATAATAATATTCGTCCACTACAGCCTGGACTACAACTAAGATTAATAGCTGAGCTTTAAAAGTAAAGGAAACCTATTCAAACTTCAATCTTTTAAACAAAGTGGTGTCCCCGATGCTCTCACATTTATTGCTCTTCGGCCCAATGACACAACGTCAAGTCTTATAGCTATAAATCTTTCAAAGCCTTAGTACCGAGAATGTGAGGAAGAATGTGTGAAAAATTGTTTACTTTTCTGCCGAGGGCTCGATGTTACACATGCGGAATATTTACTTTTAGGTACGTCTGAAACAGTAACTGTCAAGAAAACATAATTTGGCGCCAAAAATGCACCATCTTGATTTTTTTAAAACCCTCTTAGACACTTGGGTTATTTATTCAGACGAAGTAATTGAAATCTCTTAAATAAATAAATACTTACCTTCTTTTATTTGGGTGGGTGGTGACAAGTAACAGTGTAAAAAGTAACATCAGGGTATGATATACCCCATTGCTGAGCCACTTACAAGCCTCCTCATTTAGCAAAACTAGACGATATTTAGAACTATCCACGAAATTACTCGTAAAGACAACTCTTCATCATATATCTAGCCTTTTTTCCCAAGAAACAACTTCTAAGAGACAACTGTCAAGAGATTAATTATTATATACATGTTGCAGCCAACTAGCTTAGTCAGCCGTTTCGTTGGTTGCCTAGCCTTTTCATTTAAATGTGCCGATTTTTCAGCGACCTAAGTGACATCTTTTGTTAAATATCGTTTAATAACTTGCCCATGTCACTTATATCGCTGATTAAACGGCACAATTCAATGAAAAAGCTAGACTTTTAATAAAACGGCGGATTCAGCTAATTGGCTGCGACATATACACCGTCTTCGTCCAAAATGTCAAAGTTACACTAAAATATTTGATTTAATATTGGAATTATGTAGGAAATTGCGCAGTAATTACAAAATTTCCATCTAAACATAACACTGCTAGAGGCAGAAAATAATTGTTTCGTGGCAATAGGGATGATCCCTTAGAGCGGATTTCACCAATTAAACTGAACGCGATCAGTACATCTAAACTGCGTTCAAGAGCTGTCAGCGTTAATATTCCATAGAAAAATAGTGACACTGACAGCTCATTAACGTGGTTTTTACGCTGATCGCGATCAGTTTGGCTTGGTGAAAATGGCCCTTAGTAAAAAAATATGATTCTATTTAGTCCCTCAGATATATTATCGAATAATATTCGATATAATGTATTTTTTGTTTCATCAAATCAACAAAAGTTTACGAGGATAAAACGCATCAAAGATCAGAAGTTGGGGCTTGTGACGTCACTTTCCAGTAAAAAGTTTTCAATGTCCGACAGTGCGTTGAAAACTCGTGTGACGTCATATTTCAGTATCGTCTTCATTATTTGTTTACGTGATAAAATAAAAAATACTTGTCAATATTTTTTTTGAAATCTATGTGACGGACTAATTAGATTACACCTATTTTATTAGATTACCCTATTACTGTAGCTCTTCAGATTTACACCAACCAATGGATAAAGGCCATAAAAACTTCGTCTCCCCAAAAGTACCCCAACTAATAATACAGCAATTACACAGTATAAAACACGAAACTTCTCACATAATTCGCGACACAGGTAACGTTATACTTGTTAACAAAGTATGAAAGTGTCAAAACTATCGCGCCAAATTGTTTTGCTACATTGTCCCGGCGGAGCGGTGTTTCATAACGTCCCATAAACTTGAACGTAAAAGTTAGGTAGAGGTGTGTGGAAGAGCGATTGGCGGATGAGGTAGCGGGAAAGGATGAGCGGAAAAACATTTTATTTTTCACCTACCCTTAAGAGCCTTTACGGGGTACGGCTTTTCATACAAACTTTCAAATCCTTATTTTTCGAAATTAATTAACCGATTTTAATAAAACTTGGTATGCATATTACGCTAGATATCTAGGTCTAAATAGTTATCAGAAAAAAAAATCGAAAAAGAGTTCAGGGGGAAGGATGTAGTGATTTTTCACTTTCTATAGACAACTTAAAATCGTTCTCTCTCTCCCTCTGAAATCTTTTTCGATTTTTTCGCGTAAAGGCTCTTAAAGAGCGTTTATTTCTCACGGTATTTCATAAGGAGTCTTTTAATCTTGGAAAACTTTTTCTCTCTAAACTCTTTCTCAAAAAAGTTCTTAATGACGTATTAGACCTAAGTTTAATTAAAATTGGTTCATACATTTTCAAGATTACCTGAGGACTAGAAAGTTTGAATATATTTGGGACCGGCACAACATTTTTCTTCTTCCATACTGGGTCATACAAGTTTAAAACAATGTTGAAATCAGAAAATGACGCCTAAAACAGACAACTGTGTTTAATAACTATACTATACTAATACTGGGCCCGTGATGTGTGCTTTCTGACAACGAATTACCTGCTAATTATCTCTAGCACCACGCGATGGAGTGATCGTCGCGTGAGGAAGTTTGCAAACTTCCCCACGCGACGATCACTCCAAGCAATGTTCTCCCTCAGGCAAAAGTCACTGTCATCTAGTACCTACTTAACTAAATATTCAATAAGTAGAATTTTTGTCATGAGACTGGATCACCTATGAAATTTAACCTTTAAAAAAAGGGTAAAATATTCACATGAATTTCGCATATGACACACGCATACGTGCTTACCTCTATAATATTCATCACATAACCCCACCAATTACGCCTCTTCATATCACGGACACAATAAATTCACTCCAAAATCTCCATTCACATCATCCGCTGTACCTACCACATCCCGACCCTTATGGGCCCGTCACGTACCCTCGGAAGTGTCGCCAACAGAGCATGCAATTAGGCAACGTTTTGTGCAAATAATTATGCCCAGAGTATTTCGTTCCTCAGTTTACACCTCTTAATTCACAACAAGCAGGTATCGTGTGAACCTACCCTCGTTACGGACAGGACAGATTAAGGCGTCTGAGAATGTGGGTTGAACGAACATGTTGAATTCTCGACTTGGTTTTCTATTTTCAGTCTAATGTATAGTTATAGAGCAAGATCCCAGAGCCCCCCTCCCCACGTAGCTTATTGCCTCTGTTAAAAAATTGTGGGATCGAGTATGTATGTAGTATTTATGTATGTTCTAGACATTAAAAAAAATATCATTCGGCCCAAGCTTACAAGTACTATAACCGTAAAAATTAGGGCTAGAGTAGTGCTATCCTCTAGCCCTCATATTTACAGTTCCGTATCCTAAGGGTATAAACGGGACCCTATTACTAAGACTCCACTGTCCGGCTGTCTGTCACCAGGCTGTATCTCATGAACCGTGATAGCTAGACAGTTGAAATCACAGATGATGTATTTTATTTGCCGCTATAACAACAAATACTAAAAACAAAATGATATAAATATTTAAGTGCTCCCTTATAACAGACGTGATTTTTTTGTAGATAATGGTACGGAACCCTTCGTGCGCGAGTCTGACTCGCACTTGGCCGGTTTTTTTTTAAATGTCTTGAAGATACACATACTAGTAGGTACTACTCCACCATGCCACACATTTTGTTAATGAGGAAATAAATAACGTCTGGGGGCTCTAGGATCTTGGACTATAATGTAATAAGTCGAACAAATTAGACCGATAAATAAAGTAGAGATTTATATCTGTCAATTAGATTTTAGAAAGCATTTCGAAGTAAGAAGACAATGTCTGTGATGTGACTATTTGATTAAATTGAAAGTTGGAAAGTAAAAAAAAGACCGACTTTTGTTTGTTGATTAAATTGGAGTTGATGAAATGTTGGATTGGATTTCTTTGAGTTCGTTGACCTTGGTAGACAAACAATAGCGTCTATTTAAAAAATAATAATGAAAATGAAAGGCCGAGCTTGTTTTACACTAATTGTAATTGAATGAATGTTTTTTCTCCGTTGTACGCCTAATTGAGCTTTTTTTTATATTCGTTCTTTGTTTCTAAAGAAAAAAAAATTCAAGTCTATCGTAACGGCCAATTGTATTAGAAAACCACAAGAACCTAATATTCCAAGTCATTTTCTCCAACTCAACTCCACCTCGAATCGTTCAAATACTTAGACAATTACAGCTTATTATTTATTGCGTTGGGTTTTTTTTCCCTTCAGACTGACTTTGTAAATAGGTCAGAGCTTGTGACTTAGCGTCTCATTCATTAATTTGGACGCTGTAGGTAAAACAAAAAAGAACACTCAGTAACTAAAATGACGTCACGTAACTACCATGGACCCTTACCATAAACACGGAAGTGACATAACGAGCCGCTTGCTATAAACTGTCACCAGCACCTTTGGCTTTGTGAATGATCGATGTCAAAGATAACTTTGTGACGGTGTGCCGGTCCTTCTTTTACTTAAACTAGTTAGCCTGGGGCTAAAGTGTCATATTACACGAACATAGGACACGCGAGCGCAGTTAAGTGATAGGGAAGTGTGTTGTTTGGTATTTATGAGGGGAGAAAAAAAAATGTTGGAGAAAATGGTCCTGTTTATTGGAGAAAATAATTGTTTGTCATTCATTAGGTATATATGAACCTATAGGTTATACAAGGTATTTGTTGGCGTAGTGTTTAAATGCAATAAATAGAATTATTTCATGGTCGTCATTATTTTTGACGATTTAAGTACTTACTACCCAATTGAACATTGAAAAAAAATAATGTTAATTTAACAAGGGGTTTATTATTCCTATGCTCATATTATTTGAAAATGTTTTCAAAACATGCAAAACAAAATTAAACCATCACACGAAAAAATTCACCAATCTGCCACCAAAAATATTCATGCACAAACAAAAACAATGGAACCACTTACTAAAAAACAATGAAACATGTTCAGAGAACGTAACAAAATGGAATAAATCAATGTTGAAACAAAGTGCGCATTCCGTCGCGATCATTGGCTAAACAGAGCCGAGTCTAGACGAGTTGTAGACGAAATATTACGGACGGTTATTCTTAGGTGAGAGACTGAAACGATATTTGTTATGTCAGTGAGAGAATGAAACGATATCTGCGAAGTGTTGGGTTTTGTTTGAGTTAATTTGTTAATACTTTGTTATAGTGTTTAGGGGATTTTCTTATTGATTGAATGTTCTGTAGAAAATTTGGCGGATGATCTGTTTGTTTTTTTGTAGAAAAAAAAGGTATTTTACAGTTTTGTTGAATATAAAAAAAAATATATTATTTCATATAAGCTAGTGCAATTATTTTTTGATCACACCTTAGGCAATGAGAATGGTCTTTTCAAGTGCAAAAAAAAATTGAAAAATACGAAACAGGCTATTTCTGAGTTTTAAACCTCGTATTCAGTGAGGATACAAAAAATGTACGAAAACGTAACTTACAACATGGATATTACATAGAATTACCATCATAATTCTTCATCTTCTTCATTACAATTTTTTGACTTTGACTTTGCATGTCTTCTTCATATACGCCTATTTGCTGTCATCTCAATTATCACTTCCCATAAATAACCCTTTCACACTATGTCTTTTTTATTTTTTATTTGTAACTTGCAATGTTTGTTATTCTACTTTGTTTGGGTCAAATCTTGCAAGCTATATTACAACCACTTCCTCTTATCCTGCAGAATTTAAATTACTCATATTGCTACAGTTTCGATGACAATTAATTTTTACGATAACTATGACCCGATTCTCCATTTTTGGTTGAATCTAGACGCAGCAACCCCTGAACGGCCTACAGTACACACGAAATTGTTCTTCTTTTTAGCGTGTTCAATTAAAAGCTTATTTTTAAAATCCAAGGCGAATATGGCGGGACGAGAACGACTCCTATACCGAAAGGACTGGCCCGACATAGCAAATGACAGAGTTTTATGGAAAGGGGACAGGCAGGCCTTTGCCCAGCCGTAAGGCAAATTAGAATAGATAGATAGATTTTTAAAATATCCTTTCGCCCACAAATACTGACTAAGACACTCCACCTCGTAACACCCCATAGCCATCTAGCCTGCAGTCGGGCAGTGATGGGCGGAGCAGTGATAACGGCAACTGTTTACTTTGTAACACCGCCCCCCTAATGCATCACATTCTTATCTATACACTGCAGTGCGCTGCGGAACCACTGCCCGAAATTAGCGGATATTTTCTGGTCTGTTAAACAATGAGCTGCTGCGTTGTTAGGGTCGTTAATGGGGAACTTATTCATTGCTGAAGCCCTTTACTTGAAAATTTATCTAGCAACACCCCTTTTATGTCTAATTTTTTACGTTTTAACGCCTTGGCAAAGTTTGCATTTCTGCTACAAAAGATTGACTAAGAAGTCAGTTTATTTCGTTTTATTCCATTACTGCATTCCCGTCTATCTAGCCCCTCATTTTCAATACATTAGCGCCAGTCACAATAGAATTACAATTAACATTTGAGTACCTATCTATGTAAATCATAGTATTGTATTGTATTAACTTAGAGTTTATGTATATTTTTTTTTGTATAAATTAGAAATTAATCACGTTTCTGCCTTGTTTTTTCTCACATTGCACCTACTACGATTTGTCTCCGCATCACCCATAGGTTGACTGCCCGCCACTGTTCATCTATGTGCGTAAAATGTCAAATAAATAAATAAATACTGGGGCTGTAGCTAATTTGAAGTACCTACTAGCTTCTACCAGCAGCTTCGCAAATTATCCCAAAGGAATTAAAATTACTCCCGGAATAAAAACTGTCTTATGTTCTATTCCACGACAACGTCTACCAGTGCGCCAAATATCCAAATCCGTTCATTTGTTATGACGTGAAGTAACTAACATATAGTTACTAGTTTAGCCCGCGGCTCCGCCCGCGTGGTTATCGCTTATCTGCGTTTTGTCGGTTATCGCGTTAAAAAGTAGCCTATGTCCTTCTCCATATCCCAGGCTGTATATCTGCCAAATTTCATGACGATCCATTTAGCCGTTTTAGCGTGAAAGCGTAACAGACAGACAGACAATATTAGTTGGGATGATTTTTATCATGATTCCTTTGAGTGTGTGCCAAAAGAGGCACGGTGTGTCATGTATAAATAAATATTCATAAAGACATTAAAACGTCATAATACGCTCTGACCTTTCTTAATATTCGCTGCCGTAACTGCCTGTCGATTCTATCAACATCTCACCGTGTACACTTAAGTGGAGTGAGCGTGAAGTGAACTGTCATTCTATCTTGTTTGTATGGATTGACAGCTCACGTCATGTTCAGTTCACATAGTGAGAGGTTTACACAATGGGTTTACAGAATCGCACTGCTAATCTGGGCTGAAGCTCGATGGACTTAAACAGGATTGACTCTGGATAAAGCGCCGTGCAGTGTAGCAGGCTGCATGTTTAAATGAAACAGCTTTCTGATGTTATCACTATTGGACGGGCAACACGCTACTAGACGGCTACAATGAATAATTACGGAAGCATATTGCTCTAAGAAATTCTCACGCTTGTCAAGCAGATTTGTGATCACACAATCTATACATATCATAAAACTGTAGAAGAGGTAAATTCTGTACATTGAATGTAAACTAAAAAAAATACTCCAGGGGTGCTTTATACAAACAGTAAAAGCCAAAAATATATTTTTTTCTTTTTTTGTCTGTCTGTCTGTCTGTCTGTTGTTCGTCTTTCACGCTAAAAACCACTGAACGGATTTTAATGTAACTTTTTTTGTTGTATAGCTATTAGTCCTCGCCAACATATAGGCTATAATTTATTTTGAAGATCTGAATACAAGACGTGGAACCTTAGCAGCCCGGCTAATCTATAAGAGATATTAATATACCGCTTTAGGAATAGTTGGTCAACATGATGAGTACCGTCTGTCGACATAAAAAAAATTAAGGTCTAGAGTACCTGATGTGGAACCCTTTCAGGGAGCTAAGCTATCGGCTATTTTAATCAATTGTCAACAGATCTCATAGTCCGTTGATTTAAAGCCTGCTTCTCGCAAGACTTGGTGTGGGTTCGAATCTCACAAAAGTTGTAATTATTTTTGGATTATTTTTATCTTATTTATTTCATAGATGCATAGTAAGTAGGGGTAAGTATCTTTAATGACACTTGCAATGCCATCTGTTGAGCAAAACTGTACTTACCATCACGAGAATTACACCAAAAAGTATTTTTTAGTTAAAGATTCTTTTGATACTTACCAGGCGTTACGCATTCGATGCAAAAAAAAAAATGCTCCACTGACTGTTTTCATTTTTTTTACTTTTGATAGGTACGCGTTTGACCACTATCTCACCAGATGGCAAACGATGATGTGATCGAAGATGGAGCACGCTTGCCTATAAGTAACCTACTCACTCTTGATAAGACTCCCAGGCTGTAACTATCAGGAAACACGGACTCAGTCAGGGAATTCCACGCTATGTGTTTCCAAAACGTTTTGTTCATGTGGGTGTGAGATCCACCGTGTACCGGTGGCGTACCGCCGTACGTCTTGTGGTCCGATGATAGAACGAGCTTGGCGGAATTAAACTATGCAATTCCGTCGCACACTCCCCAAAATGCAACCGATACAAAACCAACAGGCTAAAAACTCGGCTTCGATGCTCAAGACTTTGGAGCTTCGACTCGGTGAGCCTTTCACCTCTTGGATTTCTTTCTCAGGATCTCCCTCATTCCTAATTATTTTCTGTTTATTTTGAAACAAAACTGTTCAATTCCCAGTCAGCTGGTGATTCGTCGTGACTAGCCTAGGGCCAGAAATTACCAGTAGCGGGTTTCACACTCCAGAGCTTCAAGGGGAACTGTGGATCCCTGGGCAATGACGCCACAGAAGAACTCGCGAAGATAGGTTATACAGGCGCATATACAGGTGGTAAATATAGGTTTGTGAGTGCTAAGTTATTGAGCTGACTTTAATCTCAGATTATCACTCCCTTGCGGCTTGAGTATTATCGGTCGACTCTCCGCTCAACCTGTGAAGCACACTGCCGGTTGATTCTGTCGACATCTCACGGTGTTCATCTAGGCGGAGTGAACGACAACACAGCTGTCATTCCATCTTATTTGTATGGTTTGACAACTCGCCAGTCGTGCACCCTGCCAAAGTGTTCACTTCGACATGTTTACAGATTTGCACTGCTGGTGGCTTTTGTACATTTGGGAGGAGTTAGGCTTGCAAACTTAGCCAGGACAACGGAGTCTCTACTCTACTCTATCCGTTGTGGGTGTTTTTATGGATGGGAAATCATCAAATGACTTCTTCTGCTCTGGTTGGAGCGGAAGAGAGTGTCAAACTCTTACTGGCTAAAACACATCCGTATTCCTCCTTATGCCTTTTACGTTCCAGGGCCGTGGTGACTTTTCGAACAATTTCCGCAACACTGGCTACGACGCTTCGTCGACCCGGGCCTGGTAGTGTTCGTACAGTGAGCCAACCTACGCTCGCCATCTGCGGGCCCGCGCTTAGGGTGGCTGGGAATGGCCCTGCGACTCCCGACGCAACGCCCGGGTTGTCTTTTTCTGTTGCGGCGGCTGAGGGGGTTTACTCTCTTAAGCCCGAAGTCTGTAGTTTCGGCCTTAGTGTTGGGCGTTTTCTACTTCGTATCACCTACGGACTTACGATTAGTCCCGAACTAGGAATAACTGTCAAATCGTGCTGTCATTCATTCTTATATTCTTTTCCGGACCATGGAATGAACCAGGACGCCGCAGCCGATCGCTTCGACGAGGACACGGTGATGCTCTGCCCAAGCAGGGCAGACCTCCACCGTATACTCCACCATGTCCTCTGCGGAGACTTTTCTTCTGATAGTTTCGGCATGACCATTAATCAAGCTCAGGGACAAACTATTAGTCGTGTTGGTGTGGATCTGCGGAAGTCCTGTATCTCGCACGGTCAGGCTGTATGTCGCTTTGTCGCAAGTAAGCAGCGCGCAAAGCCTGTTTATACGTACTGATGAATATCACATAACAAGTAATATTGTTTACGAAGAAATTTTTTTAGTGTTAATATTCGTTCGTTCTTCGTAATTTTGTAAGTCATGTCATAATCATGATGAGTACCTACATACATTTAGTGAGTTTGTGTATATCTTCCTAAATACGAAATGCACGCGCGAACGAAGTCGCGGGTACAGCTAGTCTATAATAAGGATGATTTCTGGTTAAAAAATATATGATTCTATTTAGTCCGTCAGTTAGATAAGAAAAAAATATTGGACACGTATTTTTAGCTTTATGAAATCAATAAAAATGTCGAAGATAAAACGCATCAAAGATCGGGAGTTGGAGCTGGTGACGTAACGTGTATGCTAAAAGTGTACTTACAAGTGACGTCACACGAGTTTTCAACGGACTGTATCGTTTTCATTTTTTGTTAACATGAAAAAATAAAAAATACGCGTCTAATATTTTTTTGACATCTGTCTGACGGACTAATTAGATTTTTTTTTTTGGACTGGAAAAGGCTAGGCATTAATGTCAATGGCGAGTACATCACTCATCTTCGATTTGCCGACGATATAGTCGTCATGGCTGAGACCACGGAGGACCTCAGTACAATGCTCGATGACCTCAGTAGAGCTTCCGAAAGAGTGGGTCTTAAAATGAACATGAACAAAACCAAGGTCATGGTAAATACCCATGTAGCACCCACTCCTATCAAGATTGGAGGCTCTGCACTCAAAGTTGTTGATGAGTACGTCTACCTGGGACAAACAATCCAGCTAGGTAGGGCTAACTTCGAGAAGGAAGTCAACCGTCGAATCCGACTCGGATGGGCGGCGTTCGGGAAGTTGCGCGGTATCTTCTCGTCTCACATACCACAGTGTCTCAAGACGAAAGTCTATGACCAGTGCGTGTTGCCAGTGATAACCTATGGACTCGAAACGTGGTCGCTCACAATGGGCCTCATCAGAAGGCTTAAAGTCACCCAAAGGGCAATGGAGAGGGCAATGCTCGGAGTTTCCTTGCGTGATCGAATCAGGAATGATGATATCCGCAAGAGAACCAAGGTTACCGACATAGCCCGAAGGATCGCCAAATTGAAGTGGCAGTGGGCAGGGCACATTGCTCGCAGAACAGATGGTCGATGGGGCCGAAAAGTTTTGGAGTGGCGACCGCGTACCGGAAGACGCAGTGTTGGAAGGCCTCCCACAAGGTGGACCGATGACCTGGTGAGGGTCGCGGGTAACCGATGGATGCGAGACGCACAGGACCGGTGGTTGTGGCGACACTTGGGGGAGGCCTATGTCCAGCAGTGGACGTCTTTCGGCTGATATGATGATGATGATGAGTCATCCACCCTATTAGATTGTATGTAATGTTAGATTTCTTTGCAAGAGGAGTTCGTGGCTAAATAAAAACAGCCGCACTGATCGATCTTCAAGGTTAAGTAACGCTTGCCGAGGTTGGTTTGTGGATGAATCCATCCCATCAACCATCTTAACATATCAAGATTCTTCCGTGCCTCGGAAAGCATGTTAAGCCGTTGGTCCCGGCTGTCATTTGTAGATCTTTGACATTTAGTTACGGATTGTCAGAAGACTATCTGACACCAGTCCTGCCTAGAAGTACCGTGTTACCCAGTAAATGGGTTGTGGAGGTCTGGTAGGCAACCGTTCTTCGTAAAATACTGCTATTCAGCTGAATCCGGTTTGACTAGGAGCCGACCCCAATATAGTTGGGAAAAGGCTAGGCAGATGTTATACATTTTTTTGTAAACAAATACTTCTACGGGATAATTCCTGAGCCAATCGTCAAGAATTCCTCTTTCAAGTAAGTACAGTTCATTTTTTTTTTGAGATTAAAAGTAGGTACGAAACTCAGCTATATAGGAAACTCTGGCCCATATTCTAAAACGTAAGCTGCAACTCAACCCGAACTTCAATTCCATCGGAGCTTGTCATGAATTGAAGTTTTCGTGCTCGAGACATGAGTTTTAGCTGAGCATGCGCTTGGGTGCTTATGTTTCTCATGTTGGAGTTGAAGTACGAGTTGAGTTGGAGTTTACGTTTTGGAATATGGGTCTCTATGAATAGAATATGTGCCAGCCCAGAATGACATTCACACATTATTTATGACAAAAATGTTTGTGTAATATATTTCACAAGCAAAACAAGAGGCAATCTTTTGCCTCTAGTATTAATCTTATTTCTATTAGCTTAGAAGACAACCTCTGCTTACCTACTCTTTACATACCATTGCGGTATATATCACTGATCGAATGCTATAAAAACATACTAACTAACTTCAAACTTTCTCCTCAAAAAAACTGAACCTAAAATTAATTCACTTAAAGAACTGCCAGAAATAAAAACGGTAGAAACAGGATCCTGCAGGGAATTGATAAAAAGAGAATCATTGGAAACAAAGATGGCCGACTTGAAAAGAAGTTAACACAATGGACGAATTAGTGACAATGACGGTGCGTAAATGTGGACTTTTCTAAAAGAATAATTAATTAAAACGTTAATTTTTTCATCACAATATCATTCTATTACATTATGACGGGAGGGTTCTACACACAATACATTGTACGCTTTGTTCGCTCATTGTTTCAAAAGGAAACGAAATGAACTGATTTCATTAGTGTTTCACTTGAGTTAATGAGCTGAATGCTAGCTAGCCAATTTTGATTATTACTTGTAGAGATGTTCCCAAGTTATTTGTACTTGAAGAAATTCTAAGTTGCTACTTATTTTCGAATTGGTAAAGGACAAAGATATTAGAAGAGGAGTTTGCAGCGGTCGGTGGATGGGTGTATCTTAACAGAGAGATTCCTCCGTGCCTCGAAAACCACTTAAGCTGTTGATCCCGACTTAATTTGAAGATCTTTATGTTACTGACTTTACCACACCAATTAATATAACCAAGTTTCCTCACAGAACTATGAATAATATGAGTTTAATAAATACTGCAATACAATATTAGCTCTAAGAATACGCAGCGTTGGAAGGCCTCCCACATGGTGGACCGATGACCTGGTGAGGGTCGCGGGTAGCCGATGGATGCGAGACGCACAGGACCGGTTGTTGTGGCGACACTTGTGGGAGCCTATGTCCAGCAGTGGACGTCTTTCGGCTGATATGATGATGATCAAAAACTCGGAGGGTAGTCAAAAGTGAAACAACAAATATTTTTCTCTTATTTTAAACTTTGTTTTAAAAATAAAAATATTAGTATATTTTACATATAAATGACACATAATATTAATTAGTCATCTCTACCTGCCAGTCAAGTGTTTTCAGCTCCAAAACACAACATACAATCATATTAAATTAGCAACATCACTACACAATGGAGGCAATCAACCGCACTATCACTGATATGAGCAATCTGTTCAATCAAAGGATGTCAGACTTTGAGAAGGAGTTGCAGAAGAATCCGGGCACTACATCTATCACCACCTCAGGTTTGGCAGTAGAGTTTTCTTCTTTCCGGACATTTATTGTTCAAGCACTTGGTGCTTTGCAGCAGCAGGTAGAAGTTTTAGCGCAAAGCCTCGATAATATGGAGATGCGTGGGAGGCGTAAAATCCTGTTGTTGCATGGAGTATCGGAGGAGCAAGACGAGGAGACTGCACAGGTGGTGGCTCTAGTTGTCAAACAACATCTCAAGCTCGATTTGGCTATCTCTGGCATCAAGCGGTGTCACAGGATGGGGCGCAGCACATCTCACAAACCCCGACCTATACTATTCAAACTGCATGATGTCGCTCTCCGGGATAAAATCTGGTTCAGCAAAACCAAACTGAAGGGGTCTGGCATCACTATGTCGGAGTTCCTTACGAGCGCCAGACACAACGTCTTCATGGCGGCAAGGGATAGATTTGGTGTGAATCAATGCTGGACTACGGAGGGCACTGTGTTCGTCCTTGATTCGAGAGGATCTCGGCATCGTGTAACTTGCCTCGGCGACCTCAATAAGATCGCGCAGCAGCTGGAGCAGGCCTCAGGACAGCCGGAGTCTAGCGTCGTTCAACCGGTCGTAGTGGGAAAGGTAGCAGCTAAAACCAAGCGTGCTGTAGCCAGGAAATGATATCTGCATTGTTTATTCTCTTTTACATATAGGTAGTCCGGGTAGTAGGTAATAATTCTTCGTTGTTTTCAGTCAGTAGGTAGACAGTGCCAGGCACACTTTTATTTAATTTCCGTTTGTTTGTATAGTTACCCTAATGTTTACTTTTTCTTCAATGTCTTAAGTCACTGTCACTTCTGTCAGATGTCAAATCTGTCGCTTCGTGTTTGCGTTCCATTGCACTGACTGCCTCAATGTAACATTATTTTAATTTTCGCTCCGTTACACGGTACACCTAGTTTTTGTTGATTTCGTTGCTTTGTTTTTTGCGATGTTACTATTCGTTTGCATGTAGTATGTGTATAAATGTAGTTAGCATAAGGTACTAGATTTTTATGCCCGGACTACAAATCATTAATTGTATGGTTTTTATCATGTATGCTTATTATTTGTTTGTAAAGCACAACTGGCAGGTGGACGTTTTTAAACCGCGTATACATTATCGTTTTTGGTGTTAGGTATTTATTTTTATTTTATTTATTTTAGTTAATATTATTTTATGCTCAGCCCTGGCTGTAGCAGTGATACTGATACTTTTTTTTCCGCGAATAGCGAAGATGAAAGCTTTGTAAGTGTTCCTTCTCTAGCCGACACTCTTGTTTCCTTTTTTTCCGATGTCTCCAAGAACTTTAATGTGGTCCATATAAATGCCCAGAGTATTCCGGCTCATTTCCCCGATATGCTGGCCAGTTTTGACTGTAAGAATATTCATGCGATTCTGGTTTCTGAATCATGGTTAAAACCCTGCCTTCCCTCTTCCTCTTACTCTCTTCCAGGTTTTCAACTCATCAGGAATGATCGAGAGGTCGGCGGTGGTGGTGGGGTGGCCATTTATCTTCGTAACTACATTCCTTTTTCTATTGTTAACATGTCCACACAGCCACCCCCACCGAACGCCGGTGAACATCTATTCCTGGAAGTTAAACTGCACCACTCTAAGATTCTCCTCGGGGTCTACTACTGCCCTTCCCTTCGGATTAATTTCTTTTCTTCTTTTGAACGAGTTTTAGAAGCATTAATTCCCTCTTACAGTCATAGCATCATAATGGGCGACTTTAATACATGTCTCCTTAAAAATGACTCCCGCTCTACTTCTCTTCGTCATATTATTGAATCCACAAATCTCTCTATTCTTGACCTTGGTGCCACTCATCATTTTCCTAACTCGGCTCCTTCACTTCTTGATCTTATTTTCGTCTCATCTCTCGATCACGTCGCTAAACATGGTCAATGTTCAGCTGACGCCTTTTCCTATCATGACCTAATTTTCACTTCTTATAAAATTCGACCACCTAAGCATAAGTCCAAAACTCTTCTGCTTCGCAATTTTGATGGAATGAACATTGATCGTCTTCGTGAAGATGCCGGCAACATTGACTGGACTCCTCTGGTTACTTCCTCATCCGTCGACGAACAAGTTGAATTTTTAACTTCTTCTTTAATTCATCTTTATGACATACATGCACCTATTCGAGCTGTGAGAGTTAAACATCTCCCAGCGCCTTGGCTGACTGATGAAATTAAAATTTTACTACATAAGAAAGCAGCTGCGAAGTTTAAGTTTAAAATTCGGCCGAATGACAATAACAGGGAAAAATACGTCTCAATTAGAAATCACTGCAGCAAGGTGTGTAGGAACGCAAACCGCCAACATATCCACAGTTCAGTTCAAAATTGTGATCCAGCTAAGGTCTGGAATTTTCTCAAATCACTAGGTATCGGAAAAAAATCTCATGATATGATTCCTAAAGACTTAGACTTCAACTTATTAAATACTCATTTTTCTACTTCGCCCGTATTGGATAGGGCCACCAAAGCTGCTACACTAAGTCATCTTTCAAACCTTCCGATACCTGATTATCTCCCATTTGTCATAAGTCAATTCACTGCTTGTGATGTTAAAAAGAGTATTGTATCGATTACATCCAACGCCGTTGGTAGCGACTGTGTCAGCCGTAAGATGATCATTCCCATCCTTGATAATATTCTTCCTGTTATCCTTTACATCCTTAACTTCTCTGTTTCCAATAGTGTCTTCCCGCAAGCCTGGAAAGACGCCCAAGTTATCCCTTTACCTAAAAAATCTCATCCTGCATCTTTCTCCGATTATCGTCCCATTTCTATTCTCCCATTCCTATCCAAAGTCCTTGAAAAACTGGTTCACCAACAACTCAGCACATTCCTTTCCAAGCACAACCTGCTGAATCCCTTCCAATCTGGTTTTCGATCTGGACACAGCACTACCTCGGCACTCGTGCATATTACGGATGATATCAGGTCTGGCATGGAAATGGGGAAATTAACGGTACTAGCACTGCTTGACTTTAGCAATGCTTTTAATACGGTTGATTTTGACATTTTGCTTGCCATTATGTACTCTTTTAACATATCTCCTTCGGTAATTGACTGGTTTCGTAGTTACCTGTTTGGCCGCCGGCAGCGTATTTGCATTGAGGAATCTTTCTCTTCTTGGTGCGACACCTCAGCTGGTGTGCCACAGGGTGGCGTGTTATCTCCTCTACTTTTCGCACTTTTTATTAATTCTATCACTCAACGACTGTCTTCTTTCTACCACTTGTATGCAGATGATCTCCAAATTTACGCTCAAGCCTCCCTTGGAGAATTATCTGATGCCATTGAGAATATAAATAAGGACCTCGCTCGAATAGGTGACTGGAGTGCTGAGTTTGGGCTGAAGATTAATCCAACAAAGACGCAGTTCATTGTTGTTGGTAGTTCCCGGACTGTCTCTAAGATTGACTGGTCGAAACTTCCCCAGGTTTCTTGTAATAATACCAACATTCCTGTAAGTCACGTTGTGAAAAACTTGGGGATTTATATCGACAGTACTATGTCCTGGACTAAGCAACTGCAGGAAGTAAGTCGTAAACTGTTTGCTTCTGCGGGCTCCCTGAGGCGTCTTCGCAATTTTCTTCCCATCACCACCAAAATTGCGATAGCACAATCTCTTCTTCTCCCTATTCTGGACTATGCTGATGCCAGCTATCTTGATCTCACCCAAGACCAATTGGACAAGCTTGAGCGACTTCAAAATCTTTGTATCAGGTTTATATTTGGCTTGCGCAAGTATGACCACGTTTCTGAATTTCGTACTAAGCTCAAATGGCTTCCTATTCGCCTTCGCCGGAATGCCCATATACTTTCTTTACTTTATAATGTGCTCTTTAATCCTTCTACTCCTTTTTATCTTAAAGAACGCTTTCAGTTCCTCTGTGACACGCATTCTAGGTCCTTGAGATCATCGGAAAATCTAAAATTAAGTATTCGTATGCATTCTACTTCCTTCTTTGATAAATCATTTAGTATACAAGCAGCACGTTTATGGAATGCATTACCCATAGAAGTAAGGCGTGCTCAAACGCTACCAGCATTTAAAAAAATGGTGAAAGAGCATTTCTTTTCACTCTAATTTTTTCACTCCTTTCCCAATTATATATTTGATATTTATTAGTATAATTATTACCTGTTATTGTATTTGTGTATTTTATGTTATTATGTATATTTAGTATTATTTAGAACTTTTGTACACTGACAACCCTAAATCTATCTCCTTTCGTTCAGTCCATCCAAAGGTTGTCTGTAAGAGATTGCCT
Organism: Melanchra persicariae; assembly: GCA_947386135.1. Lineage (NCBI taxonomy): Eukaryota > Metazoa > Arthropoda > Insecta > Lepidoptera > Noctuidae > Melanchra > Melanchra persicariae. Next base: position 7,617,158 of record OX376657.1, on the reverse strand, counting down.
TGTGCGATAAGACCGCCCATTGTACACTTATTTTTATAAATGTTTGTCCTGTTCTTGTAATGAGGTGTACAATAAAGTATAAAATAAATAAATAAATAAATAATATAAACATATAGCTCTAATGTTTCATGAAAACCGTCTTTTGGGCATTCTGTAGACGTCAAAAGTGTAGTGTAGACAAAATAGTAAGCACTATCACTTGAAGCCTAAACTGAATATATGTGGCGCTAAATAACTCTCTACAGGGCACTTAGGAAAGTAGACATATTGTCAGACTTGTAATGTAAGCCACACTAGAGAAGATCTATTAGTATTATAATATGTATCTGTCACCGGAAAATGGCAAACGCCGTAAGATTGTAAAATATAGCGAGAAATTGTTAGGTAACGATTTTTTTTCTAAATAAGGCTGATAAATATTATAAGAAACTATAGAATTTTGTTCCGTATGGTGTCAGGACGGTAAAGAATAGCACCATCCCATTACTTCCAGTGGGTGTCGTTAGAGGCGCCTAAGGGACTCACCAGAGAATGGGCAGCAGCATTTATTTATTTATTAACACTTTACGCACACAGATGTGCAAAGACGGACTTAATGCCTTAGGCATTTTCTACCAGTCAACCTTTGGGTGATGCAGAGAATAATAGTGGTAGGTGCAATGTGGGAAAAACTGAAACACGAATTAATGCAAAGATAAATATATTATAAACTATACATACTATAATACTTATATATACCAAAATAAATAAACTACACACGAATATACTTGAACAGTTCATGCAAACAAATAATGAGTAAAATTAGCGCTGTGACGATACTACTGCCAACTTCTTGCGAATGTGCTCGCGAACCTTAACTTTGAAGGTTGATCGGTTGGTTGCCATCCTGATTTCTTGGGGTAGCGCATTCCACAGAGAAATAGATTGTATGAAGAAGGAACAGTGAATGAAATCAGTACGGTGAGAGGGACAGTGAAGAAGACGATTATGGGATGAGCGGAGATTTGTGTTTGAGCATTCTCTGTAGGTACATTGCAACACCTACACTGCGATCGCCAACCCGCCTGCCAAGCGTGGCGATTATGGCAACCCCCCCCCCCTTCCCATTTGGGGGAGGCCTATGTCCAACAGTGGTCATCTTTCGGCTGGTATGATTATGATGATTGAATTTGAATGGGATTAATTGTATACCCACAATTTTTCTTTTTCAATTTTTTTTATTAGTATATCGATAAATTATAATCTAACGGAGTCGGCATTTTTCCGGTGACATATCTATTGTTGAATAACCTTCCATGGCCTAGCATGGAGTTTTCAGGGGTAGCTAGGTACCGATCGTATAAATAAAACCCGGCCTCTCGCGAGTTGTACTCGCGTGCAAAGTCGTGTATCATATTTTTAAACCTGTTTTAAATTGTTACTTTAGACCACAGACTAATAGGTAACTGTAACTTATAGAGCCCGAATATTCGGATACACAGGTAAATAACTAGATAATATAATAATATAATAATCTCTTTATTTCAGGCTACTTTGACCCATAGATATATACCTTATTGACTAACATATATATAATTCTAAAACAGTTTATGTAAGTATATAGAAACTTAAGTCTATGTTAGTAAAAAAAAGCACTAGCACTATTTTATAGTGTCTTCCAGTGGCACTTGTCCGCGGAAGCGGAATATAACTGTGTTTTTCTTTTCAAATGTTATGCCAAGTAAGTAGTTTCGGAGCTATGGGGGGATACATACATTTTCATCTAAACAACTTCGATTTATTTTTAAATGATGAAAACATTAAGCTGTTTAAAAAAAAATTTTTTTTTGTTTTTTTTCAGATGTACCTCAAAAGTGACCCCACTTTAATAATTTATGTTTGTAGATATGTTACGTGTCCGGTACCTGATGTCAATTGAATTTGGTCATGTTTATTTGTCGCAAATTGTATGTGACAGACGGATAGACAGACACACGAACTATCCTATAAGGGTTCCGTTTTTTATGCGGACTTTCGGAACCCTGATAAAGTACTCAACCGATACACTTCCCATAAGTCCTCGTGTCACCAATATAACATCACCACGTAACAGTAATTAAAAGCAATAACAAGTATTTAATAAAGCCTCCTTCCCACGTAAAATAACATTGTTTATGTAGGGAAATCTTGTTGTTCATAAGGCTTATTAATTTGCGAACTTTGACGACGCGACTTTGGTTAGTCAAAACATTTGATATAATAATCCTGTTATTGGAAATGTGTAATTAAGTGTAACTGTTTTAGAAGCATTAAAATAAAACTTTATAGGTTATTTCGGGAATGTAAATTTTATGATGTTTTTAGAAGTTAAACATAGAACTTATTTTCAAAACGTTTTAGAAACGAGAATATACCAAAATCAATATAAAATATCAGCTTCTGCCAGCGACTTCGCCCGCTCGAAGTTCGAATGTTATCCCAAGAGAACAAATTCGCGGGTTGAAAAGTATCTTATATCCTATTCCAGGAAATGGTCTACCTGTGTGCTGTAGTTTCATTCAAATCCGTTCAGCCGTTACGATGTGAAAAGGTACATTCAAACAAACAAACAAACAAAGAAACAAACAAAGATACATTCGCATTTATAATAATATACAACGTGTAACAGAATAAACGCAAACACCTCATAAGGTTCATCATTATGAACAACTTTTACTATGGGACCAACCCCGAAATCGCGAAAAAAAATCAGCTGTTCAGTACATTTTGTAGAGTTATGCGCACAGATAATGATGACCCCTTAAGAGGTATTGCGTTTATTCTGTTACACGTTGTAGATAGAATGCTCTGAGTCGGCCGGATTCCCATCTCCTTCAAGGGCGTCTTCTAGAAAGATTAATATTCTAATTAAAATGAAGACAAATGTAATTACACAAAATTATAAACTAATTTCGATGAAACCTTTAAGTGTCAAAATATTCCAGGCTAAATAAAAGTGATCTGCGCTGTAATTTTTATGGCTTTACAGTGTGCAGATAATCCTCTACAACAAAAGAATTAATTTGTGGAAGCAATATCACTGAGCTCAAAGGACTCAACAGATAAAAGTACAAATCCCAGTCATAACAATATCAAAAGATCACAATTAATTATCTAACAATAACTAACGAGTACCTTAAAATAATACGAACACTTTTAAAACCCAATCAACAAATCGAAGAATCAACATCAACTCGATACCTAATCACTCGCTATGAACTCGTAGGCCGGGGCTACAGACCACTGAATCGAGAGGTGGCTACAGCCAGAAACGGCCCTGTCAAAACTTTATTAGTAATGTCAAAACTTGTCATACAAACCCAACACGTCAGAGAGTGTCACCGTTTACTACCCGTAATATAAACACCATATTAACAGGATTTTTATAATATTTCTGAAAATGTTACGAAAAGAAAAGACACAGTAAAAGAAGAGAGGACAGCATCAGCAGCAGTTAGTTTTGTTTTGTGCGTCTTTTCTAGCAGAATAACCAGTACTTCATTTTACTATGTTTGTAAAATTTATCGAAAAACCGTTTCAATAACAAAACATTTTTAGGGTTTTGTACCCAAAGGGTAAAAACGGGACCCTATTACTAAGACTCTGCTGTCTGTCTGTCAGTCGTGTACCGAATAGCTAGACAGTTGAAATTGTCACAGATGATGTATATCTGTTGCCGCTATAACAACAAATACTAAAAACAGAATAAAATAAATATTTAAGTGGAGCCCATACAACAAACATGATTTTTTTTGCCTTTTTTTATAGATCCGCTTAACCCTTCGTGCGCGAATCCGACTCGCACTTGGCCGATTTTTAATTCATATTTCCTTTTGGAATGAGGGTTGGACAATGGGTATTGGCTTCTCTAGTAGATTCCGTACTCTACGGCGGTGACACACGGACGTGTAGTATGGGGAGTAATCGCGTCGCGTCGGGTGCACTCGAAGCGACATCTCACGCGAGTCGACTTCGTTCCTATCCATTTCATTTCACTTGTCTGGGCCGACTGGTTGTTTGTTGGTTGTGAATGGTGTGATATACGGCACTGAAGTTTGGATAGCTTGGTTGAGACTTTTGGTGGTATTTGATTCTAAAGTGTAATGAAACACAAGAAATTATAGTGAGTTTTTATTATTTCTTGTGTCGTGAGAATAGTTTAAACAAAAATGTGAAGTATATGTGCAGTCATTTTCTCACCAGTTTTTCTCAGTGAGGTTTGAAACAGCATGCAGTAGTATAGAAATAATAGGTATACTTTTCATGGGTTAAGCTCGCCTTTATTCATAAGCCGTCCTGTTGTGTTTGTGTCTGAATAGTGTGCATGAATGTGTTTATGAATGAGAAAAGAATAAAATAAAAGGTAGTAAAATTTTCTCCCAAATCACACCTACCGCAAGCCACGTTAAGGAACTCCGTTCCAAAAATTCGAACTCCCACGTCATCGTGCTGATCAGCTTTATAGCTCACCATCCTTACCCCCCGTACGAATCGTTTAATTACGCGCTGCTACTCGACTGGCCTGATAAACGACTCTCCAGCAGCTCTACTCCATGACATGTTCAGGGTTTTAAGCCTCGCAGCCAACAATACCGAACAATTATCATTATTGGCTTAGGATTTTAGGATCGAGCTGTGTGAGCGAATTGGGCTGAATGAGTTATGGTTTTAGATTTGAATGCCCACTGACCTATTTTTGATTCTGATATTTATTTATTTCCACTACTTACTGGCAAACCTACCTACCACACAAAGTGTTTTGGTTTGTTTGCATGTATTATTTTACCTTCCGGAATTTGATCCATACTAGCGACACTTTCGGCTAGTGTAATAATAAACTAAGGTTTTTTTTTTTTCAAAGTCAACCAGTTCGATTCCTGGGTAGGAAAACCAATTTTTCAAAAATCCAATGATGCAGTTTTACTTTTCATCGACATCGGACACGAGACTACTTTCAGTGTTTCTCGATATTCCTCATAATTTTCAGATTTGACCATACACGCACTCTTTAAAAATTCACCCGGTGTATTCATATTTTTGTATTATACAAATGGAGTATATCGCATAAAATTCAACCAAAATACTGTGGAGTTTTAGTTTTTCATATTTATTCAAAATTCACTTACGTTAACGGTATTGTAACGTTAATATACGTCAAAACTTTCTTTCCAGGCCCGCTTGTATAAGTAACATTTCACGTACAGCGAAACTAATTGAGCAAATCAAAAATAATAAAAAAAAAACGTCATAAACCTCGTAGCAAATTCAATCATATAAACCGATTGGTGCACAGACACACAGACAAACGTCAGACACCAGACAGTCATGCTGTCACTGTTAATTTTCGCACTCGACGCACTTGGCATAGACTGTGGCATAGACAAATCAGATTAACCCAGCCAGACGCAATGTCACATTCAGATTTGATAAGTGATGTCTAGGCACCTATACCAATATGATAAGCTGTATTTCTCTTTAATATTTGTGGTTCCCTTTGCAAGTACAGTAACTGATTTCTGTTACAGGACATATTGTTTTTATGTGCATCACCAAGTATTAAAACATGTCTGCATGTTTGTCCCAGAAATTATCAAAAAACACTCGGTTTTTCAATAAGAAACAAACAATTATTACGACTTTCACAGTCAGTTCTTATAACCATTACTGTTCCAAAAATTTAAAGTTTTTTTCCATAGCTACGCTTTCGTGGCATTATCTCGCAGGAAAAAAAAATGCCTATTGCAAACAGCAATAGTAGGTATTTGAATCAGGAAAAAATCGTCATCGGATAAGTACTTCAAGACAATAAATTACACCACTTTATAATGAAATTACTGACTTTAGATATTTATCTTATATCCATTATTAGTAAACATACTGGTCCTCTATTTTCTGAATGCATGTTCACCCAAAGTTTAGTGTTGACAAGGGTCATACTATCATAAATTCATATTGTCAAGACAAACCCTTACTTATAGGGATCCCTATGAGTAAATAGTTGCTAAATTGAAACTATTACTGGTCCACATTCTTCTCTTCAAAATTCCAATTAGCGTAAGCGCCACCGCACACTTAGCGACTGATAAAACTCTAGCCATCAAAAACTGAAATAGAACATTTTCATTGGTACATACATTTGTTATAAATATGACTTACTATTAGGGTTGCCAGGTGTCCGGATAAATCCGGACATATTCCGGATTTTAGGATGCGGTTCCGGCTTCTGCTAGGCTTTTAATATTTTTTGTGAAAAAGTTTTTTATTTTTCACTTTTTAGTGGTACCCCCCCACACCTAACAACACCACTGGAGTACTAGAGTCACAGGAAAGCAAAAATACGCAATTTCGTATACATGGATGATTTTTCCACATATTTTTTCCAGCTATTTGGGTTTAAAAACCAAATTCCTAAACCGATTTTGATAAAATTTAAATGGGACCAATCGAGAATATCCTTTCACATAAAACAAGAATTTTATATGAGGTAACAAACACAAAAAAAAAAAAAACTACTTACGATCAATTTTTGATGAAAAAAGTGACGATCACCCCGATCACCTAGTGACTGCGATTATCAGATTAATTAATATATAGAAAGCTCTAAAGAAACCTCAAAAACCGTTATAATGCAGCTAATTGTTTTTAAATGATCAGATGCTAAACCTCACTATGACATTCTGGTACACACGTCACTTAGTTACGTATATAATGTAAACAAAATAAATACTTACGTGACCTGATTTGGTACACGAAATTGACATACTTACAAATTATATAGGTACATACATGCGTGACATCAAGTTAGACACGTAATAACAGGCTTCTTATTTTAAAATACTGTTTGAAAAAATCAAAGTTCTAATATACGGATATTATACCTCATTTACTCGTACATTAAAGGTATCTCTTAATATTCATAAGATTTCCTACAATTACCTACAGAGGTATCGTTTATCTTGAAAAATTAAGCGAAAAAGTCGTGGGTTATCGAGTAAAAAACATTCTTGGAATGAGTTTAGTAAACAAGTTAGTACGCTGTGCAAACAAAACCTACTTCCGAAATCAAAATGATGGAATCATTGTCAACACAAGCGCCAAATTGGCACGACCTCTGTCTCTCAAAATATTTTCGTTGCTCATATCCCATAATTAATAAGGGAAAAGGGGTGGGGTAGGTCATCCTGGATTGGTTTTTACGCGCCAGCATCCAACGCCATTAGAGGGCCCAGTCAGCGGAACAATTTAATTGATTTATTTATCCCTATATCCAATTAGGCTAGCACCAAAAATTGCTTGATGAAATTCAGACAGAATTCCCTTCATAGCCTGAAACACAATTCGACGGAGAGTGCTAAAACATGATAGGTATTCTATTTAAAATGATGATGGATTTTCATTAAAGGTCTCTCAGTTAAGCAAACGAACGGTATTTTAATTATTTAAATTCTATTATGTCTGTGTTTTACTCTATACTTTATAATATTTTTTAGCATGGGGGATCATCAAATCTTCACTCATTCCGCTTTGAGCGTAATGGAGTTTCAGACTTTTACTGACTAAAAACCCATCCGCGTTTCTTCTCCAAATGCTCTCTGCGTTCCAGGGCCGCGGTGACTCTCTCGGACTAATGCCTCAACTCTGGCAGACTTTATAATATTTAAGATCGTCATCATATCAGCCTAAAGATATCCACTGCTGGACATAGACTAATCGCCACGCTTGGCAGGCGGGTTGGCGATTGCAGTGTAGCTGTACCACCTACATACACGTGAAAATATTTTGGTATTTTCAGTGATTCACTCTGTCGCGTTGCTCGTGGTTAACTAATGACAGCTGCAGAACTCGATCTACAAGGTGAGCACCGCTTGCCGGGAGCAGTCCGTGGTAATAGATTCATATCCCTTGACTTCTCCAAGGCTTGGAAAGCACCGAGTGAAGTAGTTGGTCTCGGCTGTCATTTGTCGATCCTTGATCAGTAGCCAGATGCTTTAATTTCTGACACCAGCGACAAGGAGGGATGGAGCTATACACCCTTTATAGCTCCATCCCTCCTTCTCGCTCGAACGACTCACGCTTTAACACGTCATGGTAGGGCCGCAGTCTTGCCAAAGCGTATCGTGTTGCCTTTTTTTTACAAACAACACTTTTTGCCGCCATGGACTTTACATTATTTCCTGTGAAGAAGACATAGTGAAATCTTCAACTAGGTACCATAATACAAGGCACAAGCCGATTAACAATGATAACGCGACATTTTATATTCAGGGGTGGGTTCGCAATTCGAATGTATTTTTTTTGTTTTTTTTTTGTGTTTGTAACCTTATATCTCCATCATTTATGAACCGATTTGAAAAATTCTTGTTTTATGTCAAAGGATATACTTCTCAATTGGTCCCAAAAAAATATGTGGCAAAATCATCCATGTATACGAAATTGCGTATTTTTGACTTTCCAGTGGTGTTAGTAGGTGTGGGGTACCACTAAAAAGTGAAAAATTAAAAACTTTTTCACAAAAAAAACCGACTTCCAACAAAAACACTACAAAGTACCAAATAACTTTAATTTCGGTAGTCGGTGTTTGGTTGCTTCTAAGTTAATTGACACCGACTTCCGAAATTACCGGCACAATAAGGTATGAAGACCTACTCCAAGACACAATGAAGGTCCATCCACAACTTTTCCCTACCAAGAAATAATATCAATTGTGAAGGAGAAGCCCTATAAACTTCATTAAAGTTATGAACGAAATAGGGGCGAATGTTACCGAACCAACAGTTCTTGGAAGAAGGCCTACAAAGTAGGGTCAGGTGGGCTACAGTGAGCCAGTGGTACACAGAGAATCGGTATTATTAAATTCAAAACTAGTAGTTATCGGATCATGGAACCGACACGTCGCAACGTGTTTCGTTACGTCTTCCTCACTCCCCAGTTTAGGGCGAGCGTCCGTTGTAAGCGGTCGTGTGGTGCGACGATTTGTGTTTTCCCGCGCGAAAAGTAAAAAATAGGTAAGTTTTGCTTTTCTTCTTCGAAGTCGTGTTTCCTGAGCTTTTCGTACCGAATTTTATATACATGTAAAGTCACTATCTAGCAATAATATGGTTATTATGTTTTAAACATATTCCTTGATCAATTGCCTTTTTTCAACATCAAATATCAAATAACGTAGGTGGTACACAGTGACTCAGTATTGCAGGGTACACAGTGAACCGTGGTTCAGTGTGTACCGCTTGATGGTTCATTGTGTATCAAAGTTCAACATCAATAGGTACAACTTTTTTTGCTTCAGGATGGGTCGAACTAAGGCAGTGAAAAGAAGGATTGGGGGGCATAGCAAGGATGATGAAGGATGGTGCAAGCACTTCAGCTTATAAAAGATGGTGCAAGCATACGCAAGGCCGCTAAAGAGTGTCACTTGGCATATCCTACGCTACGGAGGTACGCTAGAAAAATCCAGTCGGATGAAAACACTAACTTAGTTCCTAATTACGAAGTCAATGCAGTATTGTCCCAGGACCAGGAACTAGTGTTAAAAGATTACATTAAACAATGCGCCTTAATGTTTTATGGGCTCGGGGCAAAATAAGTTCGTCAAGTGGCATACCAAATGGCAAAAACCAACAAAATTAAAACAACAAAGTGTATCATAAGTTTTCCGAGCCTCTTGAACCAGATTGTGCAGGAGTCCGGAAAACTGATATCAAATATATTTTGCCTAAACCAAAAGTGGATGGAAGCAGTCGTCGCCAAGCGACGTTTAAATTCCTCGTCAATATTTCACTTCTGAAGTTCACATATTAGGCTTTTTTTTTAAATAATTATTAGGATTTTTTTTTATTGAGGCTGTAAACGCAACTTTGAGACCGATTTATAATAAGTTGATAACATAGATCTCAATTAATAAAAACCGCATTGATTGTATTTTTTTAGAATATTATATTTTGTTACTGTTCTACAGAAATTTAAAGGTTATGTATACCAACTTAACAATTATTTCTAAATACATGTGCTGTGTATGTTATCCTGATTAAATTATAATTCTATTTTTTTGTTTTTTCTTGACATTCTAAGCAATAAACCTTCTTGAATGAATGAAAAACTTTGTTTTAATGACGCATTTTTGATTGATGACCGATTTACCCGAATTAGTCCAGGTAAAATATAACTTATCTTCGTTTTATTCTGATATGGTTCACTGTGTCCAACGGTGGTTCACTGTGAACTTCATCATGGATCAGTGTGTACCAAAGAGTGTACACAGTGAACCAATTCCCATTTTTTTTAAAACACTTGGTAATGTCTAACCTATCAGTTTTTGAGCTTAATTTTGTAAAGAAACCTTCAGTCTATTAGACTCTAAATGGTATGTATGAAAAAAGAAAACGAAAACTTGTAATTTGAGTACATGACACAACTTTGAAATTTTTGTGGTTCACTGTTGCCCACCTGACCCTACATTGAAAAAACTTGTTCAACTCTTTCCTTATTGCGGCAATTTTTATGCTTTTCAAAGACATTATTTTGATATTTGTATGGTTTCAGCAAAGAAAATTCAATTAAAGGAACTCACAGCACATTTGTGAGGAAACGGTTGTCAGAAAACTATTAAATATCATGAGTAAATATTGTATTGCGCATGGAATACGGATGTGATATAACACATAACATGATTTAAAAGAGTGTTCATGGAGTTTCTTGCACGTTTCTCTCCATAGTGATCTACGCTTTCGAACTGACCTCGATGATTCAGAAGTGCCTGTAAATGGTTTACTTGAAATAAATGCTTTGAATCTTGAATCTTGTTATAGGGTGAAACTAGAAGTAAAAGACGAAGAAGATGTAGGCGGAAATTAAACAGTGGTCAAATTAACGAATTTGTATATTGTCAAAAATCTAACTGAGTGAATACTAATTTGAAAGATGTTTTAATTAAATAGGTAGTACGATTTGTGAGAAATAAATAAAATCAGTAGAAAAATAGAAGACTTTTGAAGTTATACTTCTATCCTTGTCACCCTAAACGTCGTACCTTTGTACTGGATTGTCCAAATGCACAAGGGTATGACTTGCGACTGACGTCACATGCAATTAGTGTTTTCTCTTTTTATCACAGATTGTAAAACGCTAACAATTCCATCATTTTTTGAGAATATTTCATCATCATCATCATCATCATCATATCAGCCGAAAGACGTCCACTGCTGGACATAGGCCTCCCCCAAGTGTCGCCACAACAACCGGTCCTGTGCGTCTCGCATCCATCGGTTACCCGCGACCCTCACCAGGTCATCGGCCAACCTTGTGGGAGGCCTTCCAACGCTGCGTCTTCCGGTACGCGGTCGCCACTCCAAAACCTTTCGGCCCTATCGACCATCTGTTCTGCGAACAATGTGCCCTGCCCACTGCCACTTCAATTTGGCGATCCTTCGGGCTATGTCGGTAACCTTGGTTCTCTTGCGGATATCATCATTCCTGATTCGATCACGCAAGGAAACTCCGAGCATTGCCCTCTCCATTGCCCATTGGATGACTTTAAGCCTTCTGATGAGGCCCATTGTGAGCGACCACGTTTCGAGTCCATAGGTCATCACTGGCAACACGCATTGGTCATAGACTTTCGTCTTGAGATACTGTGGTATGTGAGACGAGAAGATACCGCGCAACTTCCCGAACGCCGCCCAGCCGAGTTGGATTCGACGGTTGACCTCCTTCTCGAAGTTAGCCCTACCTAGCTGAATCGTTTGTCCCAGGTAGACGTACTCATCAACAACTTCGAGTGCAGAGCCTCCAATCTTGATAGGAGTGGGTGCTACATGGGTATTTACCATGACCTTGGTTTTGTCCATGTTCATTTTAAGACCCACTCTTTCGAGAATATTTAACGTATTTTAACTGCATAATAGCTTTTCTCTGTTTTTGACAAATGGAACAAACAAATCCAGTCAAATTTCTTATTATTTTACTGATAGTCTCACAGGCTTTTGACAACCTCACAGACACCCTCTCGTTAACAATGTAGTTGGTACCTTATAGAATACATTAAATATCAAGGCCCTTAAAAATGAGGTAGGCACTAATATTATATTATGTGGGTATATCTTTTAAGTGAATCCTTAAAAGTTATACCCACAAATAACATCAAATAACACAATACATCCTTCAAAGTTGTAACTCTAACTAATTCCCTTTCAAAAGCCAAACGAAGTAATCAAAGGAAAATAGGGGTTCAATCTATTGTAGTCTTTGGGTTCAATATTAGGTAAGTAGTTGTTTACTATTTAGTATTCATGATATGGAAGTTCATGCGCGTTATAAAATTAAAGCTTATCGCTTCACAATAATAAACCTTAACAAATGCCTAGCCTTTTCCTAACTACGGGTACTGGGGTCAACTTGCAGCCTTACCGGATCTGCCAGGGTTGCGGATTTTGTTCGAAAGAGTTACCGCGGCCCTGGAAAGCAAAGGGCACTACGAGGAGCATGGATAGGTTTTAGTCAGTCTGACACTGCCTCTCGCTCCACCCAGAGCGGCAGAAGTCATTTGATGATTACCCATCAATAAAAAAAACCTAATCGGATTTCCGGAATTTGTTCGAAAGAGTCACCGCACCCTGGAACGCAAAGGGCATTAAGAGCAACACGGATGGGTTTTAGTCACTAAGAGTCTGACACTCCGTTCCGCTGCGCACAACGTAGAAGGAGTCATTTGATGATTTCCCATCCATAAAAAAAACTAACTAGATGCGGCTGAATATTAGTATTTTACATAGAGCTTCTGCCGATCTGACCTTCACAGCCCACTAACTGGGTAACAAGATACCCTTAGGCAGGGCTGATGTCAGACTCCTAACAACTGTCAGAGTACAAATGACACCCAGGATCAATGGCTTGACGTACTCTCCAAGGCACTAGTCATGCTGTATGTAACGGATGGTCACTCATCCACATACAGACTTCGGTAAGATTGCTTGAAGATCGACCCATGTGGAAATTTTATTATTTAGTAAGTAAAATCTTAGCAACTAAAAATACTTAGCTATTACCTAAGTTATAGACAATGACTCAACCTATAACGAAACAGACAAAACAAAACAGTTTCTCCGTAATAATTCGGTCCAATAATCATGTAAGTACCAAGAAATAAACCATGCAAACAATATACCCCAATCATGTTTCCAATAATCTGTAATATCATCTCATTTATTTGAAGTGATCCCAAAATTGTTCCTCACACAAAATCCCCGAACAATTCGCTCGCTAAAACATTTCAATTTTCCCCTCAAGATATCAAATCACTGGAAAGTATAATTCAAGTCGTGGAAATTTTAATATCCGTTTAACCGAACTGTGATCAGACTGTCAGACGATGCCATTCGGCAGATATAATGGACTCAAACATTAGCTTTAGGGCTTTTTCAGATGAAATGTGACCATAAAAACATTTCGTTTGTAACTTACGTTTGTCTTATGTTTTGTTTGCTATTTTTTTGTCTGTGAGTATTTTTTTTTTTAATTTTAATTTCAAATTGTTTATTTTAATAATAATTATCATAACTATGATTAAAGTTATTAATAATTAATTATTATTAATTAATTTATACTACACTAAACTAGTAGTATAAATTAATTATTAATAATTAATTATTAATTAATTATTTTTTTTGTTATTGAGTGCTATGTTTGATTGTTTTCTATTGCACGATCTGTGGTCTTCTTTAATTTAGGGAACACATAGATTTTTTTTCTTGTCCTATTAAATATAGCATGTAAGGTATATACTTTGTAGGAGATCCAAATTAAAAAAATTAAGAACCGGCTAAATTAGAAACCTTGTTAAAAAAGTTTTTCCCACAAACACTTATTAATTTTTGTTCTTTTAATATAAAACGTAAAGAAACAGCGTTAATAACAAAAGCAACAAAAAGAGACAGCAAAAAAAAAACTGAAAAAAATAGGAGATACTTAATCTAACTTAGAATATAATTAAGGTATTTCCGCCACCTACAAACGCCAAAGTAAAAAATAAAACATTCTCAAAGGCACATCCAAAAAATAAATATTCATATTTTTCGTATTGTCTTCTTTAACAAAAAATTACGAAACTGAAAAGATATTTAGAGCTCCACAAAAGACGGCAAAAGCATATAATTAATGTCCTCTTGAATAAGTAGGAATTTCGACTTACAGTGCGAAGTTGTTTGTTTTAATTCCGGGAATGTCACGTAGCCTCGTTAAGGGTTAAGTACCGTTGAGCTACTGCTAGTCAACGCTCACTTGTTTTTAGTGTTTCCACTCTGTTTATTTTTTACTCTGTGAGAAGATTTGAAAAAGGAATTATGTCGAGTATTTGTTTTATTTTTTAAAAAATTATTTCCAGCCAGTATTTGCAGGACTAAATTTTTTTATTTCAATTTCTTTTACACTTTTGATTGTACCATAGTATTTTTATTTTTGACAAGCTAAGACCTCTTTTCCCTGACACTGCAACTCCTGGAAGCCGACAGAACAGTAGCAAATCATCAGCTAGTACCGGAGGAAATATTAAACTGTTTTGGATCCCGCAACGAAATTAATCGAAAAAGGATTTCACAGGAGTAAGACAGCATAATTATGTATATGTACTGTTTAGCGACTTGGCTTCAAAAATAACAAATTATTTTCCTTGCAATTTTCCCCCAGGCCCTATTAACAAACTCATTACTCCAAGATTTCAAGCAAAAATTAGGTCATCGACACACACCTTTCATGTAACTCCAAGCAATTTCCCGTTAATAAGACCGAGTTCCGACGGGTGTTAAAAACAAAGGTGGTCGATGGAAACACGAGCATCGTGGAATAGGCTCGTTAACTTTTCAATTTTCCGACCTAAGCTTAGTAATAGTTACGTTGTGACGCCCCACAGTGTGGCCCTACCCTATTATTTACTATTGTTACGACCTGTAGGCATGCACCGTATTGTTTATAGGAATTTATTTGTTGTGAAGGTGTTATTTTTCGTTTGTAGAACCACCAAAACATCTTCAGCGATATATTTTTCTCACCTTATTCATTTAGTATTTATCTTTTAAATAGTCAAGGTACCTACGAGATAGAAATTAGCACAGCAAGCAGCAGCAGCAGCTAAGTAACTGGAGATTTTATTACTACGTCTTATTCGTTATAGTTATTTATGATATTAGTGCGGTAAGTTGGTTTTTACAAACGAGTAGACGAATGTAAGCACGAGACGAAGTCGAGGGCTTACCATAGTCACGAGTTTGTAAAAACCAAATCCGCACGTGTGTCATACAACGTTTTTCGACACATTTGCGAGAAAACATTACAATAAGTAATGAAACAAACTTTTTGTCTCTAGAAATCAGTCGGAAAGTCGCAACAATCTTTGACGTTTCTAATATGAAAATGGCGCGAATTTGCAAAGGCGCCACATGCGCGTGGTGAAAATTAGAACCACATACTTTATTTTTTTATTTATCTTCTCTCATTTTCTCTATAATATTAAAATGAGACAAACGTATACAGCAAAAGCGCTTCCAAGGAGGTTCGATTATTTAGCTTATTTATTCTCGTGATGTGAAACTCCTTGGTGGAATTCTTATTAATTTTTATGGAAATTAAAAAAAAACCGTAAATAATACGCACGGCGCTATACAACGGAGTTTGCGGTAAAATATGTACTTAGGTGAGAGTACCTATTTGCCGCACGCTCCATTGTGTGGTGCATAATTTTTAACTTTCGAACAATGCATACAGGCTTCGTAAATGCATTTTTTGAGCAAATGTGTTAAAAAAGTCATTAAAGGTCAATGTGTTTTTCCTGTAAGAAAAAATGATTTTTTACTAAAGCAGCCAATTCACTTAATTTACGCTTGGTGTAAGACTCTGAAAACAACATTTTATTCATTGATAAAGACCAGAGCCTACTTCTAAATCCTCCCCACCGAATATCGGCTACGGTGGCCAACCGGTATTAAGGCGAGCCTGACTTGAGCGCGTAGGCATCTAACGCTTACCTCAGGCCCCGCAAGGAGTAGCAATACGTAATAAGTTACGATGCGCGGGAGACGCGCGCACCAAGCGCACCGCTCGCTCATGAGTTCACAGACTCGGGTAGGTACTAAGTTCCGTCACAGGATAAAGTAATGCAGTAGATCAACTTGAATTGATTAGTATAAGTTTATTTTGTTTTATTTTTCTATTAAGTATTTTTTAAATTTATAGATGGATTAAGTACGTATTGTACAAACTTGAATCCAATTACTAATCATTAAAAATCAGTAAGAATACTTATTGATTTTAGAGTATATGGTGGATTTAAAATTGACTGACACGAAAATTATGAATACGAGTACGATACAAAACTACGCGTCGCGCGCTATTTGGCTTTGGTGCGATACCTTCGTAAAAATCAAGTAGTAGCTAGGCACACTTACTTTAGGAAAATTATGTTACAATTCTTGAATATTATAATTCAAGAAAGCTTAAAAGTATAAATGGTTTGGAATTTGCCTAGATGCTATTAAAAAAAAACAAAAACGTTTTTATATTTTTTAATCAAATAGTTAACATAATAAAAGTTACCAATGCAACTGGCTAAAATTCGTTGAACTGTAGCTGTCTCGGTTTGCATGGACCTAGCTGCACAGGCTTATCATTAACATTTTCTTTGTTTTCTTTCAATATTATGTCTCGTATTGGCATACCGCGATTTTGGCGCGGATCCAAAATCTCTGGTAATATACATTTCAAATAAAAATCTATAACTTTTTTCTCCATGTGCACCCGCCAAAATTCGTCATCTCTTGAAATATTTTCTACTACTAGTTTTCACCGGACCATATTCCAAAAATGCATTGGTTCCTTTCTGTTACGTGAAGTTGACCCTGCACTTGGTAATACCAATTACTTTTTTTGTTTATATCTCTGGTATGTTTTATTCTATCGAATTTAAATATATGTATTTTATTTTCTTCAATAGCAGCATTTCCCTTTTCTAAATGCCGTTATTGGACATTTAATTTCAACAATGGTGTCGTTCCCAACTATACCGTTTGGGGTAACCCCAATAAATGAGTATTATTTTGGAGACAAGTCACGCCCTTCCGCATGCTCTATTGACCTGTAACGCAAATTTTGATTTTGATTTGTTGGTAATTAACAAGTAAAATTATAAAAACTTACAAAATATCCCTGTTCAATAAAGATAACGGAGCTACAGTGCCAAAGACAGATACACAGGCACACAGACGCACATACACAGAAACATAGATAGCAAACCGTTTTAAATAAATAGGATAGAATTGTAATAATTACGTAGGTATGTACTTATGTGGGGGTGTGTGTTTAATTTCTTTATGTATTTTTATGGTGTTATAATAATGATAATGAGATACTTACTATTTTATTCAAATCTTTACTAAATAATATTATAAAGTGGAAGTGCGCTAAGTGCGCTGTGGTAATAGCTAATTATACGTAAGTACCATGTACTACAAAGATATTGTTTTTCATTCGATCTAAAAAAAAGTCCGACGTTACACCTATATCTATCTCTTATAAATAAGCCACACTAAGGCATTTTATGTCAAATAATTTATTTAAAAATTAAAGGTGGTTTTTCAGCATTAATATTAGGCAGGCATATTAATCCTTACTAGCGAAAGTTACTTCATCATCAAGATAATTTTATGAAGATAAACTTTGTCTTTTACAGCATGTTATTTGAACTCACCGTTTAGGAGATAATGTAAAATTAAAATAATTCAACAATGTTATTAAATCGAACGGGCGGTGCACGAGACGCGGCCACCAAACGAGAACGCGTCGAGCGTGCGTGACTGCGTGCGACGCGGTGCGAGAAATTCTTTTTTGTATTATGATTATGAATTTATGATAGTTACATTCATGGGGAAGGCTGTACGGCTATACGGGAACGGGAATTCCTACGGGAATGAAGAGTTCCGTTACCTATCTCCGAAGTTCTTCATCAGATCTTCACCAAATTGAAATGGGATCAGTCCGGGAAGATACAGTTCCAAAAAAAATAGAATCATCAAAATCGGTTGACAATTGGCGAAAATATCGCTGAGCAAACATACAACAACAAAAAAAACAGTCGAATCGAGAACCTCTTCTTTTTTGGAAGTCAGAACAGTTTAGTGTATGTAATTTATAATTTCTATGCATTTTTCCTCTTGCCAATAAACACCGATAAAGTTACGCATTGGATTAAAAACTATCCAAACTGACCACATAGTTTTTTGTATGTCTTGTCATAACTTGATACATTGTTAGTAATTAGTAAGAGAATGGACTCTAGTGTACAGCGCATAAATGAGCTGGTCCGGTAGCCTAAACATTACCAAAAGTATGTTATTATAATATTTTCATAGGAAATGGTCATACTGTAACACTTTTACACTATGGCACGCGACTCACGAGTGCGCTGCGCGTATTGGTTGGCATAGACGAGACCTACACAAACGTTGCAGACACCATAAATATTATTATTTGTTGTGTTGTAGTGGCTATGAGTAGGTACCCACCTAGCGTATAACTACACTTATATTTCTTCTCTACATGAACACCAAAACATTATTGCACCGATATTCAACTCTCATGTAGGAAATACGAGCTATTATTTTGGCATTTGTTTAGGAGTAAGATAAGTGAAAACGGACATTTCTAATAAATAACAAATATTATAAGACTTGTACAAACTCTCCGAAACCATCAAGACTAACGTAGCGGGGTGAACTGCCTATTTGACATTTGAAAACAGTAAATCATTGTATCATGTGCGCGCGAGGTGGCTTTATGCACTCTGAAATAGGGTTC